>CM039514.1:9074080-9613324 GCA_022432975.1 Begonia masoniana | reverse complement strand
AAAAAAAAAAATACCGGCGATATCCCAGCATAGTTTTTCTCCTCTCCTTCGATAATTACTTATGAACATCTTTATTATTGTTGTTTCTTTTTCTTCTAGCATGAACTAAATTTCTCTTATAGGGCTACGATGTAGCCAAACGATATTTATTTTCTGTTTCTTTGTTTAATTAAATTCAATAAGTACTTATTCCAATATTGTTGACGCATTTAATTCCCGTTCTTAAAACTTGTAAATTTCTAGTCAATCTTTATTTGATTTTTGAGGTGTTTTGAGACTGAGAGGTGATAAACACCTGAGCAATGGAATTAATGTCATAAATATGCGTAGACTAGATATAGTTACGGTATTGATGTGATCATTGGGATTTCTCAATTTAATTGTATTTGATTAATGTTAGGATTTGAGACTGAGAAGTGATAACCCATTAATCAGATAAACTAAGCAATGCTCAAGAGAGATTGTATTAGAATTTAGCGAAATCGATCATCAACATAAGAAGAGTACTGATGAATAAGATTAGGAAGGAATGAAATAAATGTTGTCTTGGTGAAATCGTAGTACCTAGGCTTTTATTAATCAAATTTAATCTCATTCTATCTGTTTTATTATTTTACATTGGTTTATTTTACTTGTTTTAGTCATTCAATTTAATTTCAATTCTTGAAACCATAAAACATGTGTTCAATTTAGATCTAAGATTAATAAATTCGATTATTAATTAACAAGTCCTTGTGGGTTCGACACTCTAATTATCACTTTATTACTTGTTGTGACTCGTACATTTGCGAACTATTTTTCACAACAAGTTTTTAGCGTCGTTGCCGGGGACTTTATTATTGATATCAAATTAATTATTTTTAGTGTTATTTTGAATTCTATTTATTTTATTCTTGTTTAACTTTTGTGTTACTTCCAGGTGTATGCGTAAAGAAGGAGACGCTAATCTTCTCATGCTTAATCTTGAGATCGAGCGTATGTGTCGACAAAATCGTAGAGAGAGAAGAGAAGTTATTCAACAAGCGCGTGCCATCATGGGAGATAATGTGGAAGATAATGCTGAGAACCGGACCTTGCTGGACTACGTTATACCTATTCTATCCGGGATTCATTCAGCTATTTGGAAGCCGGTTATTGCAGCAAATTTTGAAATTAAGCTAGACATCTTGCATATGATTCAACAGTCTCAGTTCAGTGGACTACTTTCTGAGGACCCCAAAAATCACATTGCAAATTTTTTGAAAGTATGCAATACTTTCAGATTCCACAACGTGGCGGATGATGCAGTAAGACTGCGTTTATTTCCATTCTCATTACGGGACCATGCAAAGAATTGACTTAACTCTCTGCCAACAAATTGTATTACTACATGGGAAGAATTATGCAAGAAGTTACTTTCTAAGTTCTTCCCCTTTGAGAAGACTGCTAAGCTCTGAAACGATATAATAAATTTCAGTCAATTCGATGGGGAAACTCTATATGAGGCATGGGCGAGATTCAAGGATATGTTGAGAAAATGCCCCAACCATGGCCTACCAAAATGGATGCATATTCAAACTTTCTATGTGGGACTATCATAATCTACTAAAACTCTGGTGAATGCAGCTGCAAGTGGCGTCTTAATGAGAAAAACTGAAGAAGCAGCATATGATCTATTGGAGGAATTGGCACTTAATAATGACCCATGCCCTGTGGAACGCACAATTATGAAGCGTACAACTGGTACCCCAGAGGTTGAGGCTATAAAAGCTTTAACACTACAAGTTGCCTCATTGGCTAAACAGTTATAAGAGTCTCTGTAACACCCGGTTTTATCAAACTAATTCTCTATTCTTTTAAATTAGTGGATGACTAGGCAAGGGCATAAGGGTAATTAGAAATTTTAAGTGGATAACCTATTTAAGGAAAGAGGGTTGGGTTTAATGCACTGTAGCCGCCACCATTTCATACTTTTCTTCTTCGGGTTTTCAGCTCAAGCAGCAGAGCTCTCTAGGCGATTTTCTTGCTCGATTCTCTTTCAACTTAGGTACGTTTTTTCTCATTCTCTTGCATTTTAGCAGTTAGATAACTGAGGGAGTACAATGTTAGGATTTCAAGGATGCTGTAGATGAGAGTAGGTTCGGGTTTTTGGGATGAATGGGAATGTGCAAGCAGTAGAGTTCCAAACTGGTTTCCTTGTTCTTCTGGTTAATTTTTGGTAAAGTTTAGTGAAGGTTTGATTGATGTTCTATTATGAACTTAGGTGAGCGAGCTTCTAAAGTAACTTACAGCCGAGCGATTTCCAGGAGAGCCAGGTAAGTGAAGTATGCATGTGCCTTCGGGCCTACATCACAAAACAGTAGGATTATGTATCGTGTGAATGAGTTTGTATGTCATGCATAATGTTTTTTTTGAAAGATTACGAAAATGAATTTCCATGTAAGGAATGGTAAGGCGTGAGCTGAATGTGACAGACAAACTATTAAGGGAACTAATCCACCCCTTAACTTATGAAGGGATTTATAACATTGAGAGGATTGATCTCACTCCCAAGGGAACTGAGGGATCAGATCAACTATTAAGGGAATTCATCCGCCCCTTAATCGAGTAGAGGATGTATAACATTGGGAGGATTGATCCCACTCCCAAGGGAACCGAGGGATCATATCAGTTTATGAATGAATGTGAATGCAATTGAGATGAGAAAGTAGAAATTGCATTTCATTACTGCTTTACTTACTTAGCATTAGGCTAATAGATGAGTTTTGTGATGTAGGTGTTGAGGATACTGCAGGTGATTTTCCTGAGTGCACAGATGAATAGATGAGGTTGGAGGAGTACATTCCTGCTTTGGCCTGGTAAACTGATGAAGCGGTTTAACTGGTGTTAGTGGATGAGAAGGTTTAGTGAACTATGATTCAATTTAAGTATGTTGTGAGTTTCTATGACAGAGGTAGTTTTTGATGTTTGAACTCAATTTGAGACTTTTCTAATAATGATACTCTGTTGGATTTAATAGTGGTGTCTACTAAAGTTTGGAGTAATACACGGATTTAAATAGGTTTGAACGATTTTTAGTAAAATGCTCAAATTCTTTTGGTAGTCAGAGCTTTCTTTGTGTAAATTGAAAATGCTCGATGAGTTGCTATATAAAGTTGTTGTTCTGTTGACTATCGGAAGATGTCTTCAGTAAAGTTATCGGATGATGTCTTCAGTAAAGCCATCGGATGATGTCTTCAGTAAAGCCATCGGATGATGTCTTCAGTAAAGCCATCGGATGATGTCTTCAGTGGAAGCCATCGGAAGTTAAAAGTAGAAAATTTGTCGTTTTGTAACCGGATGATGTTGAGTGTTTTATCCATCGGATGATGAAGGTAAAAGTCTTTTGTAGTTTTGTAACCGGATGATGTCGAGTATTTTACCTATCGAAAGACGTGAGTAAAAGATTTATCGTCTTGTGATCGGCAGAGGCTGGATGAACGAATCATCTGGCTGATGTCATCGGTAGATGCGAGTAGCAAAATTTGTCGTTTTGCGATCGGCTAATACTGGAAGAATGACTCCTCCGGCTGACGTCATCGGTGGAAGCCTTCGGTTTTATTTCTGCCCCTTTTCGTTGACCTTGTTTAGCGGCAGATGCGTTTGACTTTTTACGAATTTTGAGTATTTTACGCTTAAGCTTTCATTCAATAAATTCTTACTATTTTAACCGATTATTCGAACACTGTTTTGTAGTTTTGCTTAACTTTGCTTTGCTCAAAGATTTTCCGCTGCAAGTTTTTATGTCTTTAACAAACGTTCAAATTTTGACTTTCGAGTGAAGTTTTAAATTGGTCCAAAATCTCCTAGTTATGTTCAGGTTTATGAATAACGAACTGAGTTTAGAAAACTTGGGGCGTTACAGTCTCATATAGCAGCTAGTGTGGGGAAAGCGCCGATGGTTAATTGTCAATGGTGTCAAGGACCGCATCAGAGTGAAGAATACCAAGTGGGAAATCCTATGCCGAATAAATCTGCAGAACAAGTTAACTACATGAGGAATTTTAATCGGCAAGTAAATCTCAGCTCAAACACTTATAATCCAGGGTGGCGACAACATCCTAATTTCTCATGGAGCAATTCTCAAAATGTTATGCAAATGCCTCAAGCATCTCAACCCGATCCATCTCAACAAGCTGAGAAGAAAAATGATCTCGAATCAGCCTTTATGCAATTTATGGCCGAAACTCGTACAACAATGCAGAATCAATTGGCCCAAATTCGAAGTCTTGAGAATTAACTAGGCCAATTTGCTAGTATCATTAATGGAAGATCTCAAGGTACACTACCTAGCAATACTAAAGTAAATCTGAAAGAGCATTGTAATGCAGTTACCACTCAAAATGGAACAGTGATTGAACCGGTGCAAAAAGAGCCAAGTGTGCCTAAATTGGATAATGGGGGTTCAAGTGAAAAAGAAGCTCAAAGGTTTCAGCCATCTCATTCTTCGCCAATACAAGCAATTCCACCTCAAGTGCCTTTTCCACAAAGACTGAAGAATGTGAAGCTTGATAATCAATTTTCTAAGTTCCTTGATGCCTTCAAAAACTTGTTGTGAAAAATAGTTCGCAAGTGTACGAGTCGTAACAAGTAATAAAGTGATAATTAGAGTGTCGAACCCACAAGGACTTGTTAATTAATAATCAAATTCATTAATTTTAATTCTAAATTGAACACACGTTTTATGGTTTCAAGAATTGAAATTAAATTGAATGACCAAAAAAAGTAAAGTAAACTAATGTAAAATAATAAAACAGATAGAATGAGATTAAATTTGATTAATAAAAGCCTAGGTACTACGATTTCACCAAGACAACATTTATTTCATTCCTTCCTAATCATATTCATCAGTATTCTTCTTATGTTGATGATCGATTTTGCTAAATTCTAATACAATCTCTCTCGAGCATTACTTAGTTTATCTGATTAATGGGTTATCACTTCTCAGTATTAAATTCTAACATTAATCAAATACAATTAAATTGAGAAATTACAATGATCACATCAATACTGTAACTATCTCTAGCCTATGCACATTTATGATATTAATTCCATTGCTCGGGTGTTTATCACCTCTCACTCTCAAAACACCCCAAAAATCAAGTAAAGATTGGCTAGAAATTTACAAGCTTTAAGAACGAGAATTAAATGCGTCAACAATATTGGGAGAAATACTTATTGAATTTAATTAAACAAAGAAACAGAAAATAAACATCGTCTGGCTACATCGTAGCCCTAGAAGAGAAATTTAGTTCATGCTAGAACAAAAAGAAACAACAATAATAAAGATGTTCATAAGTAATTATCGAAGGAGAGGAGAAAAACTATGTTGATATCCAAACTCTCACTTTTTGTTCCCCAGCTTTTTCATCGTCAATTCTGCAGTCTCTTCTCCTCTTTTCTCTGCATAATCTCCTTTGCTTTTTCTTCTCCTAATCTCTTCGTTCCTCTGTTGTTTTTAGGTTTGGCTTCTTTATTTCTCATTAGATCAACGACTGAGATTATATAAATTAAAATTTCCAAATTTGCGTAAAGACTTTTCAGCGGTAGCTGATCGATCGCCTGAAATGGCCGATTGATCGGCAATGTTTCTGCTCATGCAACGCAATCTTTTCTTCAGCCGATCGATCGCCTCATTTAGCCGATCGATCGGCTTTTGTTTTGTCTCGTGCGATATATCTTCTCTTCAGCCGATCGATCACCTGAAGATGGTCGATCGATCGGCTTTTGTTCTGTTTCCTTGCTCTCAATTCTTTTGTTTTCTCTTCAGCCGATCGATTGCTTGAAAAGGGCCAATCGATCGGCAATGTTTATGTTTCTCCAACTTTTGTTTTTCTTCTTTTCGTCCTCTTGATTTTCTTCTTTGTATTCAAGCTCCAACCTGGTTTATTTAAATTGTCTGCACACTTACACAAAAGACGTCAAATTCCTTCAAACACTTGAGAAAAAGTTATCGAATCAAGCATAAACGAGTACAAATAAGTGTGTAAAATACACACTTATCACACCCCAAACTTGAATGAAAGCTTATCCTCAAGCTAACAAAATTAAACAACACTAGAATATAAACAAGTCTAATCCCAATTAAAATACATAACATTGTAAGGCAAAGCAATCTTAGTCAAGATTTTAGGTAATTCGTCTCAGCTTGAAAACATTTATGCTAAAAACCATCTATTGGAACACTTTGCCAAAGAAATAACTTATAATAGTGCATTAACCATCGCTTATTTGGAAATCCTTGTGTGTATGTGAACTCATTTTCATTTTACTCTAACTGTTGGCTCAACTATTGTAGCTACTGGGAAAGGATGTACGCACAACTCACTTGGGAGTACTCTGTTCACTCTCATCGTTCAATAGTTTTTGCCCATCATTCAACTAATAGCAAATATCAATAAATCAAAACAAAAGTCGATAGGTCCTTAAAAATTTGTAATGGAAGGTTGGGCTAAATGGTAGGGATTTTTGGAATCAAACGAATATTTAGAGCACAACTTATTCTACCTTATTTCACCTACTCAGAATATCCTTCGAACTATTGACTCACTCATTAAACTAACTCAAACTTCCTTTTAATCTCTCGTCCCCCCAAACTTATATCGTTCAATAGCACCTAACTTTTTCTCCTTTGTCAACAGATAAGCAATACAAACTTAGTAAAATAATTTTTTATTTTAAATCGTTACTTTTGTGACTAGTTGAATAGACTAACATAAATAAAAATATACTGAATGCAACAAAAGAAAAATATGACAAAGGAGTTTCTAATAATTCACCTTAACACCTTCTCCAAATCTCCTCTATGAATATCAATAAACCCCCGTGCTCAATCAATAGGGTAGGAAAAATATATGAGGCTAGCCTAAAATAGGTGACAGTTGAATGGCAAATTGTAGGCTCAAAAGGGTGACTAAAGGTTGTCATTAAATGACATAACAAGGTAAGCTAAGAAAGTTCAATTGGTCCAATAATGGCCTAAGTCATTCTCTTATTTGAAAAATCTCAATATTCATTCGAGGATGTTGGGAAAAACCAAGAAGGATTTTTACCTTACTAACACTCACGGACTGGAGTTTCACTCCCTTACAGTGTTTGGCCCTCATTAAATGTTGACTACAAATGTATGAAACCAACAGCTGAATTCAAACAAAAATTAAACGTGCACAGAATTGTGAGTTTAACTTCATAAGCTCAAGTCAATGTGAAATACTACAAATCATCTTTAGCTTAGAGTTTTTCTAGAGGTTCAAAGTATAAATGTAGTAAACAATTCAGTCATAGACACCTTAATCAAGAATTTAGATTGCATAACGAAACAACATATATGCAGATATAAAGTAAGTTGAAATTTATCCACCCCCAAACTTGAAATAAAAACAGTGTCCTCAATGTAAACAAAGCAAACAAGAAAAACGTGAAAGGGAATAGCATACCTCATGTGGAGCCCGACATATCGTCTTCTTCATTGTCGCATGGATATTCATATGGCCGCAATAGATGCTCTGGATAGGTAGGAAAAGGGGGGTCGGATTGGGTCGAGTAACCGTGGTGGGCATTGAAAGCTTCTATATAATGGGCAATAAATTGTGAAAGTTCCATCAATCTCTGTTCCATACGGGCTTGCCGAGTGTTTATCTGCTCTTGTTGAATAGTCAGATGCGCAACCATATGTCTTACATCATCAATGGTATAAGAGCTAGGGGGCATGGATGAAGAGGATGCGCTCAGAGTGGGTGGTGCAGCATACTAACTTTCATAACACTGTTTAAGGCGAGCCTCTCTGTGAGCTTGTCGTTCTAGCACCATGTCATGTTGCGCATAAGTTAAGACGTGCGATCGATTATGCCTTAGACGAGGCAGAGGCTGTGGCTGAGGAGGGATGACGACATTTACATCATTTTCATCGAACCCTAATCCAGTATCTCGGGCAATCCCATAGGGCCAATTCGCTATTCTGTCAATATTCGGCGAGCTGTACACCATCTGCTGGATCCATGGCTCGTCTGTGGAGCTTATAGTGACATTGGCTACAACACATAGGTGGGTGATCAGCACTGGATGGATGTGCCCGGCTATGGACCCTTGCCAATAGGTTAGAATGTTTTGGTGGATAATCTGTCCGACATTTATAGAGCGCCCTATGAGAATGCAGTAGAGAAACACCGCTTGCTCCTTGGTCAGCTCAGATTTTTGAGATGTGGGCATCAAATTACCTCAAATGAATTTGTACCACGCTTGAGCGTAGCGATTGAGGCAACTTGAGATGAGGTGTAACGGTTGTGCGGGGTTGATCGAAGAATAAATCCATGTTGACCCTCGGTGGCCCATCTCTCCTAAAATCATGTTGTAATCCGGCTCGGCATCCATCATGGTTTGATATTTGTTAGCCACTAAATTTTCGAGGCCGAGGTGGGTGTTGATAGCTTCAGTAGAGAAGTCGATGAATTTGTTCCTAACTTTGACAGGCCCATCATTATTTGCGGCTCTGAGGTTTGCATAAAATTCGCCAACGATAGTTACGTTCGCATCACCACTGAGGACTGCAATAGTCTCCCACCGTCTTTCTCGAAGCATGGCCAAGATGTTGCCATCAGTCACTGCCGGCTGGAATTGAACTTCACAGATAATTGCCTTGTCCTTGGTCATAAACTCTTTAAAATAGTTAGCCGTTGTGGGGGTGAGGAATGACTGCTGGATGAGGTTGATTGATACTAAACTAGTCTTGGCTCTTGATTGTTTAGGCGACATCTTGGAATGGCACACGATTTAGATAACCTGTTACTGCGAACACAAAGCAGACACAGCCAACCCAGCATACACACGCACGACATTTAAGCACATGAGAGAAGCAAATAAGAAGTTTGGAGTAAACACAATGCACAATTGGAAGTTCCACTTGACTCAGACATTTAATCAAACACCTGGTGGGCATGCAGAATACACATTGACCCACTACTGGACTATACTCATAACCACCATCAAAATGAAAAATCAATGGTCAAATTCATGATCACAGCATGAAGAGAGTTAACACTCTAAAGAAAAACTGTCAAAGTATGACCGAAACTAGAGCAGGGAAGATAAAGTTCGAAAATTCGGAACCTTCCAATTGCTAGAAAGAGAAAGGGTTCAGCAGGAGAAGTTTACCTTTTGTCGTGAGAGAACCCGGTGGTGTGCCACCGAAGACGGCATTAGACAATATGGTATGTGGGCGCCGATCGATCATAGGTGAGAAAGGGATTTGTATTTCAAAGGGTAGGGTTTTAATAGCGAAAAGGGGTAAGTGTGAGACGCGATCAATCGCCTGGAATTAAACTCAGAAGCGCCGATCGATCGCCATATTTAGCCGATCGATCGATAACTTCTGTAACGACCCATTTTCCTAGCAAGATATTGTCCGCTCTGGGGATTGGGCCGTAACCCAATATCCTCCCCTCACGGCTTTGTTTGGCGAGGACTTCCCAGTCGGTCACCCAACCTGGTACTACTCTCGCCGAAGCACTTTTAACTTCGGAGTTCTTATGGAATCCGTTGCCAATTGTGCTCCAAAACGCGTCTTACTATCTTGGGAGGGTCTCTTTACATATGTTTCATTTCCACATACTTTCCCAAGCGATGTGGGATTGTGACGACCCCCTTTTTATGACCCGTCACCTTCCGGTTCGCCCACGCAGATGTACCGCCATCCGGGTTTCGGTTCGTGCAGCCATCGTACACATACTTACACATCTGGGTCATCACAATCACCCCCCTTCAGGGGCCCAACGTCCCCGTTGGCCACATTTCCGGTTGGTTACAGGCTCTGATACCATTTGTAACGACCCTTTTTTTCAGCAAGATATTGTCCGCTCTGGGGATTGGGCCGTAGCCCAATATCCTCCTCTCACGGCTTTGTTTGGCGAGGACTTCCCAGTCGGTCACCCAACCTGGTACTACTCTCGCCGAAGCACTTTTAACTTCGGAGTTCTTATGGGATCCGTTGCCAATTGTGCTCCAAATCGCGTCTTGCTATCTTGGGAGGGTCTCTTTACTTATGTTTCATTTCCACATGCTTCCCTAAGCGATGTGGGATTGTGACGACCCCTTTTTTATGACCTGTCACCTTTCGGTTCGCCCGTACTGACGTACTGTCATCCGGGTTCCGGTTTGTGCAGCCATCGTACACATACTTACACATCTGGGTCATTACAATCACCCACCCCCCTGCAGAGAAGAGTAGCATGGCCCCTGCACAAGGATGACATGCACAAATTGAGAAATGGTATCAAAGCCTGTACTCAACTGGAAATGTGGCCAACGAGGATGTTGGGCCCCATAGGGAGGGTGATTGTGATGACCCGAATGTGCACGTATGAGTATGACTGCAGGGAAAACCTCGAGTTGTGGGGCAAACCTCGGGACCTAATCCTTCGGGACATCCGATAAAATTGGAATGATACAGAGAAGATTAGCATGGCCTCTGCGCAAGGATGACACGCACAAATCGAGAAATGGTATCAGAGCCTGTACCCAACTGAAAATGTGGCCAACGAGGACGTTGGTCCCCCGAGGGGAGGTGATTGTGATGACCCGAATATGCACGTATGAGTACGACTGAGGGGCATAGCTCGAGATTTGGGGCAAACCTCGGGACCTAAGCCGAGTGTAGGCGAATCCCAGACTCTAATATAGGCGAATCCTGGGTCGTAAAGAGGGTATTGTCACAATCCCACATCGCTTGGGGAAATATATGGAAATGAAACATATGTAAGGAGACCCTCCCAAGATAGTAAGACGCGTTTTGGAGCACAATTGACAACTGATCCCATAAGAACTCCGAAGTTAAAAGTGCTTCGGCGAGAGCAATTTCAGGTTGGGTGACCTTCTGGGAAGTTCTCGCCAAACAAAGCCGTGAGGGGAGGCCCAATCCCCAGAGCGGACAATATCTTGCTGGAAAAATGGGTCGTTACAACTTCTCTGTTTTAAACAAAATTATTGTGCTTCGCCGATCGATCGCCACATTTAGTCGATCGATCGACAACTTCTCTGTTTGAAACAAAATTACTGTGCTTCGCCGATCGATTGCCACATTTAGCCGATTGTTCGCCAAATGAGCCGATCGATCGGCCACTTCTCTGTTTCAGAGAAGGTCGAAATATTTGTTTTTTTTTTACTTTTCAGAGAAGGTCGAAATATTTGTTTTTTTTTTACTTAAAACTCCAAAAACAATTAAACATTCCAAATAATAATAAAACTACTCCTATGAAAATGACATTACGAAATTAGAACTTAAAATGAAAACAATAAGTAAATAAATAAAAATAGAAATAAAATAAAAAAAATAAAACTAAACTTAGAAATTTAACCGGAATGTTAACAGAGCAAATCAATACTAAAAATAAATGATAAATGGATTACCTCCCACCAAGTGCTTGTTTTAACGTTGTCAGCTTGACGCTGTGCTGCTTCACATTTTGTTTAGCATGAGGATAGATTTTTCAATGTCGAATGTACCGCCCCAATACGGTTTCAATCTTTGACCGTTAACCTTGAATATAGATTGATCTTCACCTTGAATTTCAACGGCGCCGTGAGGAAACACTTTAATTATCATGAACGGTCCTGACCATCGTGACTTGAGTTTTCCAGAGAATAACCAAAGACGAGAATTAAATAATAAGACTTGTTGTCCTAGTGTAAATTCCTTTGGCACAATATGTTTATCATGCCACGCCTTTGTCTTTTCTTTATAAATTCTGAAATTTTCATAAGCTTCTTTTCTAAATTCATCCAGCTCATTCAACTGTAATATTCTCGCTTCGCCTACTGCTTGTGACTCCATGTTTTTTTTAATAGCCCATAAAGCTCAATGCTCTAATTCCACTGGAAGATGACATGTTTTACCAAAAATCAAACGGTATGGGGACATACCTAATGGTGTTTTGAATGCTGTTCGATATGCCCAAAGAGAATCATTTAGCTTTCATGACCAATCTTTGCGAGATGAGCTTACCGTCTTTTCTAAAATTTTCTTGATCTCTCTATTTGAAACCTCAGTTTGGCCATTAGATTGCGGATGATAACCGAGAGCCTTGCGATGCTTTACACCATATTTCAACAATAAGGCTTCAAATTGCTTATTGCAAAAATGCGTACCTTCATCACTGATAATAGCCCTTGGAGTACCGAATCATGTGAAAACATTTTTACGAAGAAAATTGAGCACTACTTTATCATCATTAGTTAGGGTAGCAGATGCCTCCACCCATTTTGACACATAATTGATTGCCAGGAGAATATATTTATGATTGAAAGAAGTAGGAAACGGGGACCCATGAAATCGATCCCCCAAACATCAAATAATTCTATTTCAAGAATATTGGTCAATGGCATCTCATCTCGGCGTGAAATATTTCTGGTACGTTGGCAGCGGTCACATGACATAGCAAAGAAATGAGCATCTTTAAAAAGGGTAGGCAAAAAAAAAATCACATTGTAATACCTTTGCAGCTGTTCGCTTGCCACCAAAATGGCCCCCACACTCTAGTGAATGACAATGCCTTAATATATTTTCCATCTCATCTTCCGGAATACACCGTCTTATGACCTGATCTGCACAGTGCTTGTAAAGAAAGGGATTATCCCAATAATATCTTTTAACATCAACAAATTTTTTTTTTCTTTTATAAGCTGAAGGCTCTATGGGTAAAACACCGCTAGCCAGAAAATTGACGATATCTCTGTACCATGGTGTATTGTTGACACTAAAGAGTTGTTCATCCGGAAAGGTATCAACAATTGGTACTCCATCCTCTTGCACAATGTCCTTGAGGTTGTAGTCTTGACAGGTGATCTCCCACTAGATTTTCCGTGCCCTTTTTATCTCTAATTTCTAGATCGAACTCTTGGAGTAGTAAAACCCAACAAATGAGGCGCGACTTTGCATCTTTTTTAACCATAAGGTATTTAATGGTTGAATGATCAGTAAAAACTATTACCTTATTGCCGATAAGATAAGGACGAAATTTGTCGAAGACGAATAACACTGCCAGTAGTTCTTTTTCTATTGTAGCGTAATTCAACTGGGCTTCATTAAGGACTCGACTTTCATAATAAATAGTGTGGAAGGTCTTATCTTTGCGTTGCCCTAACATTGCTCCAATTGCAAAATCACTGGAATCCCTCATAATTTTGGAATGGATGGTTCCAGTCTGGTGCTACTACAATTGGTGCTGAAGTGAGCTTTTCTTTCAAAAAATGGAATGCATTTAAGCATTCAGTATCAAACTTAAACTCCACACCCTTTTCCAGTAGGTTACATAATGGCTTGGTGATCTTGCTGAAATCTTGGATGAATCTACGATAAAATCCTTTGTGTCCCAAAAAACTCCTCACGCCCTTAACTGAGATAGGTGGTGGTAGCTTCTCAATCATATCAATCTTGGCACGATCCACTTCTATCCCTTTGGATGATACCCGATGGCCTAATACAATACCTTCACGTACCATGAAATGATATTTTTTCCAATTGAGTACCAAATTTGTCTCAACACAACGTTGAAGCACCCTATTCAGATTCTCCAGACAACGATCAAAAGAAGATCCAAAAACAGAAAAATCATCCATGAATACTTCAATAATGCGTTCGACCATGTTAGAAAATATTGCTATCATACATCGTTGAAAACTGGCAGGAGCGTTACAAAGACCAAAGGGCATTCGTCGAAATGCAAAGGTGCCGTAAGGGCAGGTAAATGTGGTTTTCTCTTGGTCTTCGGGGGATATGGCTATTTGATTGTATCCGGAGTATCCATCAAGAAAACAATAAAATTCATGTCCTGCGAGCCTATCAAGCATCTGATCAATAAACGGAAGCGGGAAATGATCTTTCCTTGTAGCCTTGTTTAATTTCCTATAGTCCATACATATGCGCCAACCGGTGACAGTGCGAGTAGGAATGAGCTTATTATTTTCATTTTGCACAACTGTCATTCCTCCCTTTTTCGGTACAACTTGGACGGGGCTAACCCATGAACTATCAGAAATTGGGTATATCACCCCCGCATCTGACCACTTAAAGATTTCTTTGCGCACTACTTCTTTCATGGTGGGGTTGAGACGTTGTTGGTGTTCCACTGATGGTTTGTGATCTTCCTCCATAAGAATTCGATGCATACAAAATGACGAGCTTATCCCATTTAAATCTGCCAAAGTCCAACCAATTGCTGCTTTGAATTTTTGAAGAACTCGGAGTAATTTATCTTCTTCTTTTATAGATAGGTCGGCAGAGATAATTACTGGTAAGGAAGATGGAGCTTGTAAATATGCGTATTTTAAATGTGAAGGCAGTGTCTTCAATTCTAGCACAGGTGGTTGCACAATGGATGGCAACGGCGTGACGGGCCTTCCCCCAAATTTTCATAGTATTTCCTCATATTCGGCTCATAAGAGTCTATCCACATCACATAACCACGTACTTCCTTGTCCTCTTCCAGAGAATAATTCTGCTCAAACATACATGTTTCTAAAGGGTCATCTGGTCGACGTGCAACTTCATCTGCCGCGGACTCGGTAACTTCAACCTGAAAAACATCATTATCCTCCCTTGGATATTTCATGGCTCTGAACACGTTAAAGGTGACTTCTTCATTCTGAACTCTCAAGCTCAACTCACCTTTTTATACATCAATAAGAGCACGACCCGTAGGAAGGAATGGTCTACCCAAAATAATCGGCACAATTCTATCTTCTTCCATATCAAGAACAATAAAATCAGTAGGGAATATGAATTTATCTACCTTTACAAGCACATCTTCAATGATTCCCCTCGGGTGTTTAATAGAACGATCTGCCATCAGTAATGTAACCCTTATCTGCTTTGCTTCGCCTAGATTAAGTTTTCGGAATATAGATAAAGACATTAAATTAATGCTCGCCCCAAGGTCGCACAGTGCCCTGGTAAATACATAATTTTCAATCTCGCAAGGCACAGTAAAACTTCTCGGATCTTTTAGTTTTTGAGGGAGTTTCTTCTGAATAATGGCACTGCACTCTTTTGAAAGAGCAATAATACCACACTCCTCTATTTTCTGCTTGTGGGAAAGAATATCTTTCGTAAATTTGGCATAACTCGGCATTTGTTCCAACGCGTCGGCAAATAGAATATTAATGTGGAGCTTCTTGAAGACATCCAGGAATTAAAAAAATTGTTTATCAAGCTTCACATTTTTCAATCTTTGCAGAAACGGCACTGGAGGGGAGTTTGCTTGAGTTGGAGAATGATGAGATGGTGATGACTTTTTGTAGCACCCGGTTTCAATATAAATCAAAATAAGTTATCAAACGGTGGTATATAATTTTATGGTTAAAATTGAGGGAAATGTTGATTAGGTTATTAACTGATTAGGCAGGGGCAAGATGGTAATTGCGAATTTATATTGTGGATAACGTATTTAAGGAAAGGTTTAGTGAGGTTTAGCCGCCACTATTTTATTACTCTTACCTCTCAGCTCGGCGGACATCCTCTAGGCGATTCCCCTCCGATTTTCCCCAACCAATGTGAGTTTTGATTAAATTACTTGCTGTTCTAGTGCTTAGGTAGCTGAAGGATTGCAATGTATGTGTTTTCAAAAGGCTGCGAGTGAGAGATTTGGGTTTGGGGTTTAGTGATGTATCGGGAATGTTTAATCAGTAGAGCCCCAAACCGGCTTCCTTAGACTTCAGGGTAGTTAGATAAAGTCTAGTGGAGATCTAATCTATAATCTGTCGATGGTTCTAGGTGAGCAGATTTCTGGAGTAGCCTATAGCCGAGCGATTTCCAGGAGACCAGGTAAGTAAAGTATTGTGTGTGCCCTCGGGCCTACATCACAAAACAGTAGGTTTTTGCATGTTTGAGTATTTTCTGTATGTCATGCATCATAAATTTGAAAGAAAACGAAAATGAATTTTCATGTATCATATGGAAAGGCAAGTTCAAATTGACGGGCATTGGCGGTTAAGGGAACTAATCCACCCCTTAACTGATGAAGAGGATTTATAACATTGGGAGAACTGATCCCACTCCCAAGGGAATTGAGGGATCAGAACAGTTATTAAGGGACCTCATCCACCTCTTAATTAATGAAGAGGATGTAGACATTGAGAGAACTGATCCCACTCCCAAGGGAATCATGGGATCTGATCAGTAAACAAACGAAGTACAACCGAGATGAGAAAGTAGAAACTGCATATTTAGGATTTTGTTTCAGCATATCATTTCATTATTGCTTTACTTACTTAGCATTAGGCTAATAGATGAGTTTTGTGATGTAGGTGTTGAGGATACCACAGGTGAATTTCCTGAGTACACAGATGATTAGGTGTGGTTGGAGGAGCACATCCATGTCCCGGCTTGGTAAACTGATGAGGCGGGTTAACTGGTGTCGGCAGTTGTTGAGGTTTAGTTGATAATGATCAAGTCTGAGTATGTTGAGTTTTCATGACAGTAGAAATTTTAGTATTTCGAATACGTTTTGAGATTTACTGATACTAGTAATCTGTTGAGTTTTAAATGCTGATTTTCACTGGATTTGATTAATGCTATGGTCGGAGTTGTTTCTGAATGGTCTAAGAGAAACAAGTAAATTCCTTTCTATAGATGGTGTTGTGTTTCCTCTCTATCGGAAGATGACTTCAGAAAAGTCACCGGATGATGTAATTTTATGTCTATCGGATGATGTCGAGTGTTTTAGTCATCCGGCGATGTCGAGTGTTTTGCTCGTCGGATGAGAAGGGTTAAGTCGTTTGTCGAATAGTCACCGGATGATATAAGCATTATGTTTGTCGTCTAGTGACCGGGCGATGTGTGTATTATGTTTGTCGTCTAGTGACTTGGCGATGTGTGTATTATGTTTGTCGTCTAGTGATCGGGCGATGTGTGAATTACGTTTGTCGTCTAGTGACCGGGCGATGTGCGTATTATTTTGTCGTCTAGTGCTCGGGTGAGGTGAGATTTGAAGTGTGTTTATCACCGGGCCACGTTTTAATTGCTCACGTGAGAAGCACATGCGCACCGGATGATGTCTTCTTATTTCACCGGTGGATGTCTTCAAATAGCTTTTCCCCCCTTTTCGTTGACTTTGTTCAGCGGACGATGAATTTGACTTTTACAACCTTTAAAGTATTTTCACGAGTTAAACCTTCGCTTCTTAACCGATTGTTTCTTAACATTCCCAATGATTATTTTAACATGGTTTTGGTTAATTTTATTTTTGTTTAAACGATTTCCGCTGCAAGTTTACATGTTTTATCAAATGTCCAAATTTTAAATTTTTGTACGAAGTTTTAAATTTGGTCCAAGTTTTCTTAGTAATATTCGGGTTTATGAGTAACAAACCGGGTTCAGTAAACTCGGGGCGTTACACTTTTGAACTTCATCTGCATTTGACTCCTCATTAACAACTTTAGGCACTTGTGTCCCTTTTTGCACTGGTTCAATTACGGTTCCCTTGCGAGTGGTGATTGCATTACAATGACCTTTGGGGTTCACCTCTGTGTTATTTGGTAGTGAGCCTTGAGGCCTTCTATTTATGACGCTCACAAATTGACCAAGTTGATTTTCAAGACTTTGAATTTGGGCTGATTGATTTCGCATCGCAGTATGAGTTTCGGTCATAAACTGCATAAGAGCCATCGGATGATGTCGAGTAATTTACCCATAGGATGATGAAGGTAAAAGTCAGTATTTTATCCATCGGATGATGAAGGTAAAAGTCTTTTGTCGTTTTGTAACTGGATGATGTCGAGTGATTTATCCATAGGATGATGAAGGTAAAAGTCTTTTGTCGTTTTGTAACCGGATGATGTCGAGCATTTTATCTACCGGAAGATGTGAGTAAGTGTATTTGTCGTTTTGTGATCTGCAGAGGCTGGATGGATGATTCATCCGGCTGACGTCATCGGTAGATGCGAGTAGCAAAACTTGTCGTTTTGCGATCGGCTGAAGTTGAAAGAATGATTCTTCCGACTGACGTCATCGGTGGAAGCCTTCAGTTTTATTTCTGCCCTTTTTCCTTGACCTTGTTTAGCGGCAGATGCATTTGACTTTTTACGAATTTTGAGTATTTTACGCTTAAGCTTTCATCTCTTTTGTCCGAATTAATTCTTAATATTTTAACTGATTATTCGAACATTGTTTTATAGTTTTGCTTCACTTTCCTTTGCTCAAAAATTTTTCGCTGCTAGTTTTTTTTTTTTTTGTGTTTTTAGCAAACGTTCAAATTTGACTTTCGAGCGAAGTTTTAAATTTGGTCCAAAATTTATGTTCGGGTTTATGTGTAACGAACTTAGTTTAGAAAACTCGGGGCGTTACAGATGTGCATGGTTTTTAGCATTTACTTTTATTATGTATTACTTGCTTAGCATTAGGCTAATAGATGAATTCTGTGATGTAGGTGACTAGGTGATTCCCAGTGAGTACCCAGAGCATGCCCAAGATTAGGTGGCAGTTGAAGAAGCGCGCTCGTGGGATGATCCGGCCGGCTGTTAGGGCATTTTGACCATGGTGTGTGGGTGAACAGTTTAGAGTCATTTTGAATTGTGTTGAGTCATTTTAGGTTTTATAGTTGGATTTCAACTTTTTAGTAGTTAATTTTGATGCATATAAATACTTTTGGTACTGGATGAGAATTTTATGGATAATAGTTTTGGTTGATTGATTTGAGAATAAAATTTGTAGAAAGTTTTGGTTTTCTAAGAGAATTAGGCGTTATGCCGCCCAAATTTCTAAAGGAAAGTCGTTTTGAATTTTACGAAGAGTGTCCACATTTTGACTCAAAATTTTATTAAAGTTAATTTTTCTACGAAAGTCTTCCGCTGCAACGTTTTAAATTATTTTTAAACGTGTTCAAATGATGATATTTAATGTGTGGAGTAAAGTTTTAAATTTTACGCGATTTTCTAGTAGTGAGTTTAGGATCGTGATTGTCTAAGAGGGGGTGAATTAGACTTTTTTAAATAATTTCTTAACCTAATCGATTTCAGCAATACAAATTAGGTTTATTTTATCTTCTCTCTTTGCATGTAATTTCTGAGATTTTCAGACAAGTAAGCAGATTAAAGTAAGAGAGATAGAGAGAAAATAACACCCGAGATTTTTAACGTGGTTCGGCCAATCCTGCCTACTTCCACGCTCCAAGGCTCCCCTTTGAAGATTCTTTCCTTCTCCTCATGAGAAACCTAGATCAAACTTCACGGGCATCGATCTACTGCCTTTACACTTCTGGATTGATCTTCCCAGGCGTCAATCCACTGCTTTTACACTTTTACAGGATGAATATTTAAGCACAAGGCTACACTCTCAAAACAGAATCTCAAGTTTAGGAGTAGAGAGATGTAGAAAATTGCAGAGTATTACAAAACAATTTGCTCGTGTGAGTCAAGCGATAATTATAAAATTGGCAAAAAGTTTTTCTCTCGGGCTCGGATTCTTCAATTTGTACTCTTGACTGTAATTCGTGTCTCATTCAAAATATGACCGTTGGAGATGAGTCCGTACGCAGTAAAATATCCGTTGAGTTCTGGAGTCGCTATCACTCGTGGTCTATTCTCCCTTTGGACGACTGAGTTTAGACGAATGAGCTGCATCAATTCGATGTTCTGTCTTTGACCACATGCTCGTACATTTTGACGCTTGAAATTTGGACGAGTACTTTGGACGACAGCGTCTATCTTGACTTTGGACGACTGCGTCAACTTGACTTTGGACGACTGTTTCTGTCATGTAAATTTGGACGACTACGTCTGTCTTTTAAGTTTGGACGACTGCGTCTTTCTTGTGAGTTTGGACGACTACGTCTGTCTTTAATGTTTGGACGACTGTGTCTGTCTTGTGAGTTTGGACGACTGCGTCTTCCTTGTAAGATTGGACGACTGCGTCTTCGAACTAACAACACTTAGCCAAAAACATCAGAAACATAATACTCTTTTTAAAGGGCATTTCCAGATAAATGCAATATACACAAAAATCCAATTATACAGTTTATATTTTTATTTCATATTAATCACCATCATCAAAAACATATTTAGACTTAAACACCATTCAAGTCAACAATCTCCCTCTTTTTGATGATGAAAAATATATATTCTATTTCAACATATTAAACTGTAGTTCAGCTTGAATTTTCATACTCCCCCATACTCTATGAAGAATTAATTACAATAATTTCTAAAAGAAGTAATTTGTAAATTTTATACCATTCTCTGTAAATTCTATACCCTTCTCCCCCTTTGATATTATAAAAAATAAGCACGTAGGAGGAATGACATTCAACACAATAGAGATAACAGAATGAAACAGTCATAGTTAGACACCAGATATAAAGAGATAGTATTCATAAGAAAAAAAGTGCAAAAAATAGACAATAATGAATATGCCTAGTTCTCAGGAGAAGAGGGAATATCCCAGCCCATGAGAGCCCCTAGTTGACTAAGGAAATCACCCTGAGCAGGAGGGGATTCCGCCTGATGATCAATGCCCTGACCAAGACAAACTCTAACCCCATGAGAAGGAACAACTGCTGGAGAGGGATCTACAGCTGTAGCAGTATGGAGCGTGACTGGAGAAACAGCAGGAGCAGACAAAGGTTCTGCCTCACAGACAACAGCCCCTGGGGCAACAACAACTTCACCATCACTAGAGAGAACAGCAGAGGGAGCTGGACGAGCTGGCACAGGACACTCGTCACTAGCATCCAAGTTCCCAGCCGCAGGAGAGGGTTCCTCAGCAGTCCGAGTCATAATGGTGCTAAGGTCTCCAATTTGAGAGAGAACCTTGGCACAAACTCGCTGCAATTGCTCGATGACAAGATTGGAATGGAATCAAACAGAGGAGACGACATCATCAATGGCTTGACTTTGAGTTGATTCCAATAAATCGATACGTTGGTGCAGTCTGTGAATGTCAGCTGCAAGAATGTCATGTTGTGTGAGGGTGGAGGCTTCGAGATGTTCTAGTCGGGACAGAACAAAAGCCTCAAACTGATCCTGTCTGGATTGATACAGGGACTGAAGAGATTCCTGACCAGTACCAAGGCTTGCAATACTTGCTTGAAGCTCATGATATTGCTCCTCAGTAATAGAAGTCCTCACCGTAGGAGGGGGCAATTTTTAGGTCGAGGAGGAACACGAGCGGGCAAGGTAGACACTGGAGGTGGAGAGGGAGCAGGAATTGGAGTTGAAGAGCGAGGAGGAGTTCGACTGGTTGGACGTGGAAGATGAATATCAGCTTGGACTGTATGAGTTACAGGATCACTCACAGGCTCTTGAGTGTGAGTGTGCACATGACTGACATCCTCAGGAGCGTGAAGAAGAAGAACTGGAGGTGGCAGAGAATCAAGGACAGGAGTCAGAGTGTCATCTTGAGTACTTTCTTCCTCTTCTTCAACAATTATTAAATGCCTTGATACACCTCTTTGACCATCTTCGTCAACCAACACACCCTGATCATTTCGAGTAATGCCTATTCTTGATAAGGTGGAGGATGAAAAATATCGGATATTTCGAGTAATGCCTATTCTTGATAAGGTGGAGGATGAAAAATATCGGATTTCTTCAGGGATGAAATCTTGTCAGACTCCGGAAAGCTGACTCCATACCGTCGAAAAATCTTCATAAGTAGAAGATTGTAGGGCAGAGACTTGGAGGCATTACATACAACTTGAAACATCCGATTCAAAATAATGTATCCAACATTAAATGGTTCTCCTTTGAAAAATTGACCTAGCAGGAATAGATCCATCCCACTGACATGGTCGCGATGACCCTCTACAGGCATGATGTTGTAGTGGATCATTTGATGGAAGACTCTAGCCCTGAAGTTCGAATCCTTGCTCTTTAGCTTCAGGGGAGCATAGTTGGGATCCTTGGCAATCAACTTAACTAAATCTTTGCCAGCTGGTTTCTCAAGAAAAGATGGAGTCTTGGCTGCCTCAAAGAACCTCCGAGAACCATTCAGAGATTCACAATGAAGGATTTCATGGATACCTTCCTGAATTAGCTAAATATGTCGTCCATAGACATAACTCCTGATTACCAGAGGGCGTGTAGAATGTTCCAGATTGGCATAAAATATTCTAATTGGGGTTTCACAATAATGAGACTCTAAATCAAATAACCCCATCAAGCCCATCCTAATTAAAGGTTCTTCTAAATCAAAACCAGATAAGTCGCGAAAAATTATTCCTCAAGAACGGATAATAGGTTTGAATTCAAAACCTTCATAGTACCTATTAAAGGCGGCCTGATTTATGAACTCGTGATTTGGCCAAATGAGAGGAGGAGGAACAGTGGCAGACTGAGTAGTCTTTTGCTTCTTTCTGGAGAAAACTTGTTCAGGGCACAAAGAGGATGCCATTGTGAAAGATATAGAGACGTCTGAGCAGAGATGGAGTTTAGAGAAGATTGGAGATCGGTGTCGACGAGCAGAGAAGAATAGGAATCGCTGGACGAGTGAAAGGAGTTGAGAGGGTTTTAGTCGATTTTTTGAAAGTTAGGGTTTCTGTAACATTTCGAAAGAATTTAACCGCCATTCTTTTAAAGTCCATTATTATCGTCCATTGTGACAACGTCCAATGTCAAAATCTATTGTGAAAGACAATTGTCAACGTCCATTCATTCCAGAGAGGAGAAATACTTGGAGATCGTCCATTTCTTTATTGACCACACTACTTATTGGCCAATTTTCTCCAACAGAAAAATGAACCTTAATTTCTCTCATTCCTAATTAGACCTAACCTTATTCTAATATGATTGAAGGTCTTCTCATCTAATGACTTGGTAAAGATATCTATTAATTGATTAGCAGAATTGACAAATTCTAAGGAGATATCTCTTTTCTGAACATGATCTCTGCTGAAATGATATCTAATCTCGATGTGTTTGTTTCTAGAGTGTAGGATAGGGTTCTTGGATATATTGATGGCACTGGTGTTTTCACAACGAATCGGAATCCTATCATATAATAGATTGAAATCTTCAAAAGTTTGCTTCATCCAAAGCATTTGAGCACAACAACTGCCAGCGGCAATATATTCACTTTCAGCAGTTGAAAGTGCTACTGAATTCTGCTTCTTAGAGTACCAAGATACAATAGATTCACCTAGAAATTGACAGGTACCACTGGTACTTTTCCTATCTACGAAGCTTCCAGCATAATCAGAATCAGAATATCCTATTAGATCAAATGAAGTACCTTTTGGATACTATAAGCCTAAATCATATGTCTCACTTAGATATTTGAAAATTCTTTTTACAGCAGTTAAGTGAGATTCCTTAGGGGAAGCTTGAAACCTAGCACACAAGCACATACTAAATAGGATATCTGGCCTGCTAGCCGTTAGGTATAATAGAGAACCAATCATACCTTTATACTTTTTAATATCCACACTTATCCCATTTTCATCTTTGTCCAATTTTGTAGTTGTGCTCATGGGAGTTCTAAAGGACTTAGAGGAATCTAATCCAAATCTTTTTACGAGGTCTTTGATGTATTTTTCTTGACAGAAGAAAATACCATCTGATTTTTGACTAATTTGAAATCCTAAGAAGAATTTTAATTCCCCCATCATACTCATTTCAAACTCACTTTGCATAACAGTGGCAAACTCATCACAAAGTGAAACATTTGTAGAACCGAATATGATGTCATCAACATAGATTTGAACTATAAGAATATCATTGTCCTTTTGCATGGTAAAAAGGGTTGAATCGTTATTACCCTTTTTGAACTTCCTTTCTTAAAGGAAATTCTTCAACTTATCATACCAAGCTCTAGGAGCTTGCTTAAGTCCGTATAGAGTCTTCTTAAGCTTATAGACATGGTCAGGTTTGTCATAGATTTCAAATCCTAAGGGTTGCTGTACATATACTTCTTCTAAGATATAACCATTTAAAAATGCACTCTTAACGTCCATTTAAAAGAGTGTGAAGTTTTTGTAGCATGTATAGGCTAAGAGCATCCTAATAGATTCTAGTCTAGCTACTGGTGCAAAGGTTTCTTCAAAGTCTATTCCTTCTTCTTAGTTGTAACCTTTGGCAACTAACCTGGCTTTGTTCCTGACCACAATCCCATTTTCATCCATTTTATTCTTAAATACCCATTTGGTTTCAATAATAGGACGATTGTTGGGTTTTGGAACAAGTTCCCAAACATTGTTCCTTTCGAATTGGTTTAACTCTTCTTGCATAGCAACTATCCAATTTTCGTCCAATTCGGCTTCCTCAAACTTTTTAGGCTCTATTTGAGATATGAAAGCAATACTAGTACAAAGATTTCTAAGGGAGGCTCTAGTTTTGACTCCTAATGTTGAATCACCTAAAACTTCATCTAAGGGATGATCTTTTACATATCTCCAATATCTAGGAAGAGCAGCAAATTCATCCTTGATTGGGACAATGTCTAGAGAATTGGAAGAAGGTTCTTGGGAATTTTCTCCTTGAATGGTTTCTGCAGGTTTGTCTAAGGAGAGAGAATCAAGTTGCTTTTCTAAAATATCATCTTCATCCACACTGATTGTGGGTTGAGGGGACTCATCAAAATTGAAATGCACGGATTCTTCTACGACAAGTGCTCTTTTGTTGAACACCCTATATGCCTTACTGGAAAGAGAATAACAGAGAAAAATTCCAAGATCAGATTTGGAATCGAATTTTTCTAAGTTGTCCTTGGTGTTTCGAATGAAACATTTACAACCAAAAACTCTAAAGTATTTGACAGTAGGGATTTTTCAATTCCAAAGTTCATAAGGGATTTTCTCAAGAATAGGTCTTATGAAGACCCGGTTTAGCATATAGCAAGCTGTGGAAACAGCTTCTGCCCAGAAATACTTTGGAAGGGAGTTCTCATTGAGCATGGTCAGAGCCAGCTCTTGAAGAGACCTATTTTTCCTCTCAACAACTTTATTTTGTTGATGGGTTCTAGGGGAGGAGAAATTGTGCTCAATTCCATATTTGACACATAAGAGTTTAAATTTTTTATTTTCAAATTATCCATCATGATCATTACGAATAGAAACAATGGTGAGCTCCTTATCATTTTGAACTCTCTTCCTAAAGTTAGAGAAGGTGTCAAAAGTTTCATCCTTTGACTTTAGGAAGAACACCTATGTTAACATAAAGAAGTCATCTACTATAACATAGACATAGAACTTTCCTCCTAGACTGGCCACATTAGAAAGATCGAAGAGGTCCATGTGAAGAAGTTGAAGGGGCTTGGAGAAAGTGACTGTGTTCTTTGAAGCAAAAGAACTTTTGGTTTGCTTGCCCATTTGACAAGCATCACAAACTCTATCCTTGTCAAAGGATAATTTTGGAAGTCCTCTAACTGGGTTATTCTTGGAGATCTTAGCTAAGATATCCATACATACATGACCTAACCTTCTATGTCAAGACCAACTATCACCAGAAGATTTCACAGCAAAATATTTCTCATACACACAGTCAAAATCATCTAAGTTAATGATGTATACATTCTCTTTCTTATAACCTGTGAATAATATCTTGCTATTCATACTATCTTTAATCACACAGGCATTAAATTTAAATGTTACTTTATACCCTTTATCACAAAGTTGACTGATACTTAACAAATTGTGCTTTAACCCTTCTACTAATAAAATATTTTCAATGATGGGGTTTGAAGGGTTACCTATATTTTCGATGCCAACAATTTTGCCCTTTTGATTTCCACCAAAGGTGACATTTCCTTTCTTCTTGTTAACAAAGGCGAACTTTGTTGAGTCTCCCGTCATATGCCTCGAGCATCCACTATCAAGGTACCATTGATTTTTCCCGGGAGAGCAATCAACCTACAAAACAGTGATCAAGTGATCTTCTTAGGTACGTAAATCTTTTGGGTCCTAGTGTTAGGTCTGGTCCCCTTAGGAACCCATTGCAATTTACCACCAGATTTAACATTGTTTACTTTTAAAGGACATACAAAATATTTATGTCCTACTTCATTACATGCATGGCAAGTGGATGATCTAACAAAGAAATTTTTATAGACTTTCTTTTTATTGGATTTTTCATATCCAATTCCAGCCTTATCAAATGTCACTCTCTGACTGCCTAAAAGCATGTTTAAATTCTTACTACCATAAGTGAACTTAAGCACAATGTCATTTAAATTCTTATTTCTAATCTTAAGATCACTAATTTCCTTTTCATGCAAGTTGACTTCTTTAGCATGTTTTTCAACTAAACTTTCGTTTTCTTTTTTCAACAGATTGTATTTAGTCTTTAGCATGCCAAATTGCTTTACTAAATCATTAAATGCATCAATTAGGTCACCATCCTCATCAGCCTTACTATCACTAGAAGAATGACTAACCTCATCCTCCTTGGCCATGAAGCACAAATTGGCGACTTCCTCATCTTCTGAAGAGGTGTCGCTCTCACTGTCATCCCAAGTAGCATTCATAGCTCTCTTTTTAAACTTCTTGGGACCTTTCTTAGCTTGTGGACAGTCGGCCTTTATGTGTCCCGGCTTCCCACACTCAAAACAAGTGATTTCCTTCTCCTTTTGTGATTTCTCAACCTTTGGAAATCTTCTTCCTTGCATCCTTTTTCTCTAGAGGAATTTGCTGAACCTCCTTGTGATGAAAGCTACATCCTCATCATCGTCTTCTTCCTCTGATTTCTCTTGTTTGCTTGAGGAAGCTTTGAGTGCGATGTCCTTTCAGTTGGAGATCTCCTTGTCCTTGAGATCTTCCTTTTCATTTGCTCTCATGGTTATCTCATGTGTCATGAGAGAACCAATGAGCTCTTCAAGTTTGAGCGTCTTGAGATCTCTTGCTTCTTGAATGGCCGTGACTTTCGGTTGCCATCCTCTTGGTAGACACCTCAAGATCTTCCTTACTAGTTCTTCGCTGGAATATATCTTACCAAGCTCTTTTAAACTATTAGTAATGTTAGTAAATCTAGTAAACATTGAACTAATAGATTCTTCTTTTTCCATAGAAAATAACTCATACTCATGGACTAACATGCTCATTTTATTTTATTTTACTTGGTTAGTCCCCTCGTGTGTAACTTCCAATAAATGCCATATTTTCTGTGCACTAACACATCCTTGAACTCTATTGAACTAATCTCTATTAGGTGCACAGTACAGTGTGTTTATTGCTTTAGCATTCAAACTTAGATTCCTCTTATCGGACTCTATAATTCATGAGAGGCCTTAGGAACACTAATTTCATTCTCAGTTTTCACGGCCTTGAAATGGCCATTCTCGATTATGCTCCATAGTCACTGCCATCAAAAAATGGTGGCCTAGAGATGGACTGACCCTCTATGTGTGCTGTGTTAGTGTTGAATGACATTTTAAATATATCATAATATATTTCTAATTCACAAGTATGACAATATTTGACCTTGCTCTGATATTAATTGTAGGATCGTATTGTCTAAGAGGGAACTAGACTTTTTAAAACAATTTCTTAACCTAATCGATTTCAGCAATACAAATTAGGTTTATTTTATCTTCTCTCTTTGTATGCAATTTCTGAGATTTGCAGACAAGTAAGCAGATTAAAGTGAGAGAGATAGAGAGAAAATAACATCCGAGATTTTTAACGTGGTTCGGCCAATCCTGCCTATTTCCACGCTCCAAGGCTCCCCTTGAAGATTATTTTCTTCTCCTCACGAGAAACCTAGATCGAACTTCACGGGCGTCGATCTATTGTCTTTAAACTTCTGGATTGATCTTCCTGGGCGTCAATCCACTGCCTTTACACTTTTACAGAATGAATATTTAAGCACAAGACTACACTCTCTCAAAACAGAATCTCAAGTTTAGGAGTAGAGAGATGTAGAAAATTGCAGAGTATTACAAAATAATTTGCTCGTGTGAGTCAAGCGATAATTGTAAAATTGGCAAAAAGTTTTTCTCTCGAGCTCGGATTCTTCTATTTTTACTCTTGACTGTAATCCACGTCTCATTCAAAATATGACCGTTGGAGATGAGTCCGTACGCAGTAAAATATCTGTTGAGTTCTGTAGTCGCTATCGCTCATGGTCTATTCTCCCTTTGGACGACTGAGTTTAAACGAATGAGCTGCATCAATTCGATGTTCTGTCTTTGACCACGTGCTCGTACATTTTGATGCTTGAAATTTGGACTAGTACTTTGGACGACAGCGTCTGTCTTGACTTTGGACGACTGCTTCAACTTGACTTTGGACGACTGTTTCTGTCATGTAAATTTGGACAACTACGTCTGTCTTTTAAGTTTGGACGACTGCGTCTTTCTTGTGAGTTTGGACGACTACTTCTATCTTTAATGTTTGGACGACTGCGTCTGTCTTGTGAGTTTGGACGACTGCGTCTGCCTTGTAAGATTGGATGATTGTGTCTTCGGACTAATAACACTTAGCCAAAAACATCAGAACCATAATACCCTTTTTAAAGGGCATTTCCAGATAAATGCAATATACACAAAAATCTAATTATACAGTTTATATATTTATTTCATATTAATCACCATCATCAAAAACATATTTAGACTTAAACACCATTTAAGTCAACAGTGAGTAGGTAGCGAACCGGGTCTGTAAGGTTCGGGGCGCTACAGTAAGGTCCAGGGCGCTACAGTGTGGTATCAGATCCCATTGGTCAAACTGTTCAAATGATCACTTAACAGCGCCAATCGCCACATGACGTGCTTCAACAACTGTAAGTATTTGTATTTAGTTTTAGTAATTAGATGCTTATGAGAGCGATTAACCTTGATACATGAAATTAGCAAAATGTCTAGACTACCAAGTCGACCGAGAACACCTAGACGAACGAGGAAGGAACAGGATGATCCGGTTACGATTAGATAGTTGACAGAGTTGATGCGCCAACAGTCTCAACAAATTGGCATCTTACTGAACTGGGAGGTACAAGGGAGTGCTAGTTCTAGTTCCAGCAATGATCACTCCGGAGATAGATTTCAGAGACTGCGACCACCCACATTCGAAAGACAATCATCAAATCCAACTGCTGCCGAAGAATGGATTAAGGAAATTGAAAGTATGTTCAGTTATGCGAAGGTGGAGGAGATAGACAAAGTTACTTTGGCGACGTTCCACCTAGCGAAGGACGCCCGGTATTGGTGGGAGACCATGGAGACCACCACCGATGTGTTGACTATGACGTGTGCGCAGTTCAAAGAGACCTTTTATGAGAAATACTTCAATAGTACCATTCAGGCTACGAAGAGAATGAAATTTTTACATCTGAAGCAAACAGGATCAGTGTTCGAGTATATTCGGCAGTATGAGTCGTTGTCACGGTTTGCTAGCCACCTCGTCAGTAAAAATGAAGACAAAGTCCTATAGTTTTTTCAAGGGCTAAAGCCTGAGATCTATAAAGAAGTAAAGATATCCGACATCAAGGGCTTGCCGTACAGTGAGGTTACTGCTAAAGCGTTTGAGGTGGATGAAGCCGACCTTAAGTGCATCAAGCAACGGGAAGCTCCACAAAAGTTTTTCTGAGAGATTACACAATAGCAGCAACAACGAGGTATTAAGAGGCCTAACGAGGGCTAGAGTAGTCAAGGAGGAGGGAAGCGAGTGCAAGAGACCAGAAAGTATCCTCAGTGTCAGAAGTGTTTAAAATATCACCCGGACGAGTGCAAGATGAACTCAGGCAAGTGCTACAACTGTAATAAAGCTGGACATCTTGCCAGAGATTGCTCGAAGCCTAGGGTCACTCGGTGCTTTAACTACAATGAGGTAGGTCACGTCAGCAGAGATTGCCCGGCTTCGAAGAAAGGCTAGACTCGTACGACACCGAGGATTTTTGCTATGATAGAGCCGGGCGATGACGACCAGCCAGCTGTTGTATTAGGTACTATATTAATTAATGACTGAGTTGCATATACATTTATTGACAATGACTGTGGTATCAGGTACTATACTGATTAATACCGTACCTGCTTATACGTTAATTGACTCCGGTGCGATGCACTCTTTTATAGCGACCACTTTTGCGGTCAAGTTAGATTTGTGTCCAGTGGCAACCGATCATGCATATGTGGTGATGTTACCCTCCGGGGATCGTATGCATTCTAGTTAAGTTATACGTGATAGCGTTGTCTCGGTGGGGAGTAAGAATCTGCCAGTCCTTCTTATTGTTATGGGAATAATGGGGTACGACTCATATTGGAGATTGATTGGTTGTTCAAGCATTATGCCACTATCGACTGCAGGTTGGGAACAATGATTTTTCAGCCCCCAGGTGATGAGAAGCACTCTTTTCAAGCCATGAAGAATGCGAAGAAAATATCTGTGATGGCCCCCCTCAGTGCTCGTCAGGTTTTAAAAGGTGAGTATTATGTTTTCTAGCAAATATTATAGATACTCAGAGCCCAGGGGGAACAAAGCTCCAAGATGTTTTAATTGTTCAAGACTTTCTGGAATTTTTTCTAGATGACTTGCTTGGTTTGCCTCCTGATCAGTAAATAGAATTTTCCATTGACGTATATATGGGAGCCGAACCAGTATCGAAGAATCCTTATAGATTAGCACCAATTGAACTGAAAGAGTTGAAGTCTCAGTTGGAAGATCTAGTGGAAAAAGGATTCATTTCATTGTGGGGTGCGCCAATCCTTTTTGTTAAGAAGAAAGATGGATCCTTACGGTTGTGCGTCGACTACAGGGAGTTGAACAGGCTGATGATTAAGAATAAGTATCCTTTGCCAAGGATAGACGATTTATTTGATCAACTCCAGGGTGCACGAGTCTTTTTTAAGATCGATTTGAGGTCAGGATATTACCAGCTGAAGGTCAGACCAGAAGATATTTCAAAGGCTTCTTTTCGAACACAATATGGACATTACGAGTTCCTAGTGATGTACTTCGGATTGAGGAATGCTCCAGCAGCCTTAATGGATTTTATGAATAGAGTATTCCATAATTATCTCAATAAATTTGTCTTAGTGTTTATTAATGATATCTTGGTCTATTCTCGCAACGAGGGAGAACATATGGAGCACCTGAAGTTGGTATTGGAAACTTTGAAGCAACACCAACTTTATGCGAAGTATTCTAAGTGCGAGTTCTGGCTGGACAGGATTCATTTTCTTGGTCATGTCATCTCGAGCGATGAAAGATCTGTTGATCCAGTGAAGATTCAAGTGGTTAAAGAGTGGCAACAATTGAAGAGTGTTACTGAGATACGAAGTTTTCTCGGGTTAGCAGGTTATTACAGGAGGTTCATTGAAGGATTTTCGAAGATTGCAGTGCCTCTGACCCGTTTGACGAGGAAAAATGTGAAGTATTTGTGGTCCAACGACTGCGAACACAGCTTTCAGACATTAAAGTAGAGATTGACTATGGCTCCGATATTGACGCTTTCTGTTGAGGACGGGAAATTTAGCATTTACTGTGATGGGTCTTGGGTGTGTGTTGATGCAGGACGGAAAGGTAATAGTCTATGCCTCAAGGCAATTAAAGACTTACGAGCAGAATTATCCTACACACGACTTGGAGTTAGCTGCAGTAGTTTTCGCGCTAAAGATTTGGAGGCATTATCTTTATGGACAGCCATGTGAAATATATTCAGATCACAAAAGTCTGAAATATATTTTCACTCAGAAGGAGCTGAATATGAGGCAACGGCTGTGGTTAGAGTTTGTGAAGGACTATGATTTCGAGATTAAATACCACCCCGGTAAGGCGAATGTAGTGGCAGACGCGCTGAGTAGGGTAACGGCATCAACTTCAGCTATGATTCTAGTTATGCCATTAGCTTTAGATGCACAATTTCAAAAGTTCAGCCTGGAACTGGTATCGAATATGTCAGCCACATTATCAGCTATGTCTTTGCAGCCAACTATTCTAGAGAAGATTAAGAAAGCCCATAAAGACGATGTTGAATGCAATGTAATTAAATCGAGTATAGAGTCTGACGATAGATCAAAGTTCAACTATTCGGACAACGGGGTTCTTAAGTTTCGAAATAGGTGGTATGTTCCGAATAATGAAGAACTATAGAGAGAAATATTGGTGGAGGCTCACTTGTCTAGGTTTTCTGTGCATCCAGGAAGCACGAAGATGTACAGGGATCTTAAGTAGCATTATTGGTGGCTCAATATGAAGAGAACTATGGCAGAGTACGTTGAGACGTGCTTGATTTGCCAACAGATTAAAGCTGAACATCAGAGGCCAGCTGGAAAGCTACAGCCACTGCCTATACCTGAGTGGAAGTGGGAGCAGATATCGATGGATTTTGTTGTCGGATTACCTCAGACAACAAAAGGTTATGATGGCGTATGGGTGATTGTAGATCGATTGACCAAGTCAGCCCACTTTCTACCAGTGAATATGATGTATTCTATGGATCAATTCGCTGAACTGTATATTTAGGAGATTGTACGATTGCATGGAGTTCCGACTTCAATTGTATCTGACCGAGATTCTAGACTTACGTCAAAGTTCTGGAAGAGTCTGCACAAGGCTATGGGTACGCAACTGAACTTTAGTACAGCATTTCATCCTCAGACAGACGGACAATCTGAGAGGACCATTCAGACGCTGGAGAATATGCTTCAAGCTTGCGTACTAGAATTTCAAGGTTCTTGGAGCAAATACTTATCTTTTGTAGAGTTTTCTTATAATAATAGCTATCCGGTTATGATAGGTATGGCTCCATATGAAGCTTTATATGGAAGAAAGTGCAGATCTCTGTTATATTGGGACGACGTCGATTAGGCACGACTGATTGGTCCGGACATCTTACAGCAGACCTCCGAAAATGTTTCTTTTATTCGACAGCATATTTTGACAGCTCAAAATCGACAGAAGAGCTATGCTGATAGAAGGAGAAGGGGGCTAGAGTTTGAGGTCGATGATGAGGTCGATGATGAGGTCTTTCTGAAGATTTCGCCATTCAAGAGAGTTGTAAGATTTGGAAAAAGGGGCAAATTGAATCCAAAGTACGTGGGCCCCTTTTGTATTATTAAGAGAATTGGAAAAGCAGCTTACCAGTTGCAGTTGCCTATATCCATGGATGGGATCCACAATGTATTCCACGTGTCCATGTTGAAGAAGTATATGCGAGATCCTTCTCACGTCGTGGAGCAGCAAAATATAGAGATCCAGGTGACATTGACGTACGAGGAGAAACCAGTGAAGATTCTAGATTATGCAGTAAAGATTCTACGCAACAAAGAAATTCTACTGGTGAAGGTCTTATGGCGCAACCACAACATGTAAGAAGTAACTTGGGAGCGGCAGCAGGACATGATGAGCTGGTACCTAGAATTATTCAGGTAACAAATTTTGAGGATAAAATTTTTGTAAGGAGGGTAGAATGTAACACCCGGAATTTCCGTTCACACAGTTTATTCCCGTTTACTCAATTTCCAGCTCTACGTGTCATTAAACGACAGAGTTGTAGTCGAAATCGAGAGCGAAAAATTTACACGGGTAACAAAGAGATTATTGAAGAGCTAACCAGAATGTTAGATTTATAAAAATCTGGCCGAGAACTAAGAGTGTGCAAAACCGGTTTCGGTTCGGTTTTGGGGAGGAACCAAACCGAACCGATCGATTTCGGTTTCGAATTTACCGAATCGAAACCGATCTTTTAACATATCAAAACCGAACCAGAACCGAACCAAAAGTTTTGGTTCGGTTTCGGTTCTACAACTTATTTTTCAAAAATTTAAATAATGTAAATTTAAATTGGAGGAGATAAAAAACAATTAGATATATAGTCGAATATTACAAAAAAAATGTATTAGAAGAATAAAAAACAAAAAGTAAAGTCAAAATTACAATAAATTCTTTTAGGAAATAAAAGTAATATCATAACAAAAGCAATTTTAATTATTAAAAAGATTCTTTATTTATTATTATTATTTTTTTAATAATTAAAATTTCTTTGTGCAAAAGCAGTTCGGTTCGGTTTGTATCGGTTTTGACCGATCCAAATCGAAAACCGAACCTAATTAAGCGGTTCTTACAAAATGAAACCGAAGATCGGTTTTCAAATAGTCAAAACCGATCCGAACCCAACCTATTTCACCGGTTCCGGTTCAGTTCATTGGTTCCGGTTCGATTTGCACACCCCTACCGAGAACGGATCAAATAACCGTTAGGTTAAACGATTAATGGTTGAGGGCAAAAAGGTAATTAGATTTATTATTATCATTATTATTGAAAATAAAAAAAATGTGTAAAAGAACTGTAGCACCTGGTTCTATCGAACCAGCCTTTTATTATTAAAGTAATACACTTGACTAGGTAATGAATTAAATAAGGTTATTGAACAACTTGTTAAGGGTATTAGAGTAATTTACAATGTTCAAAAGTTGGGTAACGTATTTAAGGATAAGGGTTGGGTTTATTGCACTGTAGCCGCCACTCCCCTCTCATACTCTTCTCTTCGGAAACTTTCAGCTCAAGCAGCCGAGCTCTCTAGGCGATTCTCCTCGCTCGGTTCTCCTTCGACTTAGGTAAGTTTCTTTTCCTTATTTCTCTTGTGGTATAGTGGTGAAATGCCTTGAGGATTGCAATGTGAGGATTTTGAGGATGCTGAGATTGAGTGTAGATTCGGGTTTTAGCGATAAGTAGGAATGCTCGGGTAGTAGAGTTTCTAACTAGATTTCTCGAACCGCTGTTTGATATTTGAAAGGTTTAGTGAAGCCTTGATTTATATTCTGTATGAACTTAGGTGAACAGACCTCCGAAGTAGCTAGCAACCAGACAGATTTCCAGGAGCCAGGTAAGTAAAGTATTGCTTGTGCCTTCGGGCCTACATCACAAAACAGTAGGTTTATGTATGCTTGAATGTTTCTATTGTCCATGCATCATGTTTTGTTAAAAGTTACGAAAATGAATTTCATGTAAGGAATGGTAAGGTATGAACTGTATGCGACAGACAAGCTATTAAGGGAACTAATCCACCCCTTAACTTATGAAGGGATTTAGACATTGGGAGAATTGATCCCACTCCCAAGGGAACCATGGGATCAGATCAAGTGTTAAGGGAATTCATCTGCCCCTTAATTAAGTAGGAGGATGTAGACATTGGGAGAATTGATCCCACTCCCAAGGGAACCATGGGATCAGATCATGTTATGAACGAATGCGTATGCCACTGAGATGAGAAAAATAGAAACTGCATATTTAGGAGTTTAAGTTCAGCATTTTACTTCATTCATATACTGCTTTACTTACTTAGCATTAGGCTAATAGATGAGTTTTGTGATGTAGGTGAAGAAGTGTTAGCAGGTGTGTCTCCTGATCGTGTTGAGGAATAGTGGACGTTGGAGGAGTGCATTCAGGCTTCGGCATGGTAACTGATGGGGCGGTTTAGCATGTTGTCTACAGATGTGGAGGTTTAGTGGATAATGATTTAATCGAGTATATGAAGTTTTTAGTAAATGAGATTACAGCTATTTGACTTTGTTTTCGAGAATTTCTGATTTTCATGTTTTTACTGATTTTGATCAATACAATGACTTGGAGTGTTATGAATGGATTTTTGGTAAAATGTTTTAAGTCTGTTAGATAGTCGAAGCTTTCTCGGGTTATAGACAGGTTGTTTAGTCCATTGGTAGGAATTGAATAATTTTTGTATCAGTGGATATGTGTAGAGGTTTATTGCGTTCTGTGGAAGGAAATCGCGTTGATGTCTATCGGAAGAAGGAAGTCTATCGGTAGATGTGGTGTGTCAGTCTGTCGGAAGATGAAAGTCTATCGGCAAATGCCTTAAGGAGTCATGTGAGAAGCACGTGTCGGCAAATGTAGTCTATTCGATCGAAAGGTGTAGAGTATTGAGTCGTCGAGTAGTGATCGGCAGGTGTAGTCTGAGAGAGTTAAGGGGGTTTTGTCGTTTAGCGAATCGGAAGATGTAGAGTAATCTGTTTGTCGTTTAGTGAATCGGAAGATGTAGAGTAATCTGTTTGTCGTTTAGTGAATCGGAAGATGTAGTGTATGTTTTAATTCTATCGGAAGGAGTCATATTGTTGTTATCGGAAGATGTCGTGTGTTTATCTATTGAGAGATGAAATTGCGCTGACTTCATCGGCAGATGAGTTTTTGTTGACTTCATCGGCAGATGAAGTGGTGTATGAAGTTCTCACGACTTCATCAGCAGATGAAGTTGTGGGTGAAGTCGTGTAGACGTCATCGGCAGAAGCCTTTGGTTTTCTACTTCTGCTTCTTCTGTTGACTTTGTCGTCGGCAGATGAATTCGACTTTTGTAATTCCTTGAGTAGTCCATCACTTAAAACCTTAATTCTTTTGACCGGACACTTGAGATATTTCCATTAATCTTTCCAACAATATTTTCACCGCTAGTTTAACCCCATTGTAGTTTTAAATAATTTTTCCGCTGCAAAGTTTTCAAATGTTTTGAACGTTTAGTAAACGTCAAATTTTGTATGTCAAATGAAGTTTTAAATTTATTTGAAATTTCTTAGTCATGGTCAAGTAATGAGTAGCGAACCGGGTCCAGATAATTCGGGGCGTTACAAGAACCCCCCTCGTTTTCTCCCCGCAGCCCTCCTTCCCTATTTCTTTCTCTCCCTCTCTCGCTCTCTATTCCTCACGCCGGTGATAGTCTTCCAGCCATTCATCGTTTTCTTCCTCCGTTCTAGCGATTTAAGGTAAGCATTAGTTGTTTATGAGTTTAGTTTTTGGTTAAGGTTAGGTCTTAGGAGAAATCGATGAATTAGAGAGTTAGGGTTTTGAGATTTTTGAAGTTTTGATGTTAGGATTTATTAATGTTGTTTATTGTAGATAAATAAATGAAGAGCATCAAACTTTTTAAATTTCAAAAAAAAAAAAAAAAAACTGGAAAATTTACAGGACAGTTCCTGTTTCAGCAAAATTCGGCTAGGCTAATGATACTGGGTTATTAAATGAATTTAACCATTAAAAACTAGACATCTTGAGGTTTGTATAACATCTTGAACCATCGAATTCGGACCTGTATTCAATTTATTACGAATTTTTGAAGTTGGCTAAAAAGTTATGATTTAAGAACCGAGCAGTTTCGGTTTTGGTTTTTCTGCCAGTATATGTGAATGGTTTTTGATAAATGAGCTTCACCATTAGAAAGTAGACATTCTAAGGAGTCCGTAGCCGCTTAAATCGTCTAAAACGGACAAGTGTAGAATTAGTTACGCAATTTCAAAGTTTGGCCAAAAATTGAGGGATTTCGGATTTTAGGAGTTTTGGGTGAAACATTAGTTTTCTTTTGAGAGTTTCATAATGAGGTTTAGTGGAGGTCAAATTAATGGTATGTATTATATTTTCTAGGTTCTTCAATTCCCTAGTTTAGCGAGCGATCTACGAGCGAGCAGCTAAAGAATCCAGGTAAATAGTGTACGTAGGTGCATTTGACTTCGGGCCTACATCACATTTCGGTAGGTTTGCATGCATGTGTGTTTTATGTTTTTACGTATAGTAGAGTATGCATCATGGTTTTACGATACAAGAACGAAACGAAAACGAATTTCCATATTTTTATGAAATAAAACAGTAGGATGTGAAACATGAGAATGAACAGTAAAATACGTAAGAAGATAATAAAGGTTGGGTTGAGTGGCCTTGTCTCGTGAGGTGGACCGCGAGGTGCATCACTTCTTCCCCGCTTTATGTGGTGGCCTTGTCCCGTGAGGTGGACCACGAGGTGTGTCACTCTTACTTGGTCAAGGTTGGCCTTGTCCTGTGAGGTGGACCACAAAGTGTGTCGTCTTGACTTAGCACGTAAAGAAGAACCCAGTAGTAAGATAAAGAAATGTTAGGATTAGATGCCCTAATCCACCTATAACGAACGATTAGAAATACGAAAAAGAAATAACACACAGATGTATAGTGGTTCACTCTCGTCGCGAGAGCTACGTCCACTAGCCGCTGACAGATTTCACTAAGATCGAACAAAAGAGTTACAACAATTTTGCCTCACCCTCTCAGACACTCTGTCTTTTCTATTATAACTCAATAACCTAAACACGTCTTTATATAATAGACGATTTAGGGTTACAGAATAACAGGGTAAATATAAATGACTAAAATACCCTCAAAGGCTCAAACCTAAATTAGGCTCCATAACTCAACAATCTCCCACTTGGAGACTAATCTCATCATCTCTCCATCTGCAGCGGCTTCACTTCAATGTCTCATTCAAGAAGTCCGACTGAAGTTGAGCACAACTTCAGCTTCTCACTCGTCACAGCTTTCGTCAACATGTCAGCTGGATTCCGACTCCCTGGGATCTTCTCAAGCTCTAATACTCCATCTTCTAAAGCAGATCTGATAAAGTGATACCGTACCTGTATATGCTTTGTCTTGCCATGATAAACTAGATTCTTTGCCAAATGAATGGCATTCTGGCTGTCACAATGCAATACACTCCCATCGTCATTTTGACCTAACTCGCGTAGAAAAGGCTGTAACCACATCATCTCCTTTGCAGCTTCTGTCACTGCAATATACTCGGCTTCACAGCTAGAAAGTGCAACGACATCTTGAAGTCTCGAAATCCAACTGATTGCGGTACCACCCAAAGTGTAGACATACTCAGTCTTGCTCTTACTACTGTCAATATCACCACCATTATCAGCATCAACATATCCATCCAAGCCCAAATCTGACTTTCGAAAACATAAAGCGAATCCCGAACTACCCTTCAAGTATCGCAAGATCCATTTTACAGCTTCCCAATGTTTTCTTCCTGGATTACTCATAAACCTGCTGACAACTCTCACTGCATGTGCAATATCTGGTCGTGTACAAACCATCGCATACATTAGACTACCAACGGCTGAGGCATATGGAACTTTGGCCATGTAGTTCCTCTCTTCCTCGGTCGAGGGTGACTGATCTTTGGATAGTTTGAAATGACTAGCCAATGGTGTAGTGACTGGCTTTGCATCCTGCATTTGGAACCTGCTAAGAACCTTCTTCACATAGTCTTCTTGTGAGAGTTTGAGAACATCTTTATCCCTGAATATCCTCATCCCAAGGATTTGTTTTGCAGCACCCAAATCCTTCATTGCAAACTCTAGAGATAACTTCCTCTTCAGCCTGTCAATCTCATGCAAGCTAGCTCCAACAATCAACATATTATCAACATAAATGAGCAGAATAATATAGGAATTATCAAACCTTTTTATGTAGCAACAATGATCGGCTTCACATCTCACAAAGCTGTTATTCTTCATGAAACTATCGAATCTCTTGTACCACTGCCTTGGAGCCTGTTTCAAACCGTACAAACTCTTTTGAAGCTTACATATAAGTTCCTCTTTCCCTCTCATCTCAAAGCCCTGTGGCTGACGCATGTATATCTCTTCATCTAAACTACCGTGAAGGAAAGCAGTTTTCACATCCATCTACTGCAGATGAAGATCTTCTTTCATAACCAAACTCAAAACTGTTCTGATCGTCGTTAGCTTCACCACTGGTGAGAAAATATTGGTGTAGTCAATGCCTTCTTTCTGCTGAAAACCCTTGACAACCAATCTGGCTTTATATCTCTTGCTTCCATCAGGTTCTTCTTTAATCCGGTAAACCCACTTGTTATGCAGTGTTGTCTTCCCCTTCGGCAACTTGGTTAATGTCCAAGTTTCATTTGATTTCAGTGAGTCCATTTCATCTTTCATGGCTGCCTCCCACTCAATCAAATCATCATACTGTTCTGCTTCCTCATAGCATCCCGGTTCACCTCTGTCAGTAAGCAAAATGTAATTAAGAGACTGGGACCATCTCTGAGTTGGTTTACTGATTCTGGATGATCTTCTTGGTTCTATAATTGGCGTTTGCAAATTTTCTTCTGGAGCTATATTCTCATCAACTTCTTCTTCAACAATACTCTGATCTTCTTTTCTGGTCGGAGTAATATCACCTGAAGAAACTCTGAAGTTGACCACAGTAGATTCTTTCAATACAGAACTCCCACTGTCTGAAGTGTTACCAATAACATCTTTATAAAGAACCTGTTCGTTAAAGATGACGTTCTTGCTGCGAATGATCTTCCGACTTTGATTATCCCAGAAACGATAACCAAACTCGGCGTCACCATAACCAATAAGAAAACACTTATTAGATTTCGAATCAAGTTTACTTCTATCAGAATCATCAATATGAACATATGATAAGCAACTAAAAACTTTCAGAAAAGAAAAGTTTACCTTTTTACCGCTTCAAGCTTCTTCTGGAATTTTGTAATCTAGAGGTACAGAGGGTCCTCTATTTATCAGGTAGGCTGTTGTGCTGACTGCATCTACCCAAAAGGTTTTAGGCAGTCTGGCATGCAATCTCATGCTCCTTGCACGTTCATTCAGCGTTCTGTTCATCCTTTCAGCTACTCCATTCTCTTGAGGCGTTCGAGGAATAGTCTTATGCATCTTGATTCCATTCATAGCACAATACTCACTGAAATCTGCACTGATATACTCGCCTCCGTTGTCGGATCTCAAACACTTCACTTTCAGATTCGTTTCATTCTCAACCAAAGACTTCCACTTCTTGAAAACACTGAATACATCAGACTTGTTCTTCATGAAGTAGAGCCAGACCTTTCTTGTTGAATCATCAATGAACGTCACGTAGTAGTATGATCTACCAAGAGAAGAAACGGGTGCGGGTCCCCACACATCAGTGTGCACTAATTCCAGTTTTTTCTGCTTCAGCTCCTTGCCAACTTTTAGAAAACTGACACGTTTCTGTTTTCCAAAAATACAACTTTCACATAACTGATGCTCAACAGACTTCAGCTCTGGAATCTGACCATTCTTGACAAGAATCTTCATTCCTTTCTCGCTTATGTGGCCCAATCTGCAATGCCACAACTCTGTGTTCTTCGAGCTATCAACCACGACAATTGTGTCTCTACATGTAGAAGTCATATATAAGGTTCCTGTTTTCTGACCTCGAGCGACGACCATCGCTCCTTTAGTTACCTTCCAAGCATTTGTTCCGAAACTAACATGGTAACCCTCACTATCAAGCTGCCCCACTGAAATCAAATTACGAATCAAACCCGGAACATGTCTTACTTTATTGATACTCCAAACAAACCCGTTTGTCGTCTTCAATTTGATGTCCCCTATGCCCACAATATCCAGTGGCACACCATCTGCAAGATAGACTTTCCCATGATTTCCAGCTACATAATTCTCCATTAATTCCTTATGTGCGGTGGTATGAAACGACGCTCCCGAGTCCAAGACCCATGAGTCTATCGGGCTATCGACTAAAAGAATCAATGCATCAGTGATGTCTGCCGTTACTGCATTTGCTCCATCATCTTTGTCATTTCCGTTCTTCTTCGGTTCCCTGCAATCCTTCTTCATGTGACCCTGCTTGCCACAATTCCAGCACTCAAGTTTTCGCCGGGGCTTAGACTGACCCCTTCCATTTTTCGACTTGGATCTGGATCTGCCCCTACCCCGGTTGGAGTTTCTGTCATTATTCCTTCCTCTATTTTCAACATGGAGAGCTGAGCCTTTCGATGTTTCTCCAGAATCAATTCTTCGAACTTCCTCGGCTAGAATACGATCCCTAACATCAGTAAATACCAATTTTGCACTGCCGACTGAATTGCTGACTGCTGCTCTCATAGGCTCCCAGCTATTCGGTAGAGATTCCAACAAATTAAGGCTCGAACCTCATCCCCAAAATCAATATCGACAGATAATAATTGATTCACAACAGTATTAAATTCATTTAGATGTGCAGCTGCAGAAGTACCGTCACCCATTTTCAAATTGAACAATTTTTTCATCAGATGCACCTTGTTGTTCGCAGAGGGTTTCTTGTACATATCAGATAGAGTCTTCATCAGACTTGCTATAGTTTTCTCCTTCGCCACGTTGTGAACAACGCTTTTAGTCAGCATCAATCTGACGGCTCCCAAAACCCGTCTGTCAAGAAGATTCCATTCATTATCTTCCATCTTCTCTGGCTTCGCACTCAGAGGAAGATGAAGTCCTTTTTCGTACAAGTAGTCCTCAATTTGCATTATCCAGAACGCAAAATCTGTACCATCAAATTTTCCAATACCGTGGCTTGTGCTTTCGTCGCCTGCCATTGTTATCAAAAACTCCCTTTTAAAAATCAGAATCAATCTGCCCAAAAAAATCAGAACCAATATAATCGCCTCAAAATTTAGATATTTCCCAATCGATTAATCAGCCAAACAATTCCACAAAATTGCACCCAAAATTTATTCCAGAATTTTCAACCAATTTTCTGCCAAATATTAAAACTGTTCAAAATAGAACTGGGCAGCAACTGAACGCTTCTCCTTCTCTGGCGCGACGAATGTGCTGCTCGGCCGAGCTCGGTGCCCGGACAAGGTCGGCGATGGTCGGCGAGTTCTAATCGATCAGAGGTGGAGCGTGATGACGGCAGAATGGCGGCGCTTCGCGTGAGCGCGGCACGGCTCGGGTAGAAGAGAACAGAGAAGTTCTCTGTTCACGCTGGTCGATTTTGGTGTGGGTGCGGCGCGCGGTCGGGGGCGACGGCGCGGTCTGTGCGATCAGGGCGGCGCGGTCTGGCGCGGTCGGGGGCGACGGCGATGTTCGAGTTCCTTCGCGCGGCGAGGAGTTCTTCTCTGTCGGAGAACGACAACAGAACACTGTTCTGTTTTCTTTTTCCTTTCTGTCGAAGAAACAACAGAACCAAAAGCAATTTCCTATTTTTTTTTTTATTTCCTTGATTTCTTTTTCCAACAAAAATTGCAATTTCACTTACCAAAATTACGAACCTGAAATCGATTGATACCCTTCAAAAAATCAAACCCTGATTTTTTGAAAATCACTCAAACCTGAGGCTCTGATACCAGTTGTTAGGATTAGACGCCCTAATCCACCTGTAACGAACGATTAGAAATACGAAAAAGAAATAACACACAGATGTATAGTGGTTCACTCTCGTCGCGAGAGCTACGTCCACTGGCCGCTGACAGATTTCATTAAGATCGAACAAAAGAGTTACAACAATTTTGCCTCACCCTCTCAGACACTCTGTCTTTTCTATTATAACTCAATAACCTAAACACGTCTTTATATAATAGACGATTTAGGGTTATAGAATAACAGGGTAAATATAAATGACTAAATACCCTCAAAGGCTCAAACCTAAATTAGGCTCCATAACTCAACAAGAAAGAGTAAGAATGAGACGGAAACGAAAGTAGAAAAAGCAGAAACGACAGTAGAGACGAAGGATCCAGGTAAATAGTGTACGTACGTGCATTTGCCTTCGGGCCTGCATCACAGTTCGGTAGGTTTGTATGCATGTGTGTTTTATGTTTTTACGTATAGTAGAGCATGTATCATGGTTTTACGATACGAGAACAAAACGAAAGCGAATTTCCATATTTTTATGAAATAAAACAGTAGGATGTGAAACATGAGAATGAACAGTAAAATACATAAGAAGATAATAAAGGTGGGGTTGAGTGGCCTTGTCTCGTGAGGTGGACCGCGAGGTGTGTCACTTGTTCCCCGCTTTACGTGGTGGCCTTGTCCCGTGAGGTGGACCACGAGGTGTGTCACTCTTACTTGGTCAAGGTTGGCCTTGTCCCGTGAGGTGGACCACAAAGTGTGTCTCCTTGGCCTAGCACGTAAAGAAGAACCCAGTAGTAAGATAAAGAAAGAGTAAGAATGAGATGGAAACAAAAGTAGAAAAAGCAAAAACGACAGTAGAGACGAAACAGTAGAGATTGCATATGTTAGGATTTGCATGATTTTTAGCATTTACTTTTATTATGCATTACTTGTTTAGCATTAGACTAATAGATAAGTTTTGTGATGTAGGTGATGAGATGATTTCCGGTGAGTACTCAGAGCATGCTCAAGACTAGGTGGCAGTTGAAGAAGCACGCTCGTGGGACGATCCGGCCGGCTGTTAGGGCATTTTGACCATGGTGTGTGGGTGAACAGTTTGGAGTCATTTTGAATCGTGTTGAGTCATTTTGGGTTTTATAGTTGGATTTCAACTTTTAGTAGTTAATTTTGATGCATATAAATACTTTTGGTACTGAATGAGAATTTTATGGATAATAGTATTGGTTGATTGATTTGAGAATAAAATTTGTAGGAAGTTTTGGTTTTCTAAGAGAATTAGGTGTTATGCTGCCCAAATTTCTAAAGGAAAGTCATTTTGGATTTTACAAAGAGTGTCCACGTTTTGACTCAAAATTTTATTAAAGTTAATTTTTCTACTAAAGTCTTCCGCTGCAACGTTTTAAATTGTTTTTAAACGTGTTTAAATGATGATATTTAATGTGTGAAGTAAAGTTTTAAATTTTACGCGATTTTCTAGTAGTGATTAAGTAGCGAATCGGGGCGCTACAGTAAGGTCCAGGGCAATACAGAAAGGTTCGGGGCGCTACAATTTAAGTGGACAAATTTGTAATGAGGTAATATTATAATTATTCATCTTATAAAATATCTCGTGTTAGTCATTGAAAATTGATGATGTGTTTAACCAGTCACTGCAGAAAATTCAAAGTTAAAATTTAGGATTAAGTGCCAAGGGGTTAACATAATGCAAGTCATTTTGAAGAACCAAATGATGGTTGACCATGAAGCATTGTGGTCGATTTCAATGACAAGTTTGTGGTCGACCCGCGTAAGAGATGTGGTCGACTGAGCCCAAACATATTGGAAAATATCGTTTAAGATCTATTTGAAGTCGACCAAGAAGAAGATGTGATTGATCAGACACAGACACATAAATCAACACAGTTTCTGATATGAACCAAGGAGGTCAAAAATTAAAGCTACAATTAAAGACTTTCCAAGTATGGATAAAGATTCATTAAATGAAGATGACGTTTTTGAAAGTGTAGGGGAAGAGTTTTTAATTATGAACAAAGGTGAATCAAGGATCATAAACCACTTCAAGATATTGAAGAAAGCCATGAAGGAAAGATTGCCAAAAAATGATCAAAATGCATGAAAATGTATTGTAGGCCGCTTGAGGCATGCGCGGGGGCGCGCTCGAATAGAGCAGCTCGCGCATAGACAAAGCGGTGCACTCACTATAGCTACATGCGCGGTGTGCGTGCCACGCGACCATCCGGACACAATTTTCCCAAAATTTGATTTTTTTTGTTTTTTTTTTTACGTTTTAGTGTTTCCATATTTTTAGAGATATTTTTGACTATTTACTATTATTTTTAGGGTTTGTTTGTATCATATTTAAACACAATGTTTATAACCATTTGGAACAATTATGATAAAATAAACTTTAAGTTTTTACGCACCTGCGTGAGCACACTGCTCTGTCTGCTCGAGCCTCTAGCACCTTGTTGTGCATTTTCATGCATTTCCGAGCATTTTGATCATTTTTTGGCAATCTTTTCTTTATGGCTTAATTTAAAATTTTGAAATGGTTCATGGTTCTTAATTTTTGAGTTTTGTTACACCTTAGTTCATAATTAAAAACTCTTCTTTTACACAATAGCATCTTCCTTTAATGAATCTTTATTCGTATATAGAAAACTTTTTATTGTAGCTTTAATTTTTAACCCCCCTTAGTTCGTATCAGATTCAATGTGAGAATCTCAGTCAACTAGAGTGAAGAACAAACTATTGTAGTTTGTACGAAATCATTTTTCAGTTGCATGCACGGCCGACCATATTAGAACTATGGACAACTGACATGACGGTCGACTGGACGTAAGTTGTCGATCAATTTCACTCACAAAAATGTAGTAATAGTCATATCCCGATTTACCAGAGTTAAGCAGTTGTCGACCCCAACTCGAAAATCAATGCTAGTCTATAAATAGATCCTCACATCCGCTATATAAAGGTTACCAGATCTTTGAGCTATAAATAGAGCATTTTGAGTAGGGGTGGGCAGAACCGGACTGGAAACGGTGGACCGGACTGGACCGTCGGTTTGGTCCGGTTATTGGGCAGTTTTTGGGTTATGGTACCGGTTCTCGGTTCCCATATCCATGGAACCGGAACCGCGGTCCACGGTCCCGATTCTGTTGCTCACAAAACTAGGAACCGTGGGACTACCGAGTAAATCCCCTTCCCTGAATGAAATCTCTGTTTCTAATAGAAATTAGAAGTTCAATTCGGCAATTTTCCTTTCCCGACTGGCGACTGGCGACTGGCGACTCCGACTCTCGCGAGGTGCGAACCAGAGCCGAAGTCCGAATCGGAGTCAGACTCCAGCGCTGAGGAGGGACTACCCTGCGATTCGGACTTCGGCTCTGTTATCGCGCTTGTCTGCGCCCCTGCTCGCACTACACTCCTCAAACCCTAGACTACACAGATGAGGACGAACAACGTTGAGATCAGGGTAAACCCTAGCGATGGAGAGGGCTTCGGGGCGGCGAATGGTTTTTGCAATCTTGTGAGCCAGGGTTGCTGGGAGAGGAGGAAGAGAGAGAGAGAAATGGAAATGGCATCTCGACTCCTTCCTTTTTTTCTTTTCTTTTTAATTAATTATTAAAAGTTAAAAAAAAATTAATGAATGGGAGGGAACCGGTTCGGTACCGGTTCTGCTGGGGACCGGTTTCGGTTTCGAGAAATAAATTCCCGAAACCAACGGTCCGGTCCGGTTCCAGGCCAGAACCGGTCCGGACCGGACCGGACCTTGCCCAACCCTAATTTTGAGCATTCAATATTCCGAGCGAAGCTATCTATCTCTCACCTACTCACTACATTTGAGTAGGTGCTTTTTTGTGAGAGTTAGGTTGTTGAATCAAACATTTACAAACTCATTTATTACCGTAAGAGAAAATGGTGAAGCCCTTGACTTGTGAAGGTACTATTGATGTATAAAAGTTCAATCAAGTGTAAGTAGGCAGTTTGGTCGAACAGTGTTGACAACTTGTGTTTGTGACATTCTTTTCTCTAACTATTTACTTGCTTGTATTTTGTTTTATTGTTTGTGAACTTAAATAGTTTGTGTCTAAGTTAACTATCTAAGGTTGGCAAATCAATTAGGTTTTAAATTTGGGAAAAAGTTTTAATAACCTAATTCAACTCCCTACTTAGTTTATTTCGATCTTACACTAACGAATAACGATAGACCAAATTGACTTTGACCTCAACTTTATGAATGACTTGCTTCTGGCGTCCAGATTGTTTGTTGCTCTTAGCCATTCCAAAGATTGATCCCATGAATACACTGATCGACAGAATTCTCAAACTTCAAAATCGTTGAGCTATGTGCCATTTCATATGTCGACCGCATGTGATATCTGGTCGACACACATTTGCTCTTGGCATATTGTTCTATGCATTTTCATAGGTTGACCACTGCAATTTAGGGGTCGACTGACGAAGTTCAAATCCTTAAAAATAGGAACTTTTCAGTACAAGAACTCAATAAACTGGAAAGTAAGTTTTACTTGCACAATAAAAATATATTTAAGTTTTTAATGCGCAAGGAAATTAAATGCAAATATATTTATTTAATACTAATGTCCATTAAAACATAATTGCTTGATTCTAATCAAGCTAACATTTTCTTCTGTCACAACATTCCAAATGAAAATCCAAATGGCAAATGTGAAGTCTCTCAGTACAATATTGTTCTTCTTTGGACAAGAGTCCGTACATATTTGTTCTTGGAGTTAGCCAAAAACGTGTTATACTAAGTAGATAATGAAATTCTACTTATAACCAGCTCAATTTTTATTCTCTCAAACGATATGAGATTTGTGCACCCTCACTAGTATGGGTTGAGTTATCACAATCAAACAGAATCTTGAGTCGTCATTGCCTTAACAGGACGAACTGCCACAACAAATGCCTAGGCATTCGCCTTAAAAATATCCTCCTACTTAATTACTAAAACGCCTCACTTATTTATACCTCCATTTAACAATAAAATTACGTATTTGATTGAACAAAATACATGGCTTTCCCAATCTGCTCCAAGCAAAATCTACTGATAACCACGTCTTGGTCCCACTGTTAGAAACACATAGTCATCTTCATCAAATCTAACCACATGTCTCTTGAGGTCTGCTGGCTCTGCATTGACTTCTGCTTTGCCTTAATGGTGTGGATATTACGCTCATTTATAAGTAACTGGAGACAAATAACGACATTTAATTAACTAAAAATTTCTCTATTATTGCCTATGACATGAAAAAATGGAAAGCACAGAAGGATGCATGCATTTTTATGTTTTATCCACTCTACATATCATGCATTATTCCATTTTGTACGTTTCATGCATTAGTCCTTTGCATGTTGTGATATTTTTCAGCCTCAATACACTGCTGATATTGTTTATTCCTATATTTGGGGATACTATGTCACACTTGGTCATTTGATAGTTCCTTGTCCTGTTTCGATTCATTCCAATTTTCAATAAGAAAATGAATACTTGTTTGTACGAAAAACTCACCAACCAATCTTTCGTATTTTCCTGATTTTCTCAACCTTTAAATCCAAAAAAAAAAGGGATGAAAAGGCCATCATCCAATGACGACAGAGATGAGATTTCAGTTTTTAAACATGGAGAAAGAGAGAGAAGGATTAGTCAGCTTCATTTAAGAGTAGAAAACTGAAGGAAATTATCAAAACGCACAAATGAAAAAGACAGCCATGGGGCTTTCTTGAAGGTCAACTTCACTAAGATAATAATTTAATAATAAACAAATAGTATGTTTACGTAATATTCTTAAAACCACATCTTTCCCCCCTTTTGTTTTCTAGTTTTTTGATAAAATCAAACACTAATCTCATCTGATCATGACTGAAGCATGAAAAATAATAAAAATATTAGGGTTTAAACTAGTCAACTTTAATGCGAAAGTTACACTTATTTTTGTTAATTAAATGTTCATTATTATCACACAAAATTACACGACATTGAAATATACCCTTTCTTTTATAAGAAAAGCTTAAAAATTAAATTTATAAGTTTGAGAGAGAGTGTAAAAAATTAATATAAATTATTAATAATTGAATCTTTTTAGGTGGGTTGATAAATCCACGTATAAAAGCTATTAAACTAAGCTGATAGTTGAAAATAGTTGCATTCAATAAGACAAAACCCATTAAAGGGAAAGGGAAGATGAGTTAAAAAAAATGAGAATAAAAAGTGTTATCTGAATCATACTGATGAGAGAGAATAATGAAAAGAAAAGGTAGATTAATATGTGGCAGAAGAAAGTAGCTTAGTGGGTAGTGCTGTTTAGCTAATCTCTAGACTCTATGATCAGAAAATGTGAAAGGGTAATGAGAAAAATCAAGAACTGAAGCGAGAAATGTTGTTAGTTTAGGTACTGGATTTGATGTCTGCAGAAACTGGAATATGCCAACGTTGATGGAGTGAATGACAGTGAAAGCTTTCTCTTTCTAGCTTTTCTCTCTTGCCCGACCTACCCGTGTCTCAATTTCTACTGCCCAACCTGCCCGGTGTTGGGCCGCCTTCCCTCATTCTCAAGCATCTTCCTTTTTTTCCAGACTTCGGCTGCCCTTTTGACTGGCTTTCTCAACTGGGTTGTGCGTGTGAAGTTTTGTTTTGGCCGTATAAACTGACTTGTTTGTTCTTGATTTTTCATCTTTTCGTGCTAGTTATTGCGCTGGTTCTGGTCGAAATCATGCGCTGAGGAAGCGGATTCCGTTTGAGAAGGGAGATTTTCTAGTTTATTTTTCTCGGATGGATGTGTGATTTTGAGAAGATGGGTTTGGCGATTGATGCTTCAAAAGTGGAGAAATGGGAGGATAAGGGAAAAAGAGAGGAAACGAAGAAGAAGAACAAGAAGATGATGACGATGACTATGGCGGATCATATAGCGGAAGAGAGCGGGTGTTGGGTGAAGTTGAGATTTATGGGAGGGTGCGTAAGTTCTAGATCAAAGGTGGATACCTCTCTGAGTGGATCAAAGCTCGATAGCTTCACTGCTGCTGTTTTTGGTAATATTTCCTTCTTTCATCTTCTTTCCTAGTTTGAAAAAAGATTTACCAGACATTTATTTCAGCTTTTTTTGGTGGGGAAACCCAGATTTCAGCTGCAAATTAATAGGTTGTAGTTTCAAGTTCGAACTTATTATGTATTCCTGTGGAATCTATTCTTAGAATGCGGATTTAATGGTCTTGTGTTAAGTGTTTAATGTTTTGCTGCTTCAGCCGGACAAAATTACTCAAACTAGAAGTGTTGTACACAAACTGGCGTTACTGATTGTGTTGAAATTTATAGAAATCATTTCATCTTCCTTTGCCAGATATTGAAATTGGGTGATATCCCTTTAATTTTGACATTTTCTTGAATCCACAGAAAGTAAATCTCGGAATGAGAAAAGTATCGATCCACCTGCTGCGGCAATGGCATCCTCTACAACTAGTAATGCTGAAAGCACTTCATCTACGCCCAAGTTTAGCGAAGAGTTGAAAGTTGCATCTCAGCTTCGAAAATTTACGTTCAACGAACTCAAATTAGCGACAAGAAACTTCAGGCCCGAGTCCCTTCTGGGCGAGGGAGGATTTGGCTGTGTCTTTAAAGGTTGGATCGAGGAAAATGGCACAGCTCCCGTGAAACCTGGCACTGGTCTTACTGTTGCAGTGAAGACCCTCAATCATGATGGACTTCAAGGTCATAAAGAATGGCTTGTATGATATCTTCTTCTCCTTCTCTCTGATTAAATTTTCTCTTTGGCTGACTTTCATTTCTAGTGGAGTTGTCATTTATTTGTGACCTTTTTCAGGCTGAAGTAAATCTTCTTGGTGACCTTGTTCATCCTCATCTAGTTAAACTGATTGGCTGCTGCATTGAAGATGATCAGAGATTGTTAGTTTATGAATTCATGCTTCGCGGAAGCTTGGAAAATCACCTTTTCAGAAGTAGGTGGATTTTTTTCTTGGTCGCTACCCTTTCATTCGCTAACTTCTGAAAATGAAAGACATCGACGAGGAAATTTCAAAGTTTTTGAAATTTCTTCAATCTAGTTCATGTTTTGGATCTTACAAATATGATAATCTTAGTAAATTTTCCACTTTCTTAACTCTCGTTGGGGACTTTCCTATGGAATAATCATATTTCCGTTCTGCCTGTGACATCGTGTATTGTTTTGATTGCTACCGAAGGTTATAAACATGGTTGTGATTTTAACTGTTTTTAGAGATAAACCATTAACTTTTCGGGTTAAAAAGCGCATTGAAGTTGCTGTACACTATATAACCGATGTTTCGATATATCTTTTATTTTATGGCTCTGAATCTTGATGTGTTGGCACCAACCATGTTGTCTGGAGCAGGGTCCTTACCTCTTCCCTGGTCTATTAGAATGAAAATTGCACTTGGTGCTGCGAAGGGCCTTGCATTTCTTCACGAGGGAGCGAAACGACCCGTGATATATCGTGATTTTAAGACATCAAACATACTTTTAGATGCGGTATGTTTTCAAACTATTCCATGAATTTGTATTTCTTTCAATCATTTGGATTTGATTCTAGGAAGGAAGATAACATTATGTTGTTTCAGGATTATAATGCCAAACTCTCGGATTTTGGACTTGCAAAAGACGGTCCAGAGGGAGATAAAACTCACGTCTCGACGCGAGTAATGGGAACCTATGGTTACGCTGCCCCTGAATATGTGATGACAGGTATGTTTGACTTTTTCTCGAGGAGATGACTCGGGACAAGAAGAGAATTTCGTGTCAAAGAGAGAAAGGGACAAATTTAAATGATTTGAACGAACAAAAATGGGAAAAGTGGAAGGATTAAGATAGATTAGGCTATACAAGGAGAAAGAAAGACGGAATGAGGCTGATCGATAGTCAATAACGGGAGTATATTGCAAAGTTCATCAATAAATGATACCATTATCATCTTTTAACATAATAAATCTTACATATAATATGAATTTCTAATATAGGTAGATAATCTTCTTACACATTCTTTATTAGGAAACATTGCAAATCTTATAAATTTGTTTTCGGATTTATGAAACACAAGACGTCTTTCTTTGTTCAGGTCATTTAACGGCTAAAAGTGATGTCTATAGTTTTGGAGTCGTTTTACTCGAAATGATAACGGGGCGAAGATCAATGGACAAAAACAGACCAAATGGAGAGCACAATCTTGTAGAATGGGCGAGACCCTTACTTGCGGACAAGAGGAGGTTCTACCGGCTCATAGATGGTCGCTTGGAGGGACATTTCTCGATTAAAGGAGCTCAAAAGGCGATCCAGCTAGCTTTCCACTGCCTTAGCTGCAATCCAAAAGCTCGGCCATTGATGAGTGAAGCCGTTGAAACATTAAAACCTTTGCCGGGGCTCAGAGACATGGCTACCTCTGCTCATTACTTGCACAATGTTCAAGGAGATCGACAAAAGTCCAGCCCTGGTCTTAAAAATGGCATTAGAACTCAGTCGATGTTTGTGCCAAGAAATGGCCATCACGTGAGAAGCCTTTCAAGTCTCGACGGTCCTCGAGCGTCTCCTTTCCGTCATCCTCACCCATCGCCCAAACCTAAAGGGAAAGACTCCTAACCCATGATTGAGTTGGCTAATAACTTGCAAGTCCATCTCTGTATATTGATATTCTTGCTGAAGACTCAAGAATATGCTTATTCTCCCTTTGTGATGGGAAAACTAGAGAGAGAAACGAGGTAGTGAGAGAAAGCGTAACCAGTGGGGATCGAAAGTTAGGTGAAGTGGTGAAGATGGGTTCTATTTTAATTGTCCAATAATGCTACTCTTACCCATTAATTGCACTTGTATTGGTTTTCATTGTTGTATACAAGGAAAGTCGGCCATTGCAAGTATAGGCCAGTTTCGGTGTTTTTGTAATCATCCATTGCTGCAGTCAGCAGATGGGGTGGGTTGTTGCTTTTGACTGATAAAAAAAGATGGTCACGGTTTCTGTTTTTCTAGTTTATCTCTCTCATGCAATATCTTTTAGTTATCTTAGATTGAATTGTAGTTCGTCGATGGCGAATTTTGCAAAAAATGGTTTATTTCGAAGTGGAAATTTATTGTTTACATTTCCGAAGATCGTGGCAAGATGAAAAATACAAATTAAGTGTTTGGTGGTGCGTTGAAATTCAACACTCGGTTGCATACCGGAATAAACAAAGTCAAAAGGACTACGATCTCACTTTGAATCTCAAGTCCCAGAGGTTATAGGTGGGGAACCAATGATGCATAAAGTTGGAAGATTCTTCTACGCATCTGTAGACTGACAGATAGAGACGCATTAGAGCTATTTTACTCGGTCTAAAGTTTATGATATATTTTTTGAAAAAAAGAAATACAATCGTTACTGCAAGTTAATCTCTATTAAAATCAGTTTTGTATTGGCTCAGACTATTGATCCAACTTGTACTCGTGTTGTTTTACACTAAAAATTAAGTTAGTTTAGTAGAAATTAAAATGAAATAAAATAGGAAATAATAATTCCACCTCCCTTGTTACTTGATAACATTGATATAGATTTCCTTTATTAATTTTTTGGGAAAAAATAAAAGAAAAATATTAAAGTACTGGGATATTGACAAAACAAATGTTAAATTATATTCGTTAACGAAACAAACTTTAAACTATCATGTGTTAAAAAAACAAATCTTTCGTCTGTCTAGTCGATAAACACAAGTGCAGTTGTCCGCAATATCACAGCGGGCGACCGCGCAAACACTTGCGTGAATTGCCAAAAATCTTTCGTAATATTCGAATTAGGAAAAAACCCTAAATTGGTGCACAATCGGCCGCGGCGAAATTGAAGCTCTCAATCCACGTGTAAATCGAAGCGGAGAAGCTCAGGGACTAACGCTCTGAGGTCAAAAATGGGATTAGAAGATGTCGTTACCATTGATTTGCCACACGGCGTTGATGGTTTGTCGTCGGAGTTCACGAGGTTGCCTGCGAAAATGAGCAAGGGCAACCTTGCTTATACAACATGGTTTGCGGTCTCCCGCATTTTAACATGCGAGCGACCGCACTTGAAAAGCGTTGAAAATGTCACTCAGCAATGGACGATCGATGTTCTAGGCGGGTGTCCATGCAGTCGCTCTCACTTAAGGCACGGGCGACCGCATTTGAAATGTTGCTACGGGGGCTTCCATGCGTTCGCCCGTTGTCAAATTGTGGGCAACCGCACTTGTGTCTAACGGCCAGACGGATGTAATGTTTGTTTTGTTAATAGATGATACTGCAAGATTTGTTTTGTTAACAAACATAGTTTTAAGTTTATTATGTTAATACCCTTACAGTTTAAAAAGTTTTTTTTTTTTTAGAATTTACTCTCATTTTTCTCACTGTGGAAAGTTATCACCTTCAAGGGATACATCACCTTAATTAGGGCTCCGAGTGGGCAGAGAATCAATTCAATTTTTTTTTTTTTGGAAAAAGAGTGTCGACCACAAAGGGAGGGAGAAGAAAATCTTGCGATCAGCCATTGTTGGAGAAACAAAAGGGTTAAAAGTTTCCCGTTCTCAGAATTTAAAGGACCCAAACCATTTTACTTGGTGATGGACTGAAATAATTAGATCGAACTCAAGAAAAACCATCGAAAAATCTGCATGGGTTCCAAAGGTTGACGCCTCACTTAGAATTTTGGGTACTTTGGCAATGACTTTGGTATGTCGATCATATCATGCATTATTTTTTTAAACGTGTTTTCATATAAAATGACAAGCTCGTTTGTATGGCTTGTCCGTTTTTATATAATGTATACAATTTTCACTAAGATTTTCTTGTTTGACATTAGATACCTATATTACGTATGTACGACATTCTAACGGAAGATTTCGACATTTGTCTTACTGTTCGTGTTTTACGCAGTTTTTATTAAACATTTTTATATATGACATGCTAACTTATTTTTATTAACTGTAAAGTTAAGTATAAACTGTTAACTTAAAGTATGTTTTAGAGTTAATATATATTTTTGATGATGAATTTTTCTATTCAAACTTCCATTGATTGATGATTATGTCGATAATAAGTAAAAAAAAAAAATATATTTTTCTACTGCTTCTCATTAAAAATACCCTTTAAGAGGAGTATTTAATCTTTCTAATGTTTGTGTTCAAGTTTATTCAATCTTCAATAAAATTTAGAACTTGAAGTTAAATGTTAGCAAAAATATCTTTAAAGTGTCGACCGAAATGACAGAGTATCGACCGCTAGTCATATTTACAAAACTCCAGAAACCGTCAAGTGTCGACCGAATAAACAAATGCAGAAATTTCAAAGAGTTTCAAGTGTCGACCGCAAGAACTAAGGTAGAAATTCCAGAGAGTTTTAAGTATCAACCGGACAGTGCTAGTGTCAATCGCATGATCAAATCTAAAAATTCCAGGAGTCTTAAAGTGTAGATCGGGAAGCAAAAATGTCGACCGAGTTGTTGAACGACTTTTAAAATAACACACAACTCCAACAAAGTGTCGACCGAGCAAGAGGAAGTGTCGACCGCACTAGCTATTTTCTGAAAACATTTATAAATAGAAGAATAAAGACTCATGAAGACCACTGAATCTGAAAAATTGCAACTAAGTGCTGCTGAATCAAAACTTGAGAATTCCTTCCTTCAATTGATCCCTCACCACTCGTAGTTTATCAGCTTGCGATTGTATGTATTGAGAGTGTAGGAGATTTGTATTAATCAATATTTCGATTTTATTATTATTTGTGAATATGTAAAAAGTGATGTCCTGAAGAAGAGTCTTGTAAGATATTGATTGACGCCCGAAAGATTAATCAAGTGAACCCAAGAAGTTTACATTGAGAGAAATATTCAAGGAAGAGCTTTGAAGCACAGACATAAACACGATTGACTGACTCGTGTTAACAACTCGGTTGCATCTCTTCTATCTTAACTCTTTAGAATTTGCTCAGTATAAGTTTTAACTCTGAAAAATTAATATTATTGCTAAAGAATATCATTAAATTTGAACTATCCCTAGATTATTTTCGATCCTACATAAACTCTATCATATTGAGTTTAGTCAACTCACCCAAATGATTTCACCATTTCAAGTCTTAGTTAGGGAGACCCTTTGTCATTTATTTTTATTTCTCATAGTGTAATGGACCTATATTATCTTTTTATTAAGCAATATCATGCTTGGATATATGGTTTAGTCTAGTTTTATTACGCCTTAACTTTTAAGCAATTTATAATAATTATACTGCATCATTAAATAATTAAGATTATGGGCTAGATTGTTTCTCGTTCTGTCTCAAGTTTTTTGTGAGTCGTGACAAAATTTTTAGTATCAGAATTAGATTGATATATTAAAAGTGACATTACTAAGATAAATAGCACCATAATATACTAGAGGTTAATAAATATTGTGTCTAACCCGATATCAATTTTTTTTTCTAATTTTGATTAAATTTAGGATAAAAATAAAATAAAATACTGAATTATCTTTTTTTTTTTCAATTTAAACATTAAATAATTTTTTTCATTAATTCAAACATTAAATTATTTAAAAATAATAAATTGACTCGTTCTGTCAAATGGACGCTAAAAATTATACTATCTAGACACTAAACGATCAAGTATTTTTAATTCAAACAGCGAATTGATAAATCACGGTAACACCCCCTTGAAATCAAGCATTTTCTCGGTTCAAATAGCTTCGAGGGATAGACGGAGGGAGAATAACCATTTTTTTTGGAAACCAAGCGGAAGAAGGCGATAGCTAATTTCCAGTCTGATTGATGTCGTCGGAGCACGCTCAGAACGAAATCATTGGTCAGAGAGAGCGCGCATCGATCCAATGCTTACTTGATCTCTTCCAGCGGCTTCTTTCTTCTGTGTTTAAGAACGTTTTGGACGAAAATGGCGGATTGATCGTCTGGTTTATCATCTAAATCAGCGGATGAGTGCAACGAGCGGCATTTTTGAGCTACCCAGAGAGACGAAGATCAAAATCGTCGGTAATGAACTTAGAATTTAAGCTTCTTGGTCTCAGAAAATGAAGAATGCCAGAGGAGGTGGTTTCTGCAAAATGGGATCGCCATGAAAGAATCAAATCTGTTGGGTTGGAGAATCCAGTTTGTATTTCATCTCCCAATTTCCTTGCCAGTTTTCCTCAACTCTCTGAATCTTGACTGCATGTGGAGAGACTTGCCAAAATTGTCAAGTCTTTCCCTCACTCATACAATACCTATACAACTTTTTTTTTTTTTTTTTTTTTTTTTTTTTCTAATTTTGATTAAATTTAGGATAAAAATAAAATAAAATACTGAATTATCTTTTTTTTTTTTTCAATTTAAACATTAATATTTTTTTCATTAATTCAAACATTAAATTATTTAAAAATAATAAATTGACCGTTCTGTCAAATGGACGCTAAACACCTGTATACACATAGCCACTAAACGATCAAGTATTTTTAATTCAAACAGCGAATTGATAAATCACGGTAACACCCCCTTGAAATCAAGCATTTTCTCGGTTCAAATAGCTTCGAGGGATAGACGGAGGGAGAATAACCATTTTTTTTGGAAACCAAGCGGAAGAAGGCGATAGCTAATTTCCAGTCTGATTGATGTCGTCGGAGCACGCTCAGAACGAAATCATTGGTCAGAGAGAGCGCGCATCGATCCAATGCTTACTTGATCTCTTCCAGCGGCTTCTTTCTTCTGTGTTTAAGAACGTTTTGGACGAAAATGGCGGATTGATCGTCTGGTTTATCATCTAAATCAGCGGATGAGTGCAACGAGCGGCATTTTTGAGCTACCCAGAGAGACGAAGATCAAAATCGTCGGTAATGAACTTAGAATTTAAGCTTCTTGGTCTCAGAAAATGAAGAATGCCAGAGGAGGTGGTTTCTGCAAAATGGGATCGCCATGAAAGAATCAAATCTGTTGGGTTGGAGAATCCAGTTTGTATTTCATCTCCCAATTTCCTTGCCAGTTTTCCTCAACTCTCTGAATCTTGACTGCATGTGGAGAGACTTGCCAAAATTGTCAAGTCTTTCCCTCACTCATACAATACCTATACAACTTTTTTTTTTTTTTTTTTTTTTTTTCTGAAGAAAAGAAATTAAAACTCAAAATTAGAGAAGTTATTCGAAATATTTATCCTTTTTTTTTTAGTCTATCCCTCAAAGCTATTCGAACTGAGATTTCAATGGGATGATATTGTAATTTTTCAATTCATTATTTGAATTGAAAATACCTCATAGTTCAGTATCTGAATTGTGTAATTTTTAACGTTCATTTAATAGAGTGTGTCAATTTGCTAACATTGGGTATCTTGATGTTTGAATTGACGAAAAAATTATTCAGTATTTGAATTGAAAAATATCACATAGTTCAGTGTTTTATTTGATATTTACCCTTAATTTTGGGTGTGATGAATGAAACATGGTGGAAGCTATTAAAGTAAATAATTTTGTTGAGAACGTATTGAATCCCCTGACTGATTAGAAATGATTTTAAGAGATGATAAAATAATCCAAACGCCATTGATAAATCAGCAGAGCAAGAGATTGGCTTCCTTACATTTTACTTTGAGGTGATTATGGAAAATTCTAAGAATGAATTTCTTGATTTAAAATGTTACATGCGATTGTTATGAAGTTATGTTTCGTGATAACTACCGTAACATGAGGCATGGATAAACATAATAATTGTGTATTATTGCTTGGTTTTGAGAGATCACAATTTTTGAGTACCACGTAAAGTTTGGGGGAATTGGCAGAGAAAGTCAAGTGATTGATCACAATTGATAGAATGATAATTTTAAAATCATTTGTAATGTCATTTGATGCTCCTGATACAATATTATTTGTTTTAAGATAGAGTTCGCACAAATTTATTCTTGAGGTTAGTCTAAAATACATTGTATTAGGTAGAGAGAGAAACTCTATTTATAAATTATGTATTTTTCACTCTCTCAACCGATGTGTTATTGTGTACTTTCACTGGTATAAATTGGGCCCCACTAAGCCCTTATTGTCTTTACATGACAGACTGTCACAATATTTTTTCATTCGGGACCTGACGTTCTTGTCAGCTACACTTCTAGTTGGGCAGTGACTATAATACTATTTGTAACGTCCCTTAGTGCTCATAGTACAATATTGTCATCTTTAGGTCAGAGCTTGTATAGATTTATTCTTAGAGACAATCAAAAATGCTTTGTACTAGATAAGGAGAAAAATTCTACTTATAAATTATGTATTTTCACTATTCCAAGAGATATGAGATTGTACACCCCCATTAGTATGAATTGAGTCCCAATAAGCCTTTATTGCCTTCACATGGTGGACTGTCACATTATTTATGACCTAAAAATTTCATTAGACTGACAAGTATGAAGTTTATTTCTATCTTTGAGAGTTTGATTATTCTTAGCTCGTTGATCCTATTTGACTAATGTTTTGGTGAGTATAATGAAAGATTACACAAGAAGAACCTAGTAAGAATGAGATGATTAGAAAAAGTTAACAAAGAAATTCTTTGAACATACTTATGTAGTTTGAATTTTTTAATAAGATAATTAATAAAAAAATCTTAAACTATAAGGTCATTAACAAATTTGCATTAAACTATATTTGTTAACAAATTCGTCCTTAAACTATATTTGTTAACAATTCGTCCTTAAACTATACTCTGTTAACAAAATAACTCTCCGCATGAGCCCATGACTTAAGTTCAGGAACCTGTCGTCCAAATTTCGATTAAAAATTCCTACATTTGGGCTTCCATACTTAACTCACAAAATCCTGCGGTAGAGTGCATTTTCTGGAGCGAGCTCTCGTGCTCTAGAAAAAAAAAAACGAGAGGCTGCTCTAGAAAAAAAAACTAGCAAGAACCCGCACTTGAACAATGAGCTCCAGCCGAACTAGACTGTATAAACGAATGCGAGCCATGTCCTCCACGCACGACAAAACTCTCTCTTCCTTGAACCCTAACCAATAATATTTTGAATTCTTTTTTTTTTTTTTGTTTTAGAAACAAAAAACAAATATATTACTTTTGTGGATTCTCACAAATAAGAATATATTATTGGTGCAAATAATAACATTTGTGTTGATGGATGAAAAAACAAAAGATCTCTTTTTTGCTGGTTTGTCTTTTTTCTATGTTTTTTTGTCTGTGTGTGACAACCATTAGAGGAAAAAGCAGCAAAATTCCACATGTTTCCTGCTCGTGATTCTCCACAGAGGAGCATCCTCTTCCTTACTTAAAAAATCATATTGAAAACTTACATCACAAAGAGCAGATGTCCTCTCCGGCAATTGAAAGTGTGTCATTCTTTTTGTCTTAACTCGACATAGAAATTTTGAGTGTTTTGATGTTTGAAATTCAATTGTTTAAGCAACTTAGAGATCAAGCAATATTGTTTACCCAGGAAATTTTAAGTTAAGCAACTTAGAGGATCTGTAAGGTTAAACTTGCAGCTATTCTGCAATGGCCAAGCCCGTGTTCAGTTAAGCAAATTAGAGGATCTGTAAGGTTAAATTTGTTAAAAATTAAGCCCTGATATCAGCTCATTTTAACAAATCTAATGCAGAAAGATGCATTAATCGAGCTTAGAAGCTGAAACAACCTTCAAAACTTGATTGCTGAATATTTCTCAAACATTTATTTTGGAACTGGTGCTAGTGATCCAGGAATAGGCAGCCATTGAGCATTCCAAATCAAACTTGTGAAGAGTTATCAATGAATTTTATTACTGGATTACCTTTTTCTCAAGGGCATATAGCCATCCATAATGGTGATAGTCGACAGACTGTCTAAATTGGCACATTTTATAGCAGCTCATACCCATTCCCGAATAGATGACCAAACAGAAGTTACAAATAGAATCTTGGAATGATATGTTTTGTTATCGACTGCCCAAACCCGTGGTTTAAGTCGCTACGTAGAGCTCAGTTTTCTTATAACACTTCAATGCATTGCTCAATTGGGTTTCGAAGTGGTATATGGAAGACCTCCACCTATATTAGCAGAATATCAAAGGGGATCAACAATAGTAGAAGCTATAGAAGACAGTTTTCAGACCAGGGATCAAGAAAGTATGAAACAAAAAGCAATAAGCAGGGTTGTAGTTAAAGTGCAGCCTCATAGACAACTCTTCAATGACAAACACTTGTTCAAAACACACCCTACTAGGGCCATTTGAGCCTGTGGAAAGAATTGAACAGGTACCGTATAGATTACAATTACCTGCTGAGGCTAAAATCCATCCAGTATTTCATGTCTCTTTATTTAAGCAATACAAAGAAGATTTAAACAGTCATAGCAGCTCCATTACTGACCCAATTAGTAGACAAACCATCCCGTTGTGGAACCTTCGGCAATTTTAAACACTCGTGCATAACAAGTGTGGAAAGGGAGTTGAGACTTAAGTGTTAGTGCAATTTAAGGATTGTCTTTAGAGAATACTTCCTGGGTACCCCTCATTGATGTTAAGAAAGTTTTGCATTATTAACCTTGAAGGACAAGGTTAATTTTGCAGAGGAAGGCAATAGGCTATCAAGTTGTAGTTGAAAGAGCTGGAGATAAAGTGAAGGATGCGAGAAGCAGACCTTGCTGGCTTAGTGATTTTGTCTATGCGCGCCGTTGTACACTGAATGGGCAGTTCCTGAAAATATAGAAAGTTTAGCTCTTACCACTCTGAAGCTCCTTGTTATTGCCAAGCAGTAGCAAGTTTCCTAGATCTGTCTAAAGAATATTAGCTGCAGCACAAACTAACACTCGTAGACTAACTTTGACCATCGAGAAACCTGTCTCCAAGAAAAGAAGGCATTCAAACATATCAATCTCATAAAGTGGTCGACCAATTCCTCGACATGTTACATCGTTTCAATTTTATTTTCATTGACAAAATAAAACTATGGAAATAGAGCTAATGCTACAGGAGTAATTTCTCCCAATGACACACAGGTTAATCCGAGAAAGAAAACTATAATAATGCTGACCAATTACTTCTCTTCTGAGCCATACAACAGTGGCAGCCAAAAATGCGGGCCTTCTCATGGCTTAAGAGCCAAAGCCAGCCCAACCTTGGCAGTCTTCTCAATGGCCCTGGTGTCTACCTCTCCAGAAACGGTGAAGAATGACTTTGGACGCCATTCATGCTGAATGAGAGCACTCACTTTCCCAAGGTTGTTCACCTTGGCCTTGACAGTGGTCAAAGGGTCTACCGAATGTTGTGTTCCAACTGTGATGCTATTCTTGTTGCTCGAGAAACAGTGGGATACCTCTGCACCAACTGCTGTGCCCATTATGGGGTTCACCGAGTGGTAGTAAGAAGCACATAAGGAGTCACCTTTGTCGTTGCTAAATTCCCAAATAACAATGAATTAGCAGTTAGTGGCAAGAATACTGATCACAGTCTTAGTGTATACACAGAGTAAGTAACTATCATCAGACATTTCCTCCAGAATACCTTTACTACAATACAATGTCCTACTGAAAGCTTACCTTATATATAATCCAAGAGACAGTAAAAGGAAAAATTGAGGCACCATATGATTTACTAAAATAAATAACATACAGATAAAAAGACACAAATGGAGCAGTCACAATAATATATGTAATTTGAAATTTTAAATGTGCATTGACTAGCTACATATATTAAACAGCACTCATAGTTAGCAAAATCATTCAGCTTAGAGGAGGACGTGAAAGCATAAAGAGAGGAAGGAAAAAAAACTAACAGGGTCAGTGAAGCAATTAAGTCTGCGCTGGAGGAGCTCAACCCAGCATTGCATTTGATGAAGTTTCCTGTCTTAGTGTCAAATGAAAGATCAGTACCAAGTGCAAGTGTATTAGTTCCAATAACTCCAGAGAAGTTGACAATAGGGTTTGCAGTCAATCCAACACTTGTGCTTATCCCTGCACAGTCATGCAAGTATTGGAATTCAACCTGTTTACACATATGTAACATATAGCCAAATAAGTGGTGAGCTCAGTTTGCGTCGGTGCACCTTGAAATCTAATATGATTTCCAACAAAAAAGATGTGCATTTAATAAATGCTCAAGACAAAATATGTGTTCTTTACCTTTCCAGACCTCTGATCAGGAACTTTGAAGTTAAATATTGCCTTCAACCCAGGAACAGGTTGATCAACAGTAACAGTAGTGATAAGCTGATGAATGCACGTAAATAGTGAGGAGACTTTTAGATGCATTCAAGATTGGATTGAAGAATATGCATTTAATAAATGATTCATGAACATGAATCTAGTGTGCATCTCAAATTAGGTAGTTATGAGAAGGAAGAATCAAAGAAATGAGTGCAAGATATTATATAGGGCTTACGCAGGAACTGGTGTCAACTTTGATATCAGTCGTAATGTTTTTATTTTTGAGCTGTGTATTTACATCAGCAACAAACAGATCACCTTTCTTTGTTCCTGATGATGTGATAACCTGAAATAGCGACAAATTCATTAAAAAGGAGGCTTTACAGCAGAAAATGAAGCTTAAAAAGTGAATGCAAGCAAAGTATCAGAGGTCAATTGATCGATCCCTTCACACCAAATTAAAACAGAGAAGGAAGAGATAATTAGTCTCACAACTCCAGTTGGAGAATAGGTCGTGATAGTGAACTTGTGGTCGCTCTGGTAGTCTTTGTACAGAAGATCTAAGAACAAAAAAAAAAAACATAAAAAGAAGAAAGAAACGGAAGAAGGGATGTAGATTGTAGAGAGAGAGAGAGAGAGAGAGAGAGAGAACCTCTAGCTCTCTTGCCGATGTCAGAGTAAAGACCAGGACCCTTGCCCATGCTTTAATGCCAGCAGAAATGGAAGCTCCTGAGCAGAGACGAAGAGGAGAGGCCAAGGCTCAAGTGAGGACCCTAGTAGGTGAGATTGGTCTTTCAGGAAAGCAAATGAAAGAAAGATGAGTTATATGAATCCGTTCGATGGATGTAGAACACGTGTCTAACCCACTATTATAATCTAATTAGAGATGAGAAATGAGCGAGCTCAGTACTGTAACAGGCTCGGCTCGGCTAGTCTTGTTTGACTTTGACTCGCGAGTTGGCTCAGATTGAATTTTTTTTTTTAATTCGACTAATTGGACTCGTTAGACTTTGCTCGTTTAACTCGCTAAGATCGATGAGTCAGATTTTTTTTAGATTCAGCTCGGCTCAGTTAGCTGGTTTGTCACCTTAATTGAAAATGATTGACAATCAGATATGTGACAACCTAGTCAGTATATGTATAATTTGTAATGATACAATGCCAAATCTTTGTAATGATATTTGTGTCATAATTTTCTTAAATTATTTTAAATAATTATTTTCCTAAATACATGTAATTTATGTATTAATAAAATAATTTTGTTAACTAAACAACTAATTATTATATTTTGACATTATAATGATAAATAATTATTATAATTTTAATAATTAATTTTTTTTAGAAATATACATTACATTTATATAAATTGAAAATATTTTATGTACATTTAGTTAGTAAGGCTCGGCTCGTTAAGAGTTGTTAGGTCGGCTAGACTCAACTCGACTAATTTAACATTGGCTCGCGAGCCAGCTTGAGTAGAAAAAAATTTATGTCCGACTCGTTGGGATCGTTAGGCTCGGCTCGCTGAGCTCGTTAAGTTTGATGAGTCAGATTTTTTCAAACTCGACTAGACTCGACCAACTTGTTTGTCATCTCTAAATCTAATGGTCGGATTCGGCCCATCTTAATCAAACTACTTAGCTGCCCGGTTCATATCTCGGGGCTGCCCACGCTTTAAGAGTTAAGGTGGCTTGCATAATCATACATGTCAACATTTCTTACTTGCCTCTCTTGTACAAATTCTCTCATCTTCCATTACACATACATGGGTAGTTTGTTTCAAAGTAGATTAACACAAGTAAAATAAAGATAGATGAAAAAAAACATCGACTTATATGCAGTTGGCCTAAATTATGAGACTTAAGTTCAACTGGGCACAATGAATGACACTAAGAACTTGTGTCAAGCTTCACTGGATCCAATATACGTGCTTTTTGGAATAATGCACCAATGATAACTAGTAATTGGTATAATTATAAACATGACATGGCAGACAAGATGATACGATTTTTGGATATCAGATATCTTCTACAAGAGATCTTAATGTTGACAACTCAATAGCATGATGAAGGGAGGTTTCTTATTACCAATCATGAAAGCACAACAACTACTCTTTCCCACGGACCACGGTATGAAATGAGCAATTAAGATGCAGTTAATGTAATAGATTATAAATAATTAATTTATTACATTAATTGCACTAACAATTGTTTGACACGTCAGCGAATATTTTAAGAGAGTATATTAAGAGAATAAACGTAACATTATTCAAGAGTTTTTCTTTAGGAAGACATAGATAGTGTTTATGACATATTATAACAAAATTTGACTAAAAAATTGAGGATTGTCAACAACATGATTAAATAATTTACATTATAAAATGTTGTTTGTGATTCTTCGACAATCGATGAGTTTTAAGATAAGTGGAAGCTATTTATCGAGAATTATAACCCTCAAAATAACAATCGGTAGTTGGAGTTGTACAATGAGCAAAAACATTGGATTCCAACATTCGTGAAAGATACATTTTGGGCAAGAACGTCTAAAACTCAAAGAAGTGAAAGCATGAATGCATTTTAAGATAATTAAGAACACTTGACGAAGTAAAGCAGGAAAAAAGAATCAAATAGATTATATCTCATCCAATGCTTACTTCCTTGCACAACACATTATGAAATAAAGAAGCGCCAAAATATTTATACTACATCGGACCAGCTAACAAGAAACGAAACTTAATTGTGAAATGACATTTTGTTATGATTCTTCACGAGCTTCTACAATATCTGAAGATGTGAATGGGTATTTAGATCCATCGTGCACTCTTAAAGTTCAATTCAAAACCATTGAAATTAATATAGAATGCATTTGTTGGAGTTAGATTTTTATTGTGTAAGCATGTCATTACGGTGCAACATCATGGTCATTTTTTGGATTCTTAATTCTGTGAATAAAGATATAGCAGATAGCTGGCTGTATCATGAATATGCAAAAAATGCATGGAATGATCAAGCAGAAAGGTTCGAGCAAAGCAACGACCCTAGAACGTACCAAATTCGAAAAATGCTTCTGTCACTATCTCAAGGATCCATGGACGTTAGTACTTACTGTACTCAAATCAAAACTCTTGGGGATGAATTACAAGAATTTAAACCAGTTCCTAACTGCGCATGAGACGGAATGAAACCTTTACTTAGCTTATTAGCAACAAGAATCGTCACAGGCTGCACTTACTGATAATCTTACAGCAAATCAATGCTAACAGTTGATCACCTTTTTAAGCTCTCAACTTCAACTTCAACGAAGTTCTTCTTCTCCTTCTGGAAATGACTCAAATTTATCTTCTTCTTCTCCATTATCTTCTTCTCTAAACTGTTCAACTTCCATTTGATCCAACAATTGTTACATTCAGGACCTTACCTTGGACCAAATGATTGGGATGGGTGAGAGAAACAGAAATCTATACATCCTGTGCCAGACTCTTCCAGAATATGTCTTCATTCTTGCAAAAGCAATACTTCATCCAATGTTCCAAGACTCTCCTGCATCATCTCATTGTTTCAATGTCAATAATTAAAATGCCCCTCTATGGCATCTTAGACTCGGCCACCCCTTTGATGCAATAATTCATTCTATGAAAGACCATTTACAAATTCCTCTTGCTAAGGCTGTGTTAGGAATACCCGCACCGCACTTCACTCGGCCAATCCGTCGAATTGGTCGAAACTCTGGTCAGAACCCTCCGTCGGTCAGAACCCTCGGCCGAGTATTCCCAACATGGTGGGTCCCATTCCCCACCAACAAAGTTTAATCCTCAATAATTTTACCATGGGGGATTTGAACTCTGCACCTCTACCTCGGGGGTAGAGGTCCTTTAACCAAGTGTGTCATGACGCAAGTTTACAATGTTCCATATGCCTTATGGCAAAACAAAAAAAATTCTTTTATTTCTCACAATTCTCTCTCTGAATCACCTTTTACTCATTCATTTTGACACATGGGGGCCATTTCATACTTTAACTCATGATGGCTATAAGTATTTTCTCACTATTGTAGACGATTGCACTAGAGCTACATGGGATTATCTTTTGAAAACCAAATCTGAAGCATCTTCCATAATTCCAAAATTCATTTCTTTGATCGAAACTCAGTTCCATATTACAGTTAAAGGAATTCGTTATCATAATGCAGTAGAATTTTCAATTATAGATTTCTATTACAGCAAAGGAATCATACATTACAAATCGTGTGTTAAAACACCTCAACAAAATTCAGTGGTTGAGAGAAAACATCAACACATTCTGAATGTTGCTCGTGCTCTCTGTTTTCAATCAAATCTTCCTTTGAAATTCTGGGGAGAATGTACACTAACAGCAGTATACTTAATCAATAGAATACCTTCACGAGTTTTGTCAAATAAATATTGTTTTGAGAAGTTGTTTCATAAAATCCTTTTTTACAGCCATTTAAAGGCCTTCAAATGTCTTTGGTTTGTATCCACATTATCGAGATAAATTTACCCCTCGGGCTCGTAATTCCATTTTTTTTGGGATACAAGGGGTATAAAACTCTTGATATTCAATCAAGTAAAATCATTATATCCAGAAATGTTATTTTTTAGGAACAAGTCTTTCCCTTTGCCAATTTTCCCGTCATATCATCCACCAGAAAATAACATTTCCTTCCCCACAACAACAGAGAATTTGTCCTCTGAAATCACAACAGAGAATTTGTCCTATGGAATCACAAATCGCTCCTCTAGATTAACTAAACCACCGTCCTATCTAAGTGACTATCATTGTTATTTGACAAACTCTATTGTTTCTCCTTATACTTTTGTGTCAACATCAAAATATTCTATATCCAATTTTTTTTCATACCATGGTTTATCATCATCTTTCCAAGCTTCCATTCGTGCTCTTTCCATCCATTATGAACCAAAAACATTCAAACAAGCTGAGAGTTGAAAGCTCTAGAGAGTATTGTTAGAATTATAAGGATTTATAATTCTAGTTGGATCTAAATTGTTAAACTATAAATTATACATTATGTTATCATCAGGTTTAAATCCATATTAAAGTGATTTAATATAGTTTCAATGGACTTTGGAGTATATTCAATATAATATGGTTATATTATAATGTGTAGAGACACCAGGGGTAATTTATCAATATGTGATGGGCAAACTGGTAAATTACCCAATTAGGTTTAATATAGGGTTATAGTCCCCAATTCACAATTGAATCATTTGCCTCTTAGAACCTCCATCATTCTAGAGAGACATTAGAGAGGGCGATTGTCGAATCGGAAGATCAACGTACCTGATCTACAGTATTTTGCATTCAATCAATGGATCTGGGTATGTCCTTCTTACTTTAACGATTTGCTTGTAGAATTTCTAACGTATCGATTCAGGAACTGGGCTCTCGCACTTTTCAGTTTTGGAATTTATTATGGATTCAATTAATTTGGTTATTTTATTGAATCTAAAAATTGGTATTAGAGCCGGTTATGTTAGACTACAAGTAATTAATTTTTTTTTTGGCTAGAAATCCGAAAAAACATCAATTTTTTTTTAATTTTCGGAATTATTTTTTAGGACTATATTTTTGCATCTAATTCCGCTAGTATGCATGTTTTGATGTCTTAAAATTAGTTTTTTGTTGATGCACGTTAAAGATTATTGCCCGATCTATTATTATTTTGATAAATCGGACAATTTAGGGGTGAAAATTTGCCAGAATCGGTGAGATTCCGGTGATTTTCATTGCTGGTTCACAGCCCCTCTCCGGTGGTTTGGGACGATTCAGTCTGATTGGGTTAGGTTTAGTCCAAATCAGACCAAACCATTTGGGTTCACCCCGATTCACCATGTTTTTTGCCCAGTTTTGGCCTATTTGAACTTTCTATTCTAGGTTGGTTAATCATTTGGTTTACTGGTTGATAGGGGTGTGCAAAACCGGTTTCGGTTCGGTTTTGGGAGGAACCGAAACCGAACCGATCGGTTTTGGTTTCGGACTTACCGAACCGAAACAGGTTTTGGAGCATACCAAAACCGAACCTAAACTTTCGGTTCGGTTTCGGTTCGGTTTCGGTTTTACAACATATTTTTCAAAAAATAAAAAAAATTAGCTCTCTGTCGTGTTCACAGAGAGCAAAATGTACATTATTACGTCTGTTCTGCTTGTGTATGATTTATCAATACATCATGTAAATCCACAATGTGCAAAGAAGAACAGCATCGATCTCCTCCATTTCCCAGATTCCAGGTGATGTCGTCTTCTTCGATCCAGATCAGACCCAGAAAGTAAATAATTGAACTTCCACCCACCCCACAAATTTATGCTGTTCTAGACTAATAAAATTTCAGAAGAATGAAGAATCCATAAACAGAATGAGAAAACAAAAACAAAAACATTGTATTGAAAATCAAAGAGCTGCTTATTCTGCGATTCTGACTGCTTTTTTGTTTAGTTGGAGAGGGGTTTGGTCTTGAATCTGTAGAGCAGCTTCTTCTTCTTGGAGCTTTGATTGTCGATGTTCAGAACCACCTTGCAAAGAATAGAACATACCCGGTTATCGGAGACTGAGAGTCGGTGCTGCTGTCGTCGTCGATACGCGATAGCCCATAGCAAAGACTGAGAGTCGTCACCTCGCCTGATCGTCGCAGTCGTCGTAGTCGATTTAGGTGGAAAAGTCGTCGCCGTCGCCTGATCGTCTCTAGTCGTCGCAGTCGCAGTCGCAGTGCGTGTGTCGTCTCTGCCTCTGGAGTCTGGTGGGGGAGTAATACAATGAAGAAACGATTTACAGATTTAGGGCTTCACTCTTCCTGGAACGGTTCGGTTCGGTTTGGAACGGTTTTGACCATTCCAAACCGAAAACCGAACCTAAAAAGTCAGTTCCTACAATACTAAACCGAAGTTCAGTTTTCAGGGGCTCAAAACCGATCTGAACCGAACCGATTTCACCGGTTCCGGTTCGGTTCATCGGTTCGGTTCGGTTTGCACACCCTACTGGTTGACTAATATGGTTTGCCTAGATATTGAATATTGTATGTATATGAATTTCCTTAACTTTTTTTTTTGGTGTAATTTTATAAAGTCTTACATTGTAAAATAGGATGGTTTGGTACCATGCTATAAAATTAGCCCCTCTTACTTAATTATTCTAATTTATATGTTGGGCATGAGACATGGTATTGTATGAATTTTGATCGGCCAAAGGAAAGTGATGTTTGTACAGTTGCATGACTTGTTAGCAGTATTAAAATAGTGACAATTATTAGGCTGCCATGGAACATTGAACTTGTCAACGATAAGGTCATGTTTGACATGTCTTATTGTCAATTTTATATACTGGACCAAGGTACCAATACAAGTTAATACCTTTTAGCCAAAAGACTAAGTGTTAATGTATGTGCGGGTTCTGTTGATGGGATGCACATATTTTGAGTATATCATTGTAATGTTATGCAGATAATTCGTGAGCTAATATTGTTTCATTTTCTCTGTGTTACAGTTAACATTAAGTATAATGGGTAACGTTATTGCATCCTATGCTTAACGGGACAAACTATAAAGTCTGGAAAGAGAACGTGATGATGTTTCAGGGTTTGTGCTGGACTTGACATTGCACTTAGGGGTCAAACGTTCTCATCTCTTTCAGCCAAGTACCAGTGTTGATAAAAGGGAGCTGGAGAAAACGTGGGAGCGTTTGAATGGTTTGTAAGTCTAATGATCATGAAGCGCGCCATCCAGAAGCATTGCGGGGCAATATGTCGGAAGACACTAATGCCAAAACATTCTCGAAGAAACTTGAGAAATGTTTTAAGAAAAAACGTCACAGGCTGCACTTACTTGATATCTTACATCAAATCAATGCTAACAGTTTATCACCGTTTAAGTCTCTCACTCAATTCAACGCAGTTCTTCTCTCCTTCTGGCAATGAACTCAATTTATCTTCTTCTTCTCCATTAATCTTCTTCTCTAAACGGTTCCACTTCCATTTGATCCAACATGTTACATTCATCCCTCCCTGACGAAATTATTGGATGGGTGAGGAAAACAGAATCTAACATCCTGTCCCGACTCTCCAGAAATGTCTTCATTCTTGCAAAGCAATACTTCATCCAATGTTCCCAAGACCTCCTCAGCTCGCATGTTTCAATGTCAATTTAAATGCCCCTCTATGGCTCTTAGACTCGCCACCCCTTTTGATGCATAATTCATTCTATGAAAGACCATTTACAAATTCCTCTTGCTAAGGCTGGTTAGGAATCCCGACGCACTTCACTCGCAAATCGTCGAATTGGTCGAACTCGGGTCAGAACCTCCGTCGTCAGAACCCTCGGCGAGTATTCCCAACATGGTTGGTCCATTCCACCACCAACAAAGTTTAATCCTCAATAATTTTACCTGGGGATTTGAACTCTGCCCCTCTACCTCGGGGTAGAGTCCTTAACCAAGTGTGTCCTACGCAAGTTTACATGTTCATATGCCTGATGGCAAAACAAAACCTTCTTTTATTTCTCCAATTCTCTCTCTGAATCACCTTTTTTTTTGTTTTTTTGTTTTTTTCTCATTCATTTGCACATGGGGCCATTTCATACTTTTAACTCATGATGGCTATAAGTATTTTTCTCCTATTGTAGCGATTGCACCTAGAGCTTACATGGGATTATCTTTTGAAACCAATCTGAAGCATCTTCCATAATTCCAAATTCAGTTCTTTGATCGAAACTCAGTTCCTATTACAGTTCAGGATTCGTTATCATAATGCCGAGAATTTCCAATTATAGATTTCTATTACAGCAAGGCATCATACTTACACATCGTGTTTAAAACACTCACAATCCGTGGTTGAGAGAACACATCAACACTGCTGAATGTTGCTCGTGCTCTCTGTTTCAATCAAATCTTCTTGAAATTCTGAACATGTACACGACACAGTATCTATCATAATACCTTCACGAGTTTTGTCAAATAATTTGTTTGAGAAGTTGTTTCATAAATCCTTTTTTACACCATTTAAGGCCTTCAATGTCTTTGGTTTTGTATCCATTATCGAGATAAATTACCCCCTCGGGCTCGTATTCCTTTTTTTTTGGTATCCAAGGGTTAAAACTCTGATATTCAATCAAGTAAAATCATTATATCCAGAAATGTTATTTTTTTAGGACCAAGTCTTTCCCTTCTGCCAATTTTCCCGTCATATCATCACCAGAAAATAACATTTCCTTCCCCACAACAACAGAGAATTTGTCCTCTGAAATCACAACAGAGAATTGTCCTATGGAATCACAATCGCTCCTCTAGATTACCTAAACACCGTCCTATCTAAGTGACTATCATTGTTATTGACAAACTCTATTGTTTCTCCTTATACTTTTGTGTCAACATCAAAATATTCTATATCCAATTTTTTTGTCATACCAGGTTTATCATCATCTTTCCAAGCTTCCATTCGTGCTCTTTCCATCCATTATGAACAAAAACATTCAAACAAGCTGAGAGTTGAAAGCTCTAGAGAGTATTGTTAGAATTATAAGGATTTAATTCTCGTTGGATCTAAATTGTTAAACTATAAATTATACATTATGTTATCATCAGGTTTAAATCCATATTAAAGTGATTTAATATAGTTTCAATGGACTTTGGAGTATATTCAATATAATATGGTATATTATAATGTGTTAGAGACACCAGGGGTAATTTATCAATATGTGATGGGCAACTGTAAATTACCCATTCGTTTAATGATGGTTATAAGTCCCCATGCACATTGATCAGTGGCCCTCTAACCTTCCTCAGTCTAAGAGACATTATAGAAGGCGATTGTCGATCGAAGATCAACGTAGCTCTGATCTACTTATTTTGCATTCATCACATGGTCTGGTATGTCACCAATACAGTCTGGAGCTGATGCTTGTGAGATTTCTACGTACGATTCAGGAACTGGGCTCCGCACTTTTCTTTTGGATTTATTATGGATTCCATTAATGTATTTTATGATCCTAAAAATGGTATCGGCGGTTTATGTTAACTACAAGTCTTAATTTTTTTTTTGGTTATCCGAAAAACTCAATTTTTTTTACGTTTCGGAATTATTTTTAGACTATATTTTTGCATCTATTCCGCTAGTATGCTGTTTGATGTCTTAATAGTTTTTGTGATGCTCTCGTCGGAATGCATGGGGCAAGTCCTACCCGATCTATTATTATTTTGATAAATCGGACAATTTAGGGGTGAAAATTTGCCAGAATCGGTGAGATTCCGGTGACTTTTCATTGCTGGTTCACAGCCCCTCTCCTGTGGGTTTGGGACGATTCAGTCTGATTTGGGTTAGGTTTAGTCCAAATCAGACCAAACCATTGGGTTCACCCCGATTCACCATGTTTTTTGCCCAGTTTTGGCCTATTTGAACTTTCTATTCTAGGTTGGTTAATCATTTGGTTACTGGTTGATAGGGGTGTGCAAAACGGTTTCGGTTCGGTTTTGGGAGGAACCGAACCGAACCGATCGGTTTTGTTCGGACTTACCGAACCGAAACAGGTTTTGGAGCATACCCAAAACCGAACTAAACTTTCGGTTCGTTTTCGGTTCGGTTTCGGTTTTACAACATATTTTTCAAAAAATAAAAAAAATTAGCTCTCTGTCGTGTTCACAGAGAGCAAAATGTACATTATTACGTCTGTTCTGCTTGTGTATGATTTATCAATACATCATGTAAATCCACAATGTGCAAGAAGAACAGCATCGATCTCCTCCATTTCCCAGATTCCAGGTGATGTCGTCTTCTTCGATCCAGATCAGACCCAGAAAGTAAATAATTGAACTTCCACCCACCCCACAAATTTATGCTGTTCTAGACTAATAAATTTCAGAAGAATGAAGAATCCATAAACAGAATGAGAAAACAAAAACAAAAAACATTGTATTGAAAATCAAGAGCTGCTTATTCTGCGATTCTGACTGCTTTTTTGTTTAGTTGGAGAGGGGTTTGGTCTTGAATCTGTAGAGCAGCTTCTTCTTCTTGGAGCTTTGATTGTCGATGTTCAGAACCCACCTTGCAAAGAATAGAACCATACCCTGGTTATCGGAGACTGAAGAGTCGGTGCTGCTGTCGTCGTCGATACGCGATAGCCCATAGCAAAGACTGAGAGTCGTCACCTCGCCTGATCGTCGCAGTCGTCGTAGTCGATTTAGGTGGAAAAGTCGTCGCCGTCGCCTGATCGTCTCTAGTCGTCGCAGTCGCAGTCGCAGTGCGTGTGTCGTCTCTGCCTCTGGAGTCTGGTGGGGGAGTAATACAATGAAGAAACGATTTACAGATTTAGGGCTTCACTCTTCCTGGAACGGTTCGGTTCGGTTTGGAACGGTTTTGACCATTCCAAACCGAAAACCGAACCTAAAAAGTCAGTTCCTACAATACTAAACCGAAGTTCAGTTTTCAGGGGCTCAAAACCGATCTGAACCGAACCGATTTCACCGGTTCCGGTTCGGTTCATCGGTTCCGGTTCGGTTTGCACACCCCTACTGGTTGACTAATATGGTTGCCTAGATATTGAATATGTATGTATATGAATTTCCTTAACTTTTTTTTTTGGTGTAATTTTATAAAGTCTTACATTGTAAAATAGGATGGTTTGGTACCATGCTATAAAATTAGCCCCTCTTACTTTAATTATTCTAATTTTATATGTTGGGCATGAGACATGGTATTGTATGAATTTTGATCGGCCCAAAGGAAAGTTGATGTTTGTACAGTTGCATGACTTGTTAGCAGTATTAAAATATGTGACAATTATTAGGCTGCCATGTGAACATTGAACTTGTCCAACGATAAGTTCATTGTTTGACATGTCTTATTGTCAATGTTTATATACTGGACCAAGTTACCAATTACAAGTTAATACTTTTAGCCAAAAGACTAAGTGTTAATGTTGTGCCGGTTTCTTGTTGATGGATGCACTATATTTTGAGTTATATCATTGTCATGTATATGCATATTAATTCGTGAGCTAATATTGTTTCATTTTCTCTGTTGTTACAGTTAACATCTTAAGTATAATGGGTAACGTTAATGCAGTTCCTATGCTTAACGGGACAAACTATAAAGTCTGGAAAGAGAACGTTATGATTGTTCTCGGGTGCATGGATCTTGACATTGCACTTAGGGTCGCACGCTTCTCATCTCTTTCAGCATCAAGTACCCTTGTTGATAAAAGGGAGCTGGAAAAGTGGGAGCGTTTGAATCGTGTAAGTCTAATGATCATGAAGCGCGCCATTCCAGAAGCATTTCGGGGCAATATGTCGGAAGACACTAATGCCAAAACATTCCTCGAAGAACTTGAGAAATGTTTTAAGAAAAACGAAAAAGGCTGAGACAAACACGCTTTTAGCTAAGCTTGTCTCACTCAAGTATAATGGAAAGAGGAATATCAGGGAGTACATAATAGAAATGTCTCATCTTGCTTCAAGACTTAAGAAACTGAAGTTAGAGTTGTCAGAAGACATGTTTGTTCACTTAGTCTTGATTTCTCTTCCTCCTCAGTTTGGGTAGTTTAAGATCAGTTATAACTGTCAGAAGGATAAGTGGACACTTAATGAATTAATATCTCATTGTGTCCAAGAGGAAGAGAGGACTAAGCATGATCGGACAGAAAGTGCTCATTTGACATCATCTTCCAAAGTTAAAGGAAAGAAAAGGAAGAAGGAAGCTGTTGGTGTTTCTTCTAAGTTGAAACAAAAGAAGTCTAAGGGCTTCAGTTGTTTCTTCTATAATGGAGAAGGGCACCAAAAGAAAGATTGTGCCAAGTATCACGCATGACCCGTGAAGAAATGTACACTTCTTTGTTGACTTAAATTATGTTTAAGTCTAACGATGTTTTTCATAATGTGTTTTTAAGAAATGAAATCTGATTGAGTTAAATATCTGAGTATAATGAATTATGTTGATAAGAATAATAAGTTGATTAAAGATTTAAATATTGATCATATTATATTTTTCTAGCTTTTAATTGGTGAAAATGCCCTTTTAAAAGGGTATTTTAGTTGTCTAATAAATCTGGTTAAGTGTTCAGAAAAACAGGGTTGAAATTGATTGTATCCACCGATCGCAAAGAAAAGTTTACATCCACCGCTGGAATTCAAAGAGCACATCTACCTCCAGCTAAACGACAAAATTGCATATCCACCTCTAGAATTCAAAGAACACATCTACCGCCAGCTAAACGACAAAATTGCATATCCACCGCTGGAATTCAAAGAACACATCTACCGCCAGCTAAACGACAAAATTGCATATCCACCGCTGAAATTCAATGAATACATCCATCGCTAGCTAAACGACAAAGAACACATCCTCCGCTAGCTAAACGATAAAAATCTATATCCACCACTGAAGTCTCTGAAGACATCCACCGCTGACTTTATCTTTAGAAGACTTCCACCGGTGAACAGTACCGGTTCAAGAATTTTAGAGTTACATCTACCGATGGTGGTTTAAGCATTTTAAAGTTACATCCTCCGGTGAACAATATCTTCCGCCAGAATTTAAATTTACCGCGAAGCGATAGCGATAGTCGTTCAGAGTTTTAACTCCTGTCCATTAATTGCGAAGCACGAAAACAACTTCAGAACGCAACGGATAGCTGTCTAAGTACGGATGCTTCTCCAACGGTAATATTTTTCCATATCCAGAAAGAAGCATTCAAGTTTTGGAGCCGATTACAGAGAGAGTATAAAAGAGGAGAAAGTAGCTCGGGAAAAGAACTTTTTGCTGAAATTAATCTTCGAACCCTAACGAGCGATATTATTGCAATACTCTGAATTTTCTATACATCTCTCTATTCCTAAACTTGAGATCTATCTTGAGAGAGTGTAGCCTTGTGCTAAATTCATTATTCTATATGTAACACCCACGAATTTAGATTTAATTAAATTATTGATTTTAGAATTATCTAAATTAGATTTATGTTCGGGTATTCTAATTGGAGAAATTAAGCCGGGTACGGGGTGATAATCAATTTAGGATAATGTATAAATTACGAGATTTAATGAAATTTCGAATGGTCGAAAAAAACGAGAGGGCAAAATGGTAATTAGTTAGTGTTAAATAAAGAAATAGTTTTAGTTTTATTATTATTATTATTATTATTATTATATTTTAAATAAAAACAAAACAACAGAATGGCAAAGCCATTCTGTTGTTCGTTCGAGTGCCCGACGCCGAGAGCAGAGCAGGGGAGAGGGAGAGCCGAGCAATGTTCTTCCGACGACGACCGCCGCCGAGTTCCGACGCTTTCCGGCCAGACGACTCCGGCGGGTAGGTTCCAGTCGTCTTCGCGCGCGCACCGACTGGTAAGCATGTGTTTTCCCCTGTTTTCCTCTCTGTTCAGGGCCGACGGCGACGAGCTGCTAGAGCTCCGATCGCCGGCCGTTTTTAGTTGCTCTCAGCGTCGAATTGTTGAGCTCGGTGCTGGCAAGGAATGCCGAGCAGTGGGCAGCTCGGGAGGAGCTAAAACCGAAGGCTCCAATTTGGGGAATTCGGGTTTTCGGAATTGGAACTTCGATTTTTGTTAAGTTTGTGTTAATTAGGCATGTGGATGGTTGATTGGTGAGCAATTGAGTGAGAATTGATGGAAAATTGGAAAAGGGAAAATTTCGGGTAAAGGGGCAGTTCGGGTTTTTGCCAATTTGACCTAGCTATGGTCGTTTAGTTTCAAATTCCTTTTGGCAGGTTAAAATAGGTTATTAGAGGAGTACGTGGCCGCTGGAATCATTCGATTCCGATATTCGACGCAAAAGTTACGCGCGTTTGAAGTTTTGGGTCAGTTTTTACCGAACCTCAATTAGTGGCCCGTTTAGTTAGATTTTAGTTGGATTAGGCTAAAAATAGTAGTTTAAGAGTAATTGGTGAATGTAGGCTTAATTTTAATGGAGTTGAAGTTGGACGGTAAAATTTACATAAAAATCGGGTTTTGTGTTTTGGTGAGAGAAAGGAGTTTGAAGTATGGTTAGTTTTAATTAGAAAATTTATGAGTGAATTGCTAAGTTATTTTCTATAATTGATAGGTTATCAGACGAGTGAATTGATCGTTAGAGGTGAGCACCGTAAAGCCGAGCAGTCAGGTAAGTAGAGGACGTTTGTTTTGCCTTCGGGCCTACACCACGGAACGGTAGGTTTGTTGTTTGTTGTTTTGTTGTCTTCTTTGTTGGTTGAGCATTGTTGGTGGATTGCTTTGCTTTGTTTTGGTCTGGTCTGGTTAAGTATTTGTGCAACTTGCATCATAGTGTGAAATGCATCGTAGTTTATAGCCTCGGGGGATGTTTGTTTGTTTTGTGTTGTATTGTTGACTTGTGTTGTTGTGTTGATGGTTTCGTGTGGTATTGCATATTTGAAGCATGCATCATGGTATAGCACGTTAGAAATGATTAGTGGCATTGTTTGGCATTGTGAGCATGAATGTAATCAGATAAAGAAAAATGTAAAATGCATCTCGAATAGGGTGACTTGTCGGGCTGAGGTTGCTGGTAGTAGCACCCTGAGGGGAACTCTATGAGAGATGACCGGCTAAAACACGAGATCCTGAATAGTGGGCCTTGTCGGGCTGAGGTTGCTGGTAGTAGCACCCCGAGGGGACCTCTGTGAAGGATGACTGGCTAAGATACGTAAATGTAAAATGCATCTCGAATAGGGTGACTTGTCGGGCTGAGGTTGCTGGTAGTAGCACCCCGAGGGGAACTCTATGAGAGATGACCGGCTAAAACACGAGATCCTGATTAGTGTGCCTTGTCGGGCTGAGGTTGCTGGTAGTAGCACCTCGAGGGGACCTCTATGAAGGATGATTGACTAAAATACGTAAATGTCGTGATTAAAGCAACGATCAGCAAACGAACACAACTGAGAGTTAGAAACTGCATTGTGTTAGGTTGATTGCATTGTGATGTTGTTGAGTTGCATTGGGAAGTTGTGTTGTTGTGTTGCGTTGTCGTGTTGAGCGTGTGTGTGTGGTTGTGTTAGGGTTGTGTGAGGGTTAATTGTGGATTGCATTTCTTTATATTTATTATCCCCTACTTGCTAAGCGTAAGCTTACGTGTGCGTGTGTGTTCTGTGGTGTAGGTAACGACAGGTGTATAGGTAAGCTATGTGAGTCAGCCAAGACTTGGGAGCAGTCGGAGACGCACGGGGCGTGCCGGTGCGGGCAGTTGTCGGGGCGTCTCCACCATGGTCTTCGGGAGATGTGGGGCATTATATTTGATAGTTTATTTTAGATGTTTGTTTGTAGAAATAATGGGAAAGTGTACCTAATTGTAATTGTTGTATATAGTTAGGTTAAGGGTGTTGTGTCGCCCTGTATTTGGAGGTTTTTATATGTGGGATTGTTGATTGGATACCTGGTTAGTGAAGTGAGATTATTCTGGATTGTTTGGGATTGGATTGTATGCAGGTATCTAGCATTTTGGAGGCGCCATTTTCAGGCGTTACTTTGCCGAAATTTTCGGGAAGGACGCCGTGGTACTTAAAGGTTAGGATTAAAGGAGTCTAGGCAACTAGGTATGACCTAAAAGAGTTTTAGGAGATTTAGTTAAATCCTACGGTGTTAATTTTATTTTTTTTAATGAGGTTTTAGCGTGGGATTAGTTAGCAAAGTAGCGCTCCGAGCCAGGGTGGGTTCGGGGGCGTTACACTATAAAAGTGTAAAGGCTGTGAATTGTCGCCCGTGAAGAGCAATCCAGTTGTTGTAAAGCCAATAGATCGACGCCCGGAAAGTTCGATCTGGTTTTCGCGTGAGGAGAAAGAAAGAATCTTTAAGGAGGAGCCTTGAAGCGTGGACGTAGGCAAGCTTAGCCGAACCACGTTAAAAACTATGGTGACAATTTCTGTCTCTCTCATTTTTATTGTTTGATTATTTGCTGTTTTTTTATCAGTTGAACATAAGAGAGAAATTGATTAGATCAACAAATTAAGTTTGAAAAGTCTAATTCACCTCCCTCTTAGACAAAGACGATCCTTTATTCTCAACCTTGTTTGTTCTGAGGTTAATTTGGTTTCTGTATCTAGACATACGTAGTGGTTAGATTCGGGTGCTACCACTCACATTAGTACATCTATGCAGGGTTACCTGAGTTGTCGAAAGCCGAATGATGCTGAAAGATTCATCTTTGTGGGCGATGGCAAATCAATTGAAGTTGTAGCTATCAGAGATTTTAGAATGTTATTAAAATCTGGACAATTTTTAGATTTAAATGATACTTTTGTTGTACCGTCTTTTCAGACGGAATTTAATTTCTATTTCTGCATTGGACAAATCTGGTTATTCTTGTTCATTTGGAAATGAAAAATTCAGTTTATCATTAAATTCAAATATAATGGGTTCTGGATTTTTATCTGTTTATGACAATCTATATATGCTAGAAACCATAGCTTCATTTAATGAAACCTTGCATACTGATTCAAGAGGTATAGAACGTAAATTAACTAATAATGATTCAGCTTCGTTATGGCACAAGCGTTTAGGTCACATTTCTCAAAAGAGAATTGAAAAGCTTGTGTCAAACGAAATTTTGGGCTATCTTGATATAACTGACATCAAGGTTTGTGTCAGTTGTATTAAAGGGAAACAAACAAGTGTAAGGAGATTAGAAGCTAACCGAGCTTCAGAAGTCCTTGAATTGATACATACAGATATTTGCTTTCTCTACGGCATTTTGGAATGGTCAACATTATTTCATATCATTCATTGACGATTACTCGCGTTATGGCTACCTATATCTCATTCATGAGAAGTCTCAATCTTTGGACGTGTTCAAAACCTTTAAAGCTGAGGTGGAAAATCAGCTTGATAAAAGGATTAAGGTTGTCAGATCTGATCGTGGTGGTGAATACTATGGTCGGTATGACGGGTCAGGTGAACAACGTCCAGGACCATTTGCTAAATACCTAGAGGAGTGTGGTATTGTTCTTCAGTATACAATGCCGGGTTCGCCCAACATGAATGATGTTGCTGAAAGACTGAACAAAACGCTTAAAGACATGGTAAGGAGCATGATTACTAATTCGACCTTACCAGAATCCCTCTGGGGTGAAGCAATAAAGACCGTAGCTTATATCCTTAACAGGGTACCTACTAAGGCGATGTCTAACAAAACCCCACATGAGTGTTGGATGGGCCGAAAACCCGTTCTTAAACACTTACACGTGTGGGGGTGTCTAGTTGAGGCAAGACCTTATAGGCCCAATGAAAAGAAACTGGACTTTACGATTGTTAGTTGTTATTTTGTAGGGTATCCTGAACGGTCAAGGGGGTACAAATTTTATGATCCCACTGTAAAGACATTCTTTGAAATGGGAAATGCCTGATTTTTCGAGGATGTAAAGTTTGTGAGGGGAGATAAGGAAGACATTGTCTTTGAGGAGGAAGTTGTTCCTCTTCCTTTAGTTTCCCTTGACTTCGATCTAGTGGATAATGAAAAGGTCTATGTTGAATCACTTCTTGAACCTCTTCAAGAAGTCATTTCTGAAGAACAAACTCAACAGCCTTGAGAAAATATGTCATTACGGAGGTCCACTAGAGAGAGAAGGAGTACGATTTCAGATGATTACATTGTATTCCTACAAGAACATGAGAAACTCGGTGAGGTAGAAGATGACCCTGTTACTTTCAACTAAGCCATTAAGAGTTCTGATTCTCAAAAGTGGACTGATGCCATGAATGAGGAGTTAAAGTCCATGAGGACAATGACGTTTGGGATCTCGTCTCGTTACCTGCAGGTTTGAAACCCGTCGGTTGTAAATGAATTTTTAAATTCAAAAGGGATTCAAAAGGTAACATTGAAAGTTTCAAAGCACGTCTTGTTGCTAAGAGTTTTACTCAAAGAGAAGACATTGACTATAAGGAAACTTTCTCTCGGGTATCTACGAAAGATTTCTTTAGAACTATAATGGCACTAATAGCTCATTTTGATTTAGAGTTACATCAGATGGATGTAAAGACGGCGTTTCTCAATGGTGACATATATAAAACAATTTATATGGTGCAACCCGAGTTCTTTGATTCGGATAAATCAAAGGACTTAGTTTGCAAATTAAAGAAATCCATCTACAGGCTAAAACAAGCTTCCCGTCAATGGTATTACAAATTTCATCAAGCAGTCACCTCATATGGTTTTGAGGCAAATAAAGTTGATGATTGTGTATACCACAAATTTAGTGGGAATAAAATGGTATTTCTGGTTTTATATGTAGATGACATATTATTAGCATGCAACGATATAAGCCTATTGCACGACACTAAGAAATTTCTTTCCAAGAAATTTGAAATGAAAGATCTTAGTGATGCCTCTTTTATATTAGGAATCCAAATATACCGAGATCGTTGTCGAGACATACTTGGATTATCACAAAAGAGCTATATCGAAAATGTTTTAAAAAGATTTGGCATGCAAGAATGTAAACCAGGAGATACCTCTGTTGCCAAAAGAGACAAAATAAATAAAAATCAATGCCCTTCAAGCGACTTTGAAGTCAAAGAAATGCAAAAGATTCCTTATGCTTCGGCAGTAGGAAGCTTAATGTATGCTCAAGTATGTATGTGTCTAGATATTGTGTACATAGTTGGCATGTTGGGTAGATACTTGAACAATCCTGGATTGGATCATTAGAAAGCTGTAAAAAGGGTACTCAGATACTTACAGAGAACCAAAGAATACATGCTCACATACAAGAAATTAGATCAGCTCGAGATCATTGGGTATACTGACTCTGATTTTGTTGGATGCCAAGATGACTTGAAGTCAACGTCGGGCTATATTTTTCTTTTAGCTGGAGGAGCTATCTCCTGGAAGAGTGTCAAACAAAGACTTATGGCCTTTTCTACTATGGCAGCTGAGTTTATAGCATGTTATGAGACATCCAATCAGGCATTATGGCTAAGTAATTTTGTCACAGGATTGCGAATTTCGAATGGCATTAAAAGACCACTTCAGATTTTATGTGACAATCAATCAGCTGTGATGTTCTCAAACAACAACAGAAGTTTCTCAAAGTCTAAGTTTGTAGACATCAAGTTTCTTGTTGTAAAGGAAAGAGTTCAGAGTGGTCAAATATCTATAGATTACATTGGAACAGACTTCATGATTGCGGATCCGCTAACCAAGGGATTACGACCAAAGGTCTTTCACGAGCATGTTGCTCATATGGGAGTTGTATCTCTTGGAGATATTGAGGTTTAGTGGGAGTCTGTAATTTTTTTTTTTTTTTTTGTGATTCTATTCTATAGACATTTGTAATGAATATTTTGGTTACTGCAGTATTCATTTTATGATGTTTTCATTTAATTCACTTTGGCATTTAAGTTTTAATGATCTCAATAAAGTTTTGGTTGGACCAGATGGAAATAGGCATGTTAAATTATATTACATGTAATTTTCTTGCTATACATCCATATTTGATATGTGTCATTTGGTTATGTTGGTGTATGTGATCATTGAAATGTTTAGTTACGATAAATGTGACGAAAACCGCTTTGGTCCTGCATTTGATATAATTGATGGACGGGATTGTTTGAATATACTCTGTTTAGATTATAACAAAATTTGATATCATAAGGATAATGTTATAATGTGTAATTGATTAGTTTATAATTTGATCTAAGTGGGAGATTGTTAGAATTATAAGGATTTATAATTCTAGTTGGATCTAAATTGTTAAACTATAAATTATAAATTATGTTATCATCAAGTTTAAATTCATATTAAAGTGATTTAATATAGTTTCAACGGACTTTGGACTATATTCAATATAATATGGTTATATTATAATGTGTAGAGACACCAGAGGTAATTTACCAATTTGTGATGGGCAAACTGGTAAATTACTCAATTAGGTTTAATACAGGGTTATGGTTTCCAATTCACAATTGAATCTTTTGCCTCTTAGAACCTCCATCATTCTAGAGAGACATTAGAGAGGGCGATTGTCAAATCGGAAGATCAACGTACCCGATCTACGGTATTTTGCATTCAATCAATGGATCCGGGTATGTCCTTCTTGCTTTAACTATTTGCTTGTAGAATTTCTAACGTATCGATTCAGGAACTGGACTCTCGCTCTTTTCAGTTTTGAAATTTATTCTGGATTCAATTAATTTGGTTATTTTATTGAATCTAACAAGGAATTCTAGTTGGTCAATAACCACCATTCCGTTAGGAAAGCAAGCAGTTGGCCGTAAATGGATTTCTAAGATTAAATACAACGTGGATGGTTCTATTGAATGATATAAGGCTCAGTTAGTAGCCAAAAGACACAACCAGAAGATATCGATTATTTTCATACATTTTCTCCTGTTGCAACTAGTTACTGTTAAATTGCTGCTCACTTTAGCTTCTATTCATGGCTGGCATTTAATTCAATTAGATATCAATAATTCCTTTTTACATGGCGAATTAAATGAAGAGGTTTACACGTCTCTGCCTCCTTAATATCATATTAAAGATGTGTCAAAGCTGGGGGAAGATTAATCAAAATTTGTATGCAAATTACACAAATCTTTGTATGGCTTAAAACAAGCCTAACGACAATGGTTTTGCAAGTTTTCTGGTGAGCTACTTACCAATGGATTCACTCAATCTGCTTCAGACAACTCATTATTTGTGCGTTTTAACTCAAGCTTTTTCATTGCTGTTCTGGCAGGAAATTTTGTTGATGTTATGAATCAGCTAAAAGAAATATTGAACAGCAAGCTCAAATTAAAGGATCTATGCAATCTTACTTATTTTTTGAGTCTCCCGATCTCTCGAAACAGTAAAGGAATCTCAATCAATAAAAGGAACTATGCACTGTAATTATTGGAAGAAACAGGTTATCTTGGCTGTAAACCTGCTTCAACACCTATGGATGTCAACTGTAAGTTGTCTCTTAACAGTGGTGTTCCTCTAAATGATGCTGTTGTTTTTAGAAGTATCATTGGAAAGCTGATGTATCTTATAATCACACGGCCAAATATTACTTTTGCTGTGAATAAACTGAGTCAATTTTTATCTAAGCCTACATCCTTGCATTTGCAAGCCGCATTTCGCATCTTGAGATATATAAAAGGCTCTCCGAGTCAAGGTCTGTTTTATTCAGCTTCTTCACATATTCAACTAAAAGCTTTTAGTGATTCCGATTGGGGAACATGTTCGGATTCGAGACGGTCAATCACTGATTTTTGTGTTTTTCTTGGCCAATCGTTTATTTAATGGAAGTCCAAGAAACAACAAACAGTTTCCAAATCTATTGCAGAAGCTGAGTATAGAGCAATGGTTAGAGTTACATGCAAATGTATTTGGTTACGAGCTCTTCTAGTCGATTTTCGATTAGATTATAATGCTCTAGCACTGTTATTTTGCGACAATCAATCAGCATTACATATTGCTACTAATCCCGTCTTTCATGGACGAATGAAAATGTAACGTTTCTCGGTTCTTCCAGTACAATATCATTCGTTTTGGGACAGAGCTCGCACAGATTTGTTTTTGGGGTCAGCCCCAAAACACGTTGTACTAGATAGGAAGGAGAACTCTACTTATAAACTATGCATTTTTCACTATTCCAACTAATGCGAGATTGTACACCCCCACTAGTATGAGATGGGCTCCACCAGACCTTCATTGACTTCACATGACGGGCCGTCACAGAAACAAATAGAAATTGACTGTCCTATAGTTCGGCAACAAATTCAGTTACAACATATTAAAACATTACATGTTTCTTCTAAACATCAATTTGCTGATATTTTAACAAATTTGCTGCATCCGGGTCTTTTTCGTGATCTTATATCAACAAGATGGAAATGGTCAATACACATTCTCCATCTTGAGGGGGAATATCGAGACTACTGGTTTGATGAAGGTTGAATGCGTTGTGCTGGAAGCTAAAATTAGTTATTTTATAGTTTTGTCAGTTTCTTTTGTACAGCTTGAATAAGAAAGCTGCACTGTATACCTGTAGCCCACAAATAACAACGGCCTGTTCATCTTCCCTAACTCCTCTTCTCTCTGTTTTTTCCATTTTACAGTCTTTTTTGCTTCTGTGTTTGATCTTGCGATGACGACGGTCCCCTGGTCTAATTTATCAGATTTCATGATTAAAGAAACCTACAACGAATACATCGTTGCCTGCTATACAAGTAATGTCACTCGCACAGATGCCCTGTGGCGAGCCGAAAACGCTTTGGTTGGCACATTTTCTATTTTCGTCGTCCAACTTTCTTTCATTATTTCGCTCTCTCGTGCCCTCGTCTTCTTTCTCAGACCCCTGCGCCAACCTCCTGTAGTTGCAGAGATTCTTGTGAGTTTTTTTTCTTCCCTCCTTCCTCCTTCTACTTGATTTATCGTGTATTTTGTTTTTGTTTTTTAATTTGGGCTTGGAATCTGAACTTCAGGCCGGAATTCTTCTGGGTCCGTCGAATCCAGCGGTGCGTACGTTTAGTTTAACCTACATTTTTCCTTTCAAAGCCATATTGTCATTGGAGAGTGTAGCGAATCTTAGCCTAGTTTACTACATGTTTCTGGTTGGGTTAGATTTGGATTTAAATCCAATTCTACGAGCTGGGTCTAAGGCCATCGGGATCGCTATTGCCGGACTTGTTCTTCCGTTTCCCGTCGGTGTCGCCTTGTACAAGTATCTCCGGAAGAATATAGGTCCACCAAAAATGGGAGAGCAAGCCTGTTTCGGCCCTCTGTTCTGCGGTCTTGCTCTCGCTAGCACAAGTTTTCATGATCTCGCAAAAATTCTCGCAGATCTGAAGCTTCTCCATTCTGAAATCGGGCGAACTGCCTTATCTGCAGCCGTTATTACCGACTTAAGCTCGTGGGTTCTTCTCATTATCGCGATTGTTGCAACGAACGAAGGGAAACTGCAGTCAGTTTTCTCCATTACTATTTTCATACTAACTTGCTTCTTCGTTCTTCGCCCAGCCCTTAAATGGATCCTGAAACAGACAGCAAAGGACGAAGAATACAACGACTACCACATCTGCTTCATTCTAACGGGTGTTGTAACGTGTGGTTTAATTACAGACGCTTGTGGGTGTCATTCCATTGTAGGAGCTTTCATCTGGGGAGTGATTTTGCCGAAGGGAGTGCTTAAAGAGATTATAATGGGGAAGGTAGAAGATTTTATATGGTCTTTTTTGCTGCCCACTTATTTTCTGGTTATGGGTTTGAGGGTAAATTTGGCTTCTCTGATGAAACACGCGAGCTTGGGTATGGTGATTCTGACGATTGTGGTGGCTTCTTCTGCTAAGATTGCGACTGGTTTCTTTGCTTCTCTGCTCTGCAACACGGCGCCTCGGGAAGCTCTAGGTCTGGGTGTTTTGATGAACACCAAAGGGCTGATGGCTATGATCATCCTCAGCACTGGCCGAGAAATGAAGGTGAGTGCTTCGTTTTTACTCTCTCCTGTAATTCGCTGTCCGACATCATAGATTTTTCTAATGAACATGTGAACTGGTCTGTTAATGGCAGGCATTGGGGGAGGTTACTTTCACTGCAATGTATCTGTCATATTTTGTGATGACAGCCATGGTAGGGCCGGTTCTGTCTTTCCTATACAAATCCATTCGAAATTTAAGGCATTTCGACTGCAAGAACATGCAGAGCCTTAAACTAGACTCCGAGTTCAGAATACTCGCTTGCGTACATTTCTCCGGGAATGTTTCCGGCCTGATCAGCCTCATTAGAGCTTCCAATCCATCTAAGCAATCACCCATTTGCGTCTTCGCCATCCACCTCGTGGAGCTCGCAGGCCGAGCCTCCGCCATGCTCATTGTCCACGGCCAATGCAAGGCCACCTCGAACAAGGGCATTTCTCGATCGGATAACATTTTGACCCCATTTGAAGACTTCGAATCAGCAAGCGATGGGTACTCTGTCCATTCACTCACAGCCGTTTCTCCTTACACCAGCATGCACGAAGACATATGTGCCATTGCCGGAGAGAAGCTGGTGAATCTTATTCTCCTTCCTTTCCATAAATATTCCTTCGTCGATGTAAATACGGAGGATGTTAACCCTTCTATCAGAATCGTTAACAACAAGGTCTTGGATAACTCTCCCTCTTCAGTCGGACTGCTGGTCGACCGTGGACTCGGCACCTCGCTCGCCGACTGGAACCTCGTCGACAAGATCAGCCAGCGGTTTGCTTTATTCTTCATCGGAGGACCCGACGACAGGGAAGCCCTTGCTTTCGGGATGAGAATGTCTCGACATCCATCAATCTCAATGACGGTTGTTCGCTTCATCGCCGGAGAAAATGTAAAGGAGGTAAGTGCATTGGATTTCCCCGAGGATGACGACGAGGGAATCCGAAAAACCATGGCATATCACGACAAGGAAAAACAACTAGACGATGAGTACATAATGGAGTTCAAAGTAAAATTAGAAAGCAACGCATCGGTAAACTACATGGAGAAAGTGGTAGACAATGGGGAAGAAACCTTACTAGAAATAAACTCCATGAAAAATCAGTACGACCTTTACATCGTCGGAAGAGGAAAAGGCTATGTTTCGCCGTTGACGGCGGAGCTTTCGGAGTGGAGCGACAACCTTGAATTAGGAGGATTGGGAGATGCATTAGTATCATCGAGCTTCTCATCCAACGTTTCTGTTCTAGTAATTCAGCATGCTGTGACGACCGGAGATGGTCAAAACGACGAGGAAGAAGACAATGGGTACATGAAAGAGGAGGTTGGGCACATGACATGGCAGCCTCCGGCTAAGAAGAACAACGATTCTGTTCCCTTTGTAAACCGCAGAGGAAAATATGGAGAAGACGATGGTGATAGAAGCAGCTACTATTGAGACGAAGACAACAAAAGAGCAAGCCTTCTTGGTGTGGCTCAAAAATAGCCATAGGTTTTTTTGTATAATTGCTTCCACCGGGAAAACTTGATTGATTTAGTACAGCAGGAAATGATTGCCTTTGGAAACAGTGTATAGTCACATGCAAATGTTCTAATCAAAGGTAGTTCTCAGTTTAAAACTGAGCGAGTCCATGCCATTTGCTGCTTGAATTTCCCATGTTAAAATCAATAGTTAAACCGAAAAAGAAAAATACAAAACTAAACACCAATATTTTGTTGAAATGGTAAGCTTTTATGTTTTTAATGTATTTTTTTTTGTTAGAGTCTATGTATTTGTAAAGAGTTATCTAGAATTTTCTTATTCATGTATGTGTAAGTACATTAATACATGTACTTAGAAGATTCATTATGTACTAGTACATAGAGGTTCATATATGGTCTTATACATGTACCATATAGCCTTATAAATAGGATCTAAGTTTAGACATTTTACATCAAGCAATAGCCAAAACATTTCAATAAAAAGTTTCTCACAAGTTCTTTTCTCTCCACTTTATATTTTTTTCCTTCTTCAAAATCTCTCTTCCTCGTTCATACAAATTGGTATCAAAGTTCGATTTTTGATCTTGTAGAAATATCAAATTCTACATTTTCATTCAATTGCCCTTAACTTAACAAAAACAATGACGAGAATTGGTGCATTTGTATGAAGGCTTTGCTCGGCTCGCAAGACGTATGAGATATTGTTGATTGATGTTACAAGGAGCCTCGTGATGATTCTGCCGTGACTCCTAACCAAAGAGAGACTTTCCAAAAAAACTCGTTAGAGAGATCAACAAGCTATTACCCTTATTCATCAATGTTTGGATGAAGATGAAGCAATGTTCGAGAGAGTATCAAATACGACTACCGCCAAACAAGCATAAGAGATTCTATAAAATTCTTATCAAGGAGTTGATAAGGTAAAAAATGTACGTCGTCAAAGCCTACGAGAATTTAAAGCATTGCGAATGCGAGAATCTGAGTCCATAACGGATTTCTTTTTGAGGGTTTTGGCAATCGTAAACCAAATGAAGAGATATGGAGAAAGAATAGAAGATGTTCGCGTCAATGAAAAGGTTTTTTGCTCGTTGTATTCAAAATTTTATTATGTAGTTGTAGTTATTGAAAAGTCCAAAGATTTAGCTATCATGACAGTTGACCAACTCATGGGTTCTTTATACGCTCATGTAGAGAGAATCAACAAGAAGAATGAGGAGCTGATCGAGCAAGTTTTGCCCACCCAGCTCTTTTTGTGAAAGAGAATGAACGTGAGAGAAGCAAACAAGGAAGAAGACACGAACGGGGACGTGGACAGAGTAGAGGAAGAGGTCGAGGACGACAAAATTTCGACAATGAAGAGAAGAGCTATTTTGTGAAAGAGCACGATAAAGAAAACCACTCAAGATAAAATGATCGATCAAGTGTTCAATACTACAATTGCTAAAAACACATATGCTATGCTCGCGATTGTTGGAGTCCTCAAAATGTCAAAGAAACTGCAAATTATGCTCAAAATGAAGAGGTGTATGAAACTTTGTTTCTTGCTTACAAAGGAGGAGAAGGAAGCAAGAGCAATGTGTGGTACCTTGACAACGTGACAAGCAATAACATGTGTGGCGACAATAACAAATTTATGGAGATCAGACTAGTAACATTTTAAGATAACTCCAAAGTTCAAATCGAAGGCAAATGTACGATTTTAATTCATATGAAAAATGGTGGTCATAAACACATTAGCAATATTTACTATGTTCTGAGTATGAAGAGCAACATTTTGAGATTGAGACAACTGATAAGTGTGTATTTTACACACTTTATTGTACTCTTTAATACTTGAATTGATGAGTTTTACTCAAGTATATGAAAATTCTGATATATTTGGTGAGTGTGTAGAAAAATTGGAGAATTACAGGTTTCGGTGAAATCATTCTAGAAGAAAAGCGAGCAATTGTCAATCGATCGGATATTTTAATTGTTTTAATCTAAACCGTTGATCAATCGGCTATTTTAATTGATGGAGGTGTTTAAATCTGGACCGTTGAAGCTTGTTTTAATCTTAGCCGTCGAAGATGATTGTGGGCTGGGCTTCAAATTAATTGATAAATAGGTTATATGTTAACCTAATTAATCATTCAGCCCCGTAGCGAGAGAACGAAGAGGAGGCAAAGGAGACGGAAACCGGAACTAAACGAGAGCTTCGAGAATTATTTTCAGCATAGTTTTTCTTTCCCTTTTTATTTTGAACTATGAACTTCTTTAATTTTAGTTTTATTTTCTTTTTCTCATTCATGAACTAAATTTATTTTCTAGGGTTATGATGTAACTGAAACTCGACTGTTTAATATTTCTAATTTAGTTTTTATTTTCCTTTTTCCGATATCGTGTTGAGTATTCTTGTCTGTTCTTCATGCTTAATTTTGCCTGATCACCAAAGTTAAGATTTTTAGGGTTGTTTCAAAAGACGGAAGTTGCGAAATAACTGAGCATTGATGAGTTTACCATGAACTGATTCTAGACTAGGGATAGCTAGGGCTTTTATGTAGTTTTATGATTTTCTGCACTTAATGTATTCAACTGATTTGAGTTTGAGACCCGGAGGTGATAACCTGTTAGTTGGATAATATTATTATAGCTCGGAAGAAAATAATAATTAAAATAGAAAAATCACTGTCCACACGTAGGATTAAGAAATATTAACTAAATTAGGGATATTAAATAGGAAAGTGGATGTGAAATCAGAATCCCTAGATTCTTTCTTAATATTTACCAAATTTTTAATTATTTTCCTGCCATTTATTTTAGTTTCTTAATTCGTTTACTTCAATTATTTAATTGTTTAATTTAAAATCAAATAAAAATCAAATCTTTTTAATAAAAATTAAAGTGTTTTAGTCCAATTAATTTAAAATTAATTTAATTTAATATTTTAGTAAAACTATTCCTCGTGGGTTCGACTCTTACTTAAAAACTATATTACTTGTGCGACACGTACACTTGCGTATCACGATTTTTCGCAACAACAACTCTTGGAGAAAAACTACGAAGTTCACATGAACGATCGTAGTCTCTTACTTTAAAATGATTGAAAAAATGTGATCATGAAGGTACCGATAATGAAAAATAGAATGTTCCTACTAGATATTCAAGTCGACGTTGCTCGATGTCCAAAGGCTTGTGTGAAGGGCACTTGATGGCTTTAGCACTTGAGACTTGGTCATCTCAATTTCGGTGGCTTGAAGTTAATAGGTTAGAAAATGATGTTGAAGGGTTTGTCGTCGATAGATCAACCAGACCAGTTATGTGAAGGGTGTCTGGTCAGTAAACAATTTCGAAATAAGTTTTCGAATAAGACAACATCAAGAGCAAGTAAACCGCTTCAACTTGTTTATGCTAATGTATGCAAATCGATTTAAGCCTTTATCGTTTGGTAAAAATTGGTATTTTATCCTCTTCATTAATGATTTTAGCAGAAAAACTTGGGTTACTTTTTGAAGGAGAAATCACAAGTTTTTAGAGTTTTTAAAAAATTTAAAGCATATGTAGAAAGACAAAGCAAGTATGTCATTAGAGCTTTGAGATCGGACAATGGAGGTTAGTTTATTTCTAACCAGTCTAATGAGTTATGTGAAGCAAATGACATCTGACGATTTTTGACAGATCCAAGATCTTCACAACAAAACGGCGTAGTTGAAAGAAAGAATTAGGTTATTCTCAAACGAGAAGTATGCTAAAAACAAAGAAGATATTGAAAGAGCTTGGGCTGAAGTCGTTGATTATACCGTATACCTATCAAATAGGTGCATGATAAGAAACTTGTAGGACAAAACACCTCAAGAAACATGGAGTGGAAGAAAACCAACTGCTTCCCATTTGAGAGTGTTTGGAAGAATCGATTATATGCATGTCCCAGATCAAGAGAGATCAAAGCTTGATGATAAAAGCAAGAAATACATCTTCATTGGTTATGATCATCGCTCCAAAGGCTACAAGCTTTATGATCCAAGTCTTGGAAAAAGAATTATTAGTAGAAATGTGGAGTTTGATGAAAAAGATTCTTAGAATTGGTATGATAAAGACGAAAGAGGTATGAGTTCTTTCCTTTCTTTGATGAGGAGCAAAGAAACAAAGTTCAAGAGTCCGCTACACCTCCAAGATCACCAACAATATTAGATACACCTTCATCTTCTTCAAGTGGATACTCAAAAGTGAAAGAGAGCCTTGTATGAGAAGTTTTTAAGATCTTTATGAGGTAACACAAAGTCTAAGTGAAGATCTAACTCTCTTTTGTCACTTTGTCGATTGTGAGCCTTTAGTATTTGAGGAAGTCGTGAAAGATGAAAAGTGGAAGATTGCCATGGATGAATAGATTGCCTTAATTGAGAAGAATGAATGTAACGACCTCTTTTCTCAGTAAGATATTGTCCGCTCTAGGGATTGGGCCGGAGCCCAATATCCTCCCCTCACGGCTTTGTTTGGCGAGGACTTCCCAGTCGGTCACCCAACCTGGTACTACTCTCGCCGAAGCACTTTTAACTTCGGAGTTCTTATGGGATCCGTTGCCAATTGTGCTCCAAAACGCGTCTTCTATCTTAGGAGGGTCTCTTTACATATGTTTCATTTCCATATACTTCCCCAAGTGATGTGGGATTGTGACGACCCCCTTTTCTACTACCGAACCCTCCAGCCCAAGTCCAACTCGGGATCCGCAGAGTTTTAACCCAGCACGTCACCCTCTGGCCCAAGTCCCACTCGGGATTCGCGGAGCACTGGGTGGTTCCTCCTCATACGTGTCCATTCGATTCATCACAATCACCCCTCCTCGAGGGCCCAACGTCCTCGTTGGCCACATTTCTGGTTGGGTGCAAGCGTTGATACCATTTGTAACGACCCCTTTTCCCAGCAAGATATTGTCCGCTCTGGGGATTGGGCCATGGCCCAATATCCTCCCCTCACGGCTTGTCACGACTTTGTTTGGCGAGGACTTCCTAGTCGGTCACCCAACCTGGTACTATTCTCGCCGAAGCACTTTTAACTTCGGAGTTCTTATGGGATCCGTTGCCAATTGTGCTCCAAAACGCGTCTTACTATCTTGGGAGGGTCTCTTTACATATGTTTCATTTCCATATACTTCCCCAAGCGATGTGGGATTGTGATGACCCCCTTTCTACGACTGAACCCTTCGGCCCAAGTCCAACCCGGGATCCGCAAAGTTTTAACCCAGCACGTCACCCTCCGACCCAAGTCTCACTCGGGATTCGCAGAGCACTGGGTGATTCCTCCTCATACGTGTCCATTCGGGTCATCACAATGAAACATGGGAGCTAGTAACCATTCTGGAAGGCCAGAAACCCATTGGTGTGAAGTGGGTCTTCAAAGAACAGAAGAATGCAAAGGAAGAAGTGGAGAAATACAAAGCCAGGTTAGTGGCGAAAGACTATAGTCAATGGCCAGGTATTGACTATGGAGAAGTATTTGCTCTTGTTGCCCGGTTAGAAACTATTCGGTTGATTATTTCATAAGCAGCTCAGAAGAGATGAAAGATTTATCAAATGAATGTCAAATCAGCATTCTTGAATAGAGTTATCGAAGAAGAGGTTTATGTGGAACAATCTTAAGGCTATGTTGTAAAGAGTTATGAAGACAAAATATTGAAGTTGAAGAAAGCCTTGTATGGCTTGAAGCAAGCTCCAAGAGCTTGGAATAGTCGAATCGACAAGTACTTTCTCGAAAGTGAGTTTATCAAGTGCCCATATGAACACTCTCTCTATGCTAAGGTGAGTCAAAATAGAGAGGTCTTATTTGTTTGCTTATATGTTAATGCTTTGATTTTTACAGAGAATAATCCGAGTATGTATGAAGATTTCAAGTAATCAATGACCAAGAAATTTGAGATGACTGATATTGGTCTAATGTCATACTATCTTGGCATGAAGATCAATCAATGAGATGATTCAAGAAGGTTTTACAAGAGAGATTCTAAAGAAGTTCAAGATAGAGAATTGGCAGCCCGTGAATACTCCTGTGGCATGTGTAATAAAGTTATCGATGAATGAGGAATGAAAGAAAGTTGATTCTACAACTTTCAAGAGTTTGGTTGGAAATTTGAGATATTTAACTTGCATAAAAACACACATTCTTTTTGGAGTTGGACTGGTCAGTCGATTCATGGAGTCACCAACCATGACATATTTTCAGTCGACAAAATGAATTCTTCGATATATCAACTATACAATTAATTTTGGCCCACTTTATTCATATTCTAATGGATTTGAGCTTGTCGGATATAGTGATAGTGATTGGGGTGGAGATATAGATGATCAAAATAGCACATTTTTTTTTACTACATGGGTGCTACAACTTTTATATGGAGTTCGAGAAAAAAAAAGTTTGACTCTATCCACTTGTGAAGCTAAATATGTTGCAGTTACATCATGTATATATCATATTATTGTAGGAACGTGGTTGTCTAAGAGGGGGGTGAATTAGACTTTTTAAATTTCTTAATCTAAACGTTTTCTCTCTTTGTATGCAATTACTAAAATTATCACAGCAAGCAAGCAGACAAGCTAAAGTAAGAGTTAGAGAGAAATTGACACCGTAGTTTTTAACGTAGTTCGGCCAATCTTGCCTACGTCCACGCTCCAAGGCTCCCCCTTGAAGATTAATTTCTTCTTCTCTCGATAAAACTAGATCGAACTTCACAGGCATCGATCTACTGCCTTTTACACTTTGATTGAACTTCGCGGGCGTCAATCGTTGCCTTTACACTTTTCACAAGATGAAGATTATCGAGCACAAAAATTACACTCTCAAGATAAAACTCAAGTTCTAGGGTAGAGAGATGTAAACAGTTGCAGAAGCTTTTTGCTCGCGAGAGTTGATTGTAAAAATTGGCAAAAGTTTTTTGTCTCGAGCTACAGTTCTTCTATTTATATCCGCGTCTGTAATCGGTTTCGCATCTGTAATCTGCGTTCAAGAATATGACCGTTGGAGAAACATTTGTACGTATAAAAACTAGTCGTTGAGTTTCTTGAGTCGCTATCGCTCGCGGTCTTCAAAAGTCGGGTGTTAAGACTTTGGACGAGTGCGTCGGACTACTAACTTGGAACGACAACGTTTTTCTTTTAACTGTGGACGACAACGTTTTTCTTTTAACTGTGGACGACAACGTTTTTCTTTTAACTGTGGACGACTGCGTCTTTCTTTTAACTGTGGGCGTCTACGTCTTTCTTTTAACTGTGGATAACTGCGTCTGTCTTTTGACTGTAGATGACAGTGTCTATCTTTTGAGCGTGGACGACTGCGTCTTTCTTTTGAGCGTGGACGACTGCGTCTTTCCAGACTGTCTCTCAATAATACTTTGGACGAGTAGGTCTGGACTAATAACACTTAACCAAAAACCATCAGAAAACATAATACCCTTTTTAAAGGGCATTTCCAGATAAATGCAATAACCATAATAAACCAATTTATATTCAGTTTATATATTAAGCATAATCATCAAAAACATATTTAGACTTTAAACTTAATTTAAGTAAACAATCTCCCTCTTTTTGATGATGACAAACATATAAACTGTTTCAAGCATACTTATCTGTATTTCAGTTAAATTTTATATACTCCCCCATACTTTATGCCGTATTGCTTATCAATGATACATTCAGTGAATTTTGTACCCTTCTCCCCATTTGGCATTATAAAAAAAAAAAAACAATGTAGGAGGAATGACATTCAGCACAGCACAACACAAGAGAGATAACAGGAAAGGATAATGAATAAAAAAAATAGCTGATGAAAGGTGTAAGGTCTTAGACGAAACTACCTAAGACAGAGAAGGGAGGACAGCAAAGATACAATGGAAGAAAAGCAGAAACATTCCTAGAAACGGCCAGAATAGAAAACCCTTGCAAATCGAAACAGATTTTCATCATCATCCTCATCGGCCGTGGCCTCAGCTGAAACAAGAGGAACAAGAGAAACAAGAGGAATGTGAACTCTATCGTTGGAATCCCATGCATCCTCAGCATCCAAAGCCACCACGGCAACCACTTCAGTCTCTGGCATTGGGACAATAGCAGGAGGCTCTGGCGCAGGGACAGGCTCAAACATGACAAGATCAGCAGAGCCAATTGCAGCATCATCAGCTGGCGCATCGATAGGCTCAAACATGACAAGATCAGCAGAGCCAATAGCAGCATCATCAGTTGGCGCATCGACAGGCTCAAGCACGACAAGATCAGCAGAGACAACAATAGCAGTTGGAACAAAAACAATATCAGGAAGAGGAGCTGACTAATCAACAAACAGTGCAGGCACTGGCTCTTCCTCACACAGAGCAACCTCTGCAACAGCACCAGTCTCAACAACTGGAGCAACATCTAAATGCTCAGCACGGGAAGGAACAGCTGAAGTAGCTGGAGGAGCTAGTTCAGGTGTCTCTCCACCGCCTTCCAAGTCTTCATCCCCATAAATGAACACACCATCACTCTTAATCAAAAGGTTACGAAGATCACTAAACTGAGTGATGACGCAGGCAGATTTGCGTTGCAATTGCGTTGTGACAAGATTGGAATGGAATCTAACCGAAGAGATGACATCATCAATGACTTGACTATGCGTGAGTTCAGCTTGATCAATGCGATTGTTCACAGCAGCAAAAGCGGAACTTTGATGTGATTCCAGTAGATCAAGACGTTTGAGCAGTCCTTGATTGGCAGCCGCGAGTTGTTCAAGTTGAGAAAGGACAAGTGCTGCAAATTGACCATGATGGGAGAGAAATAAGGATTGAAAAGATTCAAGGCCGGTCCCAAGACTGGCAATGCTTGCCCTTAGCTCATTCTGCAAATCCTCAGAAATAGGATCCCTCACGCTAGAATAGGAAGGACCTTTGGAGCGAGGAGGAATACGGGCAGATGATGAAGGGATCTGAGGTGGAAGGGGAGCAGGAGTTGGACTGGGTGGACGTGGAAGAGGAGAAACAGCTTGGACTGTATGATTTCAGGATCACTCACAGGCTCTGGAATGTGAGTTTGCTTATGACTGACCTCCTCTGAAGCATGAAGAAGAAGAACTGGAGGTGGAAGAGGGTCAAGGGCAGGAAGGAGAGTGTCATCAGGACCACTTTCTTCCTCTTCTTCTTCAGCAATAAGTAGGCGCCTGGAAACACCTTTACGACCAACTTTGTCCACCAGCTCACCTTGATCATTGCGTGTTATTCCCATTCTGGACAAAGTGGAGGATGAAAAGAAGTTGGACTTCTTCAGGGATAAAAGCTTGTCAGAATCAGGAATGAAAACACCAAACTGGTGAAAGATCTTCATAAGGAGAAGATTGTAAGGCAGAGATTTGGAGGCATTGCACGCCACTTGAAGCATCCGTTTTAAGATATTGTATCCAACATTAAAGTGTTCACCTTTGAAAAATTGACCAAGCAGGAAAAGATCCATGCCACTGACATGGTCCCGATGACTCTCTACAGGCATGATGTTGTAATGGATCGTGTGGTGGAAGACACGAGCTCTGAAGTTCAAATCCTTGCTCTTTAACTTCAGGGGAGCATTGTTGGGATCCTTGGCAATTAAGTTAAGTAAATCCTTCCCAACTGGTTTCTCAAGAAAAGATGGAATCTTGCCTGCCTCAAAAAATCTTCTTGAACTATTCAGAGACTCACAATCAAGGAATTCATGGAGAGCTTCCTAGGTGAGTTCTATATGTCGTCCATAGACGTAACTCCTAATAACCAGAGGGCGAAGAGAGTGTTCTAGATTCGCATAGAACATTTTAATTGGGGTTTCACTATAGAGAGACACTAAATTAAACAACCCCATTAAGCCCATCAGGTGTATAGGTTTTTCTAGGTTCAGATTATACAAGTCGCGAAAGACGATACCACGAGAGCGAATAATAGGTTTAAATTTGAAATCTTCGTAATACCTCTTGAAAGCAGCATGATTTAGGAACTTGTGATTTGGCCATACAATAGGCGGAGGAACAGAGACAGACTGAGCATCCTCGGTATGGGAAGTTTTTTGCTTTTTCTTGGAGAAGACTTGTGGAGCGCGAGAGGAAGATGCCATTGAAAAAGGTAGAGATTTCTGAGCACAAATGGAGTTGAGAGAAGTGTAGGATCGGTGCTAACTAGCAGAAGAGAAAAGAAATCGCTGGACGAGTCGAGAGGATTTTGGGGGGAATTTTGAATCTTAGGGTTTTTGTTACCTGTCGAGAGATTTTATAGACCATTTGGTGAATGTCCATTATCAACGTCCATTGAAAGTCCATTGTAAAAGACGGTTTTGAAAGTCCATTGACAACGTCCATTGTCAAAGTCCAAACATTTCAGAGACGAGAAATACTTGGAGATCGTCCAATTCACTAATTCTCCAACAAAAAAAAATGAAGCTTAATTTTTCTCAATCTTAATGAGACCTAACCTTATTCTTATATTATTGAACGTCTTTTCATCCAAAGGCTTGGTAAAGATATCTGCTAATTGATCAGCAGAATTGAAAAATTCTAATGTAATATCACCGCTTTGAACATGATCTCTGATGAAGTGATATCTAACCTCGATGTGTTTTGTTCTAGAATGTTGGATAGGATTCTTTGAAATGTTAATGGCACTAGTGTTGTCACACCGAATGAGAATCCTATCATAGAAAAGGTTATAATCTTCTAGCGTTTGCTCCATCCAAAGCATTTGAGCATAGCAACTACCAGCAGTAATATATTCACTCTCGGCAGTTGAAAGAGCTACAGAATTCTGTTTCTTAGAATACCAGGACACAAGAGATTCTCCTAAGAATTGACATATTCCACTAGTACTTTTTCTATCAACCAGACTTCTTGCATAGTCTGAGTCTGAATATCCAATTAAATCAAATGAAGTTCCCTTCGGATACCACAAACCTAAATCAGAAGTCTCACTTAAGTATTTGAAAATTCTCTTGACAGTACTTAGGTGAGATTCCTTAGGGGAAGCTTGAAACCTAGTACACAAGCACACACTAAATAGGATATCTGGCCTGCTAGCTGTTAGATATAACAGAGAACCAATCATACCTCTATACTTCTTAGTATCCACACATATCTCATTTTCATCTTTGTCCAGTTTAGTAGTGGTGCTCATAGGAGTTCTAGAGGACTTAGAAGAGTCTAATCCAAACTTCTTTAAGAACTCCTTAATGTACTTTTCTTGACAGAAGAAAATGTCATCTGGATTTTAACAAATCTGAATCCCAAGAAGAATTTTAACTCCCCCCCATTATTCTCATTTCAAATTCACTTTACATTAGGGAGGAAAATTCATCACACAGAGAGACATTAGTTGAATCGAAAATAATGTCATCGACATAGATTTGAACTAAAAGGATGTCTTTGTCCTTTTGCATGGTAAATAAGGTTGAATCGGTTTTGCCCTTTTTAAACTTCCTTTCCTCAAGGAAATTCTTCAACCTATCATACCAAACTCTAGGAGCTTGCTTAAGTCCATATAGAGCTTTCTTGAGCTTATAGACATGGTCAGGTTTATCATAGACTTCAAATCCTAAGGGTTGCTCTACATAAACTTCTTCCAAGATATAGCCATTTAAAAAAGCACTCTTAACGTCCATTTGAAAGAGTGTGAAGTTTTTGTACCAAGCATAGGCTAAAAGCATCTTAATGGATTCTAGTCTAGTTACAGGTGCAAAGGTTTCCTCAAAGTTTATTCATTCTTCTTGGTTGTACCCTTTGGCAACTAACCTAGCTTTGTTCTTGACCACAATTCTATTTTCATCCATCTTATTCTTAAAAATCCATTTGGTTCCAATAATAGGATAATTGTCAGATTTTGGAACAAGTTCCCAAACGTTGTTCCTTTCAAATTGGTTTAATTCATCTTGCATAGCAACTATCCAATTTTCATCCAATTCGGCTTCTTCAAACTTCTTAGGCTCTATTTGAGATATGAAGGCAAAATTAGCACAAAGATTTATAAAGGAGGACCTAGTTTTGACTCCTTATGTTGGATCACCTAGAACTTCATCTAAAAGATGATTTCTTACATATTTCTAATCTCTAGGTAGAGCAACATCTTTATCCTTGACTGAGACAATTCCTAGAGAATTTGAAGAAAGTTCTCGGGAATTTTCTCCTTGAATGGTTTCTGTAGGCTTGTCTAAGGAGAGAGAATCCAGATGATTTTCTAAAGAATCATCCTCATCCACATTTATTGTGGGATGAGGGGTCTCATCAAAATTGACATGCATGGATTCCTCTACGACTAGTGTTCTTTTGTTGAACACCCTATAAGCTTTACTAGTTAATGAGTATCCAAGGAATATTCCAAGATCAGATTTGGAATCAAATTTTCCCAAGTTGTCCTTGGTGTTTAGAATGAAACACTTACAACCAAAGGCTCTAAAGTATTTGACAGTGGAGATTTTTTCTTTCCAAAGCTCATAAGGAGTTTTCTCTAGAATAGGTTTTATAGAGACCCGATTTAGCACATAACAAGCTGTTGAAACAACTTCTGTCCAGAAGTACTTTGGAAGGGAGTTCTCATTGAGTATGGTCTGAGCCAGCTCTTGAAGAGACCTATTTTTCCTCTCAACAACTCCATTTTGTTGAGGGGTTCTAGGGGAGAAGAAGTTGTACTCAATTCCATATTTGAGGCACAAGAGTTCAAATTTTTCATTCTCAAATTCTCCACCATGATTACTACGAATAGCAACAATAGTGAGCTCTTTTTCATTTTGAACTCTCTTCCTAAAGCTAGAGAAGATATCAAAGGTTTCATCATTTGACTTCAGAAAGAATACCCAAGTGAATCTAGAGAAGTCATTTATAATGATAAAGACATAGAATTTTCCTCCTAGACTGGCTACATTAGAAGAACCGAAGAGGTCCATGTGAAGAAGTTGTAGGGGCTTGGAGGTAGAGATTGCATTCTTTGATGCAAAGGAACTTTTGATCTGCTTGCCCATTTGGCAAGCTTCACAGACTTTATCCTTCTCAAATGATATTTTTGGAAGCCCTCTAACTAAATTATCTTTAGTAATCTTAGCTAAGGTATCCATGCCTACGTGACCTAGTCTTCTATGCCAAGTCCAACTATCAGACAACAAATTTACAGCAAGGCATTTTTCATCAATATGTTCAAAGTGAACTAAATCAATAATATAGACATTCTCTTTTCTATATTCTTTGAACAAAATTTTGCTATTAGAAACATCTTTAATTACACATGCATTTGACTTGAAAACTACTTTATAACCCTTATCATATAATTGACTGATGCTTAGCAGGTTGTGTTTTAGCCCTTCAACTAACAAAATATTTTCTATAATAGGATTGGCAGGATTACCTATATTCCCGATGCCAACAATTTTTCCTTTTTGATTTCCACCAAAGGTGACATTCCATTTCTTCTTGTTGACAAAGGCAAACTTTGTTGAGTCTCCCGTCATGTGCCTCGACCAACCACTATTGAGGTACCATTGATTTTTCCCGGGAGAACAATCAACCTGCAAAACAGTAATCAAGTAGTCTTCTTAGGTACCCAAATCTTTTGGGTCCTAGTGTTAGGTCTGGTTCCCTTAGGAACCCATTGAAGTTTACTACTTGATTTCTTGCTAAATTTCAAATGACATTCATATGATTTATGTCCTATTTCATTACATGCATGACAGGTGGACGATTTAACAAAGAAGTTTTTATAAACATTTTTTTATTGGATCTTTCATAACCCAATCCTGTTTTGTCAAAAGTTACTCTTTGACTACCTAACAACATATTCAAATTCTTGCTACCGTTAGTGAATTTCAGTACAATATTATTCAAATTCTCATTTCTACTTCTAAGATCATCAGTTTTCATTTCATGTAAACTGATCTCTTTAGCATGCTTCTCAATTAAGTCATAATTTTCCTTTTTCAACAGTTTGTATTTTGACTTAAGCATGCCAAATTGCTTAACTAAATCATTAAAGGCATCAATCAGATCACCATCATCATCAGCTTCACTATCACTAGAGGAAATACTAACCTCATTATCGTGTGCCATGAAGCACAAATTGGTGACTTCCTCATCCTCTGAAGAAGTGTCGCTCTCACTGTCATCCCATGTAGCTTTCATAGCCCTCTTGTTGAATCGCTTGGGACCCTTCTTAGCTTGTGGACACTCGGCCTTGATGTGTCCAAGCTTCCCGCATTCAAAACAAGTTATCTCCTTTTCCTTTTGCAACTTGTCTCCCTTTGAGAATTTTTTGCCTTGCATCCTCTTTCTCTGGAGAAATTTGCTCAATCTTCTTGTAATGAGGGCTATAGCCTCATCTTCATCTTCTCCCTCAGATTCTTCTTGTCTACTTGAGGAAGCTTTGAGTGCGATATCCTTCTTTTTGCTGATCTCTTTCTCTTTGAGATCCTCCTTGTCATTGGCTCTCATTGTTATTTTGTCCGTCATGAGAGAGCCAATGAGCTCTTCAAGTTTAAGGACTTTTAAATCTCTTACTTCTTGGATAGCTGTCACTTTAGGTTGCCATCCCCTCGGTAGACATCTTAGAATTTTCTTGACAAGTTTTTCATTTGGATATACTCTACCAAGCACTTTTAAACCATTAGTAATGTTAGTAAAACGAGTAAACATAGAACTAATTGATTCATCATTTTCCATGGTAAATAGTTCGTACTCATGTACTAACATACTCAACTTACTCTCTTTTACTTGATTAGTTCCTTCATGAGTTATTTCAAGTAATTTCCATATCTCGTATGCGCTATCATAACCTTGTACCCTATTGAATTCATCTCTATTCAAGGCACAATACCGAGTGTTTGTAGCTTTGGCATTTAAGCTAAGATTTCGTTTATCAGACTCATTTAATTCATTGGCCAGCTTTGGTACACTCACACCATTTTCAGTTTTCATAACTCTAAAAGGACCATCTTCAATGACACTCCATAGTTCATAGTCCATTGCTTGAATAAAAATTCTCATTCGGGATTTCTAGTATACATAGTCATTACCATCAAAAAAATGGAGGTCTAGAGATGGACTGCCCTTCTACGTGTGTAGAGTTGGTGTTGAATGCCATTGTAAAAGAAATGTCACAGTATTTTCTAAATCACAACTTAGACAATATTTAACCTCGCTCTGATACCAATTGGAGGAACGTGATTGTCTAAGAGGGGGGTGACTTAGACTTTTTAAATTTCTTAATCTAAACGTTTTCTCTCTTTGTATGCAATTACTAAAATTATCACAGCAAGCAACAGACAAGCTAAAGTAAGAGTTAGAGAGAAATTGACACCGTAGTTTTTAACGTGGTTCGGTCAATCTTGCCTACATCCACGCTCCAAGGCTCCCCCTTGAAGATTCCTTTCTTCTCCTCTCGAGAAAACTGGATCTAACTTCACGAGCGTCAATCGTTGCCTTTACATTTTTCACAAGATGAAGATTATCGAGCACAAAAATTACACTCTCAAGATAAAACTCAAGTTCTAGGGCAGAGAGATGTAAACAGTTGCAGAAGCTTTTTGCTCGCGAGAGTTGATTGTAAAAATTGGCAAAAGTTTTTGTCTCGAGCTACAGTTCTTCTATTTATATCTGCGTCTGTAATGGGCTTCGCGTCTGTAATCTTCGTTCAAAAATATGACTGTTAGAGAAACATCCGTACGCATAAAAACTAGTCGTTGAGTTTCTGGAGTTGCTATCGCTCGCGGTCTTCAAAAGTCTGTTGTTAAGACTTTGGACGAGTGCGTCGGACTACTAACTCAGAACGGCAACGTTTTTCTTTTAACTGTGGACGACAATATTTTTCTTTTAACTGTGGATGACTGCGACTTTCTTTTAACTGTGGACGTCTGCGTCTTTCTTTTAACTATGGATGACAGCGTCTGTCTTTTGACTGTGGACGACAGCGTCTATCTTTTGAGCGTGGACGTCAGCGTCTATCTTTTGAGCGTGGACGACTGCATCTTTCTTTTGAGAGTAGACGACTGAGTCTTTTCAGACTGTCTCTTAATAGTACTTTGGATGAGTAAGTCTGGACTAATAACACTTAACCAAAAACCATCAGAAAACATAATACCCTTTTTAAAGGGTATTTCCAGATAAATGCAATAACCATAATAAACCAATTTATATTCAGTTTATATATTAAGTATAATCATCAAAAATATATTTAGACTTTAAACTTAATTTAAGTCAACAATTATATGGCTGAGAAGACTATTAAAGAAGTTACAAATGCCACAAGAAGAAGTTACAAAGATTTTTGTTGACAATAAGTCAGCTATTGCATTGGCGAAGAATCCTGTGTTTCATGATTTAAACAAGCATATAGATACGAGATATCATTTCTTTCGTGACTGCATTGCGAAGAGTGAAGTATGTGAAGACTGATGATCAAGTTGTTGATATTTTTATGAAGCCCCTCAAGTATGACACTTTTAGCAAGCTAAAGATGATGCTCAAAGTTACAAGAGATTAAGCTTAAGAGAGGATGTTGAAATTATAAACTTAATTCAATTAATATGTTTTTGGTTAATGTATGTTTTTAATGTGTTTTTAGTTAGAGTCTATGTATTTGTAAAAAGTCATCTAGAAATTTTTTATTCATGTTTGTGTAAGTACATTAGTACAGGTACTTAAGAGATTCATTATGTACTAGTACATGTATATGATTAATTAGGTGGTTCATGTATGGTATACATGAACCATAGAGTCCTATAAGTAGGATCTAAGTTTAGGCATTTTACATCAAGCAATAGTTAAAACATTTCAATAAAAAATTTATTTCAAGTTCTCTCCTCTCCACTTTATATTTTTTTCCTTTTCCAAAATCGCTCTTCCTCATTCCAACAGATTTTACATAAAAAATCATTCTCGAAAAATCAATATGGGCAAAGGAGAAAATCTACTTCGAAAATCAAATTACAACTACAAGTTTTACAACTCTACTCTTAAAACTAGTGTTGGGACTTAATTCTAAAATCAGATGCCTTGATGAGGATCAGTTTTGACTTATTTATAGTGAAAATCAAAATCTTTTGAGATTAGGAAATATCCATAAAGTAATTCTTTCATATATTTGGATTCCCAATCTTTTAGGTTTCCAATTCCTTCATTTTCTTTATCTTGATGCTTTCAAATTTTCCATGCCCTAATGTAAATTTCCTAATTTCTTTTTATCTAGCATAAATATTTTTGAATATGCAAAAATCAAGTATTTTATGAGATAAGATCCAAATAATTAAATATATGCAAAAAAAAAATTAATAAATTTCACAAACTTGTTTTTCATATTCAAAATTTTGCATTATTGTAACAAACTGCTATTTCTATTAAGAAAAACTAAAATAAATATCATATTAATTACTAAATCCACAGAAAATTATATCATAATAACCCTATAAACCAGAATTATCCTTTATCCTAACCTTCTTGATATAATAGAGTATAAATTAAATACGCATAAGTAGGAGAGTAGTTTGAAACTTTATGTAAGAAATGATGAATTGGCTATTATGAGCATTATGATATTTAAAATTAATGAAAACATAATCGTGAGACTAAATCTAGCAAGAATTGCTGTCGAAAAACTCCATATTTTTAGTAGAAGAAGTGTTAATTCCGCGACTTTGGGATGTCTAAGTTGTAGCACCCGTAGAATAACTCTCTAGAAAATGATAATTTGAGGTTGATGCCACGACACTAAAGAGTTTGAGTCGCAACACTGAGCTTTCAAGTTTAGTTCGTTTTTTAATTAGATTTTTGGTATCTTAGCACCAAGGGGCTGGGGATGGAGTGTTGATGCCTCAGGTTGAAAGCACTTTTTTTCTTTTGTATAAAAGCAAAGTCGCAACACCGAGTCTTTGGGCGCGTAGTGTTTTAGGTCACAACGCCCCGGGGTCGATCTGTGATGTTGGTAACCTATTATATATTTATTAATTATTCCTAAATGTAACATATTAGTAATAAATAAATGATTCATTAGACACATAGTTCATGAATCATGTGGTAATAATTAACATGGTAATAAAAATGTCATTAGATTAGTTTACATCTAGAAGCATTTGGCAATATGTTTATTGTGTATATTCATCTTGTGCGGCATATTATCACAGAGATGTGACAAGTAGGGTAGAATGTGGATTGAGTGTATTTATCTGGTACACTAGGTAGACACACGTTGGTTGACCTGAGTGCCTGAAAGTAACCTGAGGAGTAAATGTGGTGCATATGACTAACATTGTTGCTCAAGGACGCATCCTGTGATCTTAGGGAGTTCTGCCTAGATAGACATTGGAACCCTTGGTGCTCTTTTTTTTTTTGGGAGATACACATTGATATACATCAGAACCTAGTGACGTATTTTTTCTTATGTGTGATGATGCATATGATTTGTTATAGGAAGTTACATGATTGGTTGATCAAACCCTAATCACATAATATTACCCTTTTTGGGTGGAACATGTCTAGTCATGATTTATAAAGGAACCAAATATGTGTCTCCTTATTCATGAGGATTAGAAGAAGGCGACATGAGACTATAGTGGACGTTTGTAAATCTTAGCTATATAATTGTACAAATATGTGATTTATGTAATTGATGCATGAGAATGACTAGAGGCAATGATGAAATTCAAGGAATATGATAATGTGACATAGAACTTCCATCTCAAATTACATGGAATGTGGTATCTTTGTGCATTAATATTATATGCATGTAGGAGGATAAACACTAATTATACATAGAAATTAGAATGCAATTAGTTAATCTTGTGAGATCTATATATTAATGATCTAGAATGTTAATAAGTATACATTCTAAAATAATATGTAGTTTAAATGCATTTGAGATTAGTGTCGTTAAAGCGAAACATATATATAACATTCCAGTGAAATTACATGTAGAATAAATGATGCGTCCAAGTTATGACACATATGTAAAGGCTTATATTCATGCGTATAATTGCACATATGATTAGTGGTGTTAAACGGGCGGGCTGACACTCCAGTGTCAACCCTGGCCCTGGCGAAGAGCCGAGCCGAGCCAGGCAAGCCAACTCACCAGCTCAATGGGTCGGCCTGTCCAGCCCGGGCTCATGGGAAGAGTGGGGGGCATTCTGGGTTGAACCCCTACCCCTCCTCCCATTCCCATCTCCTCTTCTTTATAAATATACTTGTGACGGCCCCCGACCCGGTCGGGGACAAGGAGCCATCACACCGAGACATTCCAAAACGAGGACTATTTTTTTTAAAACATTTATACTTTTAAAACATTAACAGAGAGTATAAACCTTCTCTAGAAGTGAAACTGGAAGACACATTTAAGCTGGATGACAATTAAAATCGGAATACAGAAAACAGAGAACTTTTATAAATTGATGGCGAAAGAAAACAGGAATATTTAAATTTTTAGGCGTAAACCTTCTCTGGGAGTGAAGGCTGAAAGACAAGGGAATGACGTCAAGCGGAAGATATAATTTTAAAGGCAGCGGCGGAAAATGTAAACAGTGGATAATGTGAATAAAATGGAGGAGAACAGTAGCAGCGGTGGATGTGAATAAAACAAAAGTGAACAGTAACCGGTGGATGTGAATAAGACGAAAGTGAACAGTAACCGGTGGATGTGAATAAGACGAAAGTGAACAGTAACCGGTGGATCTGAATAAGACGAAAGTGAACAGTAACCGGTGGATGTGAATAAGACAAAAGTGAACAGTAACCGGTGATGTGAATAAGAAGAAAGTGAACAGTAACCGGTGGATGTGAATAAGAAGAAAGTGAACAGTAACCGGTGGATGTGAATAAGAAGAAAGTGAACAATAACCGGTAGATGTGAATAAGAAGAAAGTGAACATTAACCGGTGGATGTGAATAAGAAGAAAGTGAACAGTAACCGGTGGATGTGAATAAGACAAAGGTGAACAGTAACCGGTGGATGTGAATAAGACAAAAGTGAACAGTAACCGGTGGATGTGAATAAGAAGAAAGTGAACATTAACCGGTGGATGTGAATAAGAAGAAAGTGAACAGTAACCGGTGGATGTGAATAAGATAAAAGTGAACAGTAACCGGTTGATGTAGAGTTTAAAGACAAAATTGACAACTTTTAACAGGAATCCATAAACAAAAGTCGTGAAAACAGAAGGTATGAAAGCTTCAAACTTCAGAAAACGATTCAAAACATGATTTTGGACATATCAGGGAAACGCGACAAAATTTTAAGGAAACAGATTGCATGGATGACTCTAAAATCAGAGATAATCCATGCACATCCTAAAGGAGAAAATATTCCAAACAATTCCTGAATACTTCAGAACATAAATTCAACTGTTAAATACAGAGGTTTTAAATACATCAACAATAGAACCTATACATTACAAAATTTCCAGCTGAATTTTTAAACAAAACACAGGACTATAACAGAGTTTTAGAACAAAACACCAGAATTCCAGAAGAGTTTACAGATATGAACTTTACTTTAAAGACTTAAACCTCGAGACAGAAAATTATGTATGGCTGCAGCAACCACCCCTGAGAGCTCGAACCACTAGCCACCTATTCATCAGACTGAGGCACAAAGTCCTCATTTTCGTGTTCAGTACCTACATCAGGGAGTTCACCTATGAGTCTAAAACTCAGTAAGAACATATATAAATGCAGTGATGCATATGCTATGCATGGACTTTCAAAAATACGATGACAGTATAGTACATTACATTTCAGTGGCAGAGGGGTATAAGTGGGGCTTATAGGGGAACTGGCAAGTGCACGACAGGCACAAACAGATATTCAGAAATAGAACAGTAGGCCAGTCCCCGTCCCGCACTTAACTAATACATTTTAGTCAGATTTTATCTTGCTTAGCTTCAAACCGTGTACAGAAAACAGTTTTGCATGAACTTTCGGGAAAAAAATCGTGTATGCATGGACATTTACAGTGCTTCAACTTAAACAGCAGAGAACAGGAACATAAAACAACGGAAACATAAAAGGAAACACAGAACTTAACTCTAACCCTTCTACCTGAAACGAACCTACAGGATGTAAAACCTAGTATCTCCAAGATGTAGGGCCTTAAGGGCCAGTCCACACACATGAACTTACCTGTTTGCTGCGGTGTTGAAAGTGTTGAACGTGTTGCCTTGGGAACCTGAACATGCATGTAAAGAAAATGAGCAAAGCTGCAAATGCTAACTAATAATATGTAGGGTATGCAGCAACTCCTTTCAAACCTTTGGAAAACAAACTAACGTGTTTTCATCCAAAAACAGTGAGTTTCTCTCAAAATGCCGAAACCTTAAACTTCCACAAAACTCACATTTTACTTATCCAAACTCATTAGCTTAAACAGATGCTTACCTCTATTGGAGAAAACAGGAGAATGGAAGTTTTTGGAAAGATTGAAATCGCCAGAAGGAGAGAAAACCGAGAGAAATGAAAGGAAGCAGAAGGAAGCATATGAGAAAAGTGAGGGTTTCAAGTAGGAGGGGAGAGAAAAGAACATGGCTTCTTCAACAAGTTGCCAGGTGTCACTCATCCATTGGCCACCTCCCACCAACCTTAATTGGCTTCCAATTTTACCCTTCAATAGGTTTTTAACTAAATTTTTATTTAGTTCGTCGAATCGGTTCTACAACCACTCTCATTCAATTGAACACGTTGGCAATTAAAAATAGTCATTGAATTAATATCGGAGTAATTCCGCTTACATATCCGGGGAATAAATACATAGGCAAAAATACCGGGTGTTACAATACTCCTCTCTATTTAGTTTTTTTTATCAAATTTTCTCTAATTCTCTCATTATCCTACTTCTGAATTTTAGTGTTCAATCAATCTCTCTTGTTCTTACCAATTTTCACCTTTTCATTCATTCAACAATGTATATATTACAGTTTATTTATTTAATAAATTTGTATATTGTTGTTAATTTTAGTTGTATTATTTAACATTTTTTATGTGAACTTTTATAAGTTTCGTATGCGTAGAAGTGATCACAATTCACACTACCAACAAACTATTGTTGATCAATTGGATTTGACGTATCAATTTCTTATTTGAAATTTATTTTAAATATTTATTTTTAATAAGTATGGATACACATTATTATTATATTGAGAAATATTGATGATGATATTGAGAAAATTAGAATTAAACCTTACATTTTCAATAGGACAATCATCCGCACAAACATCCACTTCTTTATCTTAAAAAAAAAGAAACAAAACATCTCAAGTATGAAACAAATTTATAATGAAAGAAATTAAAATTAGTGGAAAAGTAGAATATAGAGCTTAATGCAACTATTGTATTAAAAATTATGCATATATTTCTAGTAATTCAACTAGCACACTCGATAAGCATTATAAAAAATGTCACTTAAATGAGCAAGTAGAGAACCCTACACAAAGATTATTGAATACTAGTGGTAGTGACACTTTTTTATATTCACAAAATAAAGTAAGAGAAGGAATAACAAAACTTGTACCACAATGTGAGTTACTTTTAACGTTCACCAATAGTGATGAATTTAAAAATTTTATGAAAGAGTGTTTTACTCTTAATTTTAAACGTGTTCCTGGAAGTACAACTAGAAATGATATTATTAAAATATTTAATAATATAAAAAATGAACTAATTTTATTTTTTTCAAGCGTCCTTTCAATGTCTATTTGTATTACCTTTGATTTATGGAGTGCACGTAATGCTATAGGCTATGTTGTTGTAGCTTCTCATTTTATTAATGACTATTGACAATTAAATAAAAAAATTTTAGGATTTCGTAATTGTGAATATCTTCACACTAGTATTACTAGTTATAGATATATTGTAATAATATTCTATTAGAGATAGAATATTTAGTATAACTCTTGATAATACTAGTGTTAACGATGTTACTATTTTTCATTTTAAAAATTATTTTCAATTAGATACTACTCACGATTCTCTTTTCTATATAAGATGTGTATGTCATATTTTGAATTTAGTTGTTAAAGATGATATAACATATATTTCATCTCATATTGAATTAATTAGATTCGCAATTTCTTATATCATTGGATCTAGTTCAAGACAACAAGAATATAAAATTTTTTGGAAAGCTAGCTAGGTTAAACTAAGAAAATTAAAATTCATGTAGATAATAAGTGGAATTCAACTTATTTAATATTGAAAAATGCTAGGTCATATTGGCAAGTTATTTGTGCTTTTATTAATGAGAAAATACAAAGTATTAATCTTGATAAATCTAGTTGTGATGTAGCAAATACATTTATTGATTTTTTAAAACCATTTTATGATGCTACAAATGAATGTTCGAGAATTTATTATCACTTCTCATCTTGTTCTCCCAATTTTTGTAAACTTAACGGGTAATTTTGCACAATATCGACAAATAGATGAATTTAGAGATATACTTAATAAAAGGTAAACAAAATTTAAAAAATATTGACTTGACATTCCTCTTATTTTGTTATGCATGCATAATTGATTCTAGATATAAATTAAGAGGAGAGTGTCTTATGATTAATAGAACTTCTATTAATTTACATACTATTCCTTTATTTTCTAGTGATCAAATAACATATGGAATTTTTAGTTTATATTATTCTTATGAATCTATATATTCTAATGTTAGTTATTTACGTTCTTTTTCACATGCTAGTTTTAGTAATGGTGGTGGAGCTATTGGAACTCCACAATTTGATATTCATGATATTTGGAATAAATTAGATAAAGGTGTTTATTCTAGTTCTAGCGAAATGAACTAGATATTTACTTTGACACTCGTTATCAATTTTCTCGCGATGAGAACTTTGATATTTTAGATTGGTCGAAAATATTTTCCACTATATATAATATTCTTTCTATAATGACATGTGATCTACTAACACCTCCAGTCTCTACTGTAGCATCAGAGTCTACTTTTAGTGCAGGTAAACGTATGATGTGCCCCATAGGCCCATTACTAGGTCCCAAACCAAGGCTCAATCTATAACCAAGGCCCATAATACTTTTAACTTGTTCACTAATGAGTTTATTTCTTTTGTAGGTGATGGAACCTTTGGAGGCTTGGAATGGACACCTAGCTTTCAAGACAAGGATCGACCTCTTCATGCTCTCATTTGGGATGCACGGAGCAACGCAACTAAAGAGGGAATTTGTTTTCCTTACATCAATTCCGTGTAACCTATTTTACTTTATTTTTTAGGCAAACATTAGCCTTTTCATGTGTTGGTAAACATTAGCTATTTTATGCATGTTTTAGATTGAATGATCAGGATTAGATGCTTGCTAAGGTTAGATGTATGGTAATGGTTATTTTGGGTTAAGCTCATGGGATGAGGTTGGGCCATAAGGAAGAAAGCATGCAAAGCCCAATCAATTGCACCAAAGAGGATTTAGCTTAAAGGAAGCAAGGACAAGAGGTAGTGCTCACAAAGATTGATGACATGGCACAAGGAGGAGGCTTGATAACATTTACAAAGGAGGAAGCCTCACCATTGAATGAAGCACAAGCCAAACAATCTCGGCCGCCCATCTCCATTTGATCAACTGTAATGCCCCCGAACCCGCCCCCAGCTAGGTGCGCTACTTTGCTAACTGATCCCGCATTTAAAATAAATTTTAATATAATTTTTTATAAAACTTTGACTCAGTTTTCGCGTTTTTTGAACTCTAAAAAATGGTTGGAAAACATGCCTAAAATACGTTTAAAATACGTCGAAAAATGTCGGGTTAAAATAATTTAGAAAACCAAAAAAATAAAAAAAACCAGACTGGTCCGGTTTAGGCGCCGCGTGTAGCACCCAGTTCTTATTAAACCAAATTTAATTTATCAAATTATGATGTACTAATTTTTGAAGAACTTGGAGAAAAAGTGATTAGGTTAGTTAATGAGTATACGAGGGCAAAAAGGGTAGTTAGATATTTAAAAGTGGATAACGTATTTAAGGAAAGAAGTTTTGGGTTTAATGCAATGTAGCCGCCATTCTGTTTATCCCTTTCTCTCTCGGCCATAAGTTCTCTAGCAGGAACCCCTAGGCGATTCCCCTGCCCGATTTTCCTTCAACTAAGGTAAGTTTTGATTCGATTACTCGCTGTTTTAGTGTCTGGGTAACGAAAGGATGACAATGTATGCGTTTTAGAAGTGCTGTGAGTAAGGGATGGAATTTAGGGGTTTAGCGAGGAATCAGGAATGGTGAAGAAAACAACTCTCAGGACTAACCCCTTAGATTTCCGAATGTTTAGAATGAAGTTTAAGTATTGCTGTGCTTATGTTTTAGGTGAGCCAGCTCTTGGAATATCCTACAACCAGAAACCTCTCGGGAAGCCAGGTAAGTGAAGTAATGTGTGCTTCTTCGAACCTACATCACAAAACAGTAGGTTTATGCATGTTTGAGTGTTTTCCTTATGCCATGCATCATGTTTTTGAATACGAAAATGAATTTATATGAAATGTTATGGCAAGGTATGAACAGATTGAAACAGATTAGCTATTAAGGGAAGTAATCCGCCCCTTAATCGAGTAGAGGATTTATTACTTTGGGAGAATTGATCCCACTCCCAATGGAATTGAGGGATCAGATCAGCTGTTAAGGGAACTAATCCGCCCCTTAATCGAGAAGAGGATGTATGACTTTGGGAAAGTTGATCCACTTCCCAATGAAACCGAGGGATCATATCAGTGAATGAATGAAATTTCAACTGAGTTGTGAAAGTAGAAACTGCATGATTAGGATTTATGTTTCAGTATTCCATTTCATTATTGCTTTACTTGCTTAGCATTAGGCTAATAGATGAGTTTTGTGATGTAGGTGTTGAGGTATCGACTGAAGAGTTCTCTGAATTTACTGAGGAATAGGTGAAGCTGTTGAAGCACATTCATACCACGGTTTGGTGCTCTGATGAGGCGGTTTAACATATGTCTGTAGGTGAAGTTTCAGTAGTTAAGTATTTCATTGATGAGTGCTGAGAATTTAATGACAGTAGTTATTTGATGTTTAATACTCTCGAGATTTTCTTCTCTGCCAAAGAAAACGTGATTTAAATGTAGTTGGAGTTTATTATTTCCAAAGTTATGTCGAGGATACAGACGTTGTTCTTTTGTTAATGGTTATTTGTTGAATGTCAGATGTTATTTGGGGTCAGGCTGTTTTGAATGTTTTGAGTAAAGTTTGTAAGTTCCACCATTGGTGAATGAAGTTCACCGGTGGATGTTTTGTGTTTTTGTCTACCGGCGGATTTAGTCTATCGGATAAAGGAGATCATCCGGCTGACGTCACCGGTGGAGGTGAGATAAAGTCCATCGGATGAATGAAATCATCCGGCTGACGTCACCGGTGGATGTGAGGTAAAGTCGATCGGATGAAGGAAATCATCCGGTTGACGTCACCGGTGGATATGAGATTTAGTCTATCGGGTGATGGAAATCATCCGGCTGACGTCATCGGAAGATGTAGGAAGACTTTTGTCGTCTTATGACCGGTGGCTGCGAGCAATGGGTTTTGTCACGTGGTGACCAGGCGATGTAAACAGTTTTGTTTTGTCTTGAGATAGAACTAAAGGGGCTTTGTCGTTTTGTCACCGAAAGAGCCTTTTGTTTTCTGCTTCAGCCACTTCCGTTGACTTTGCTCAGCGGCAGATGCGCTTGACCTTTGCAACTTTTAAAGTATTTCACAATTTAAACCTTTATTTCTTTTGACCGATTATTCCTTAACATCCCAACCGATTATTCAAGCATTGTTCTATAGTTTTGTTTAACTCTATTTTTGCTCAAATGATTTCCGCTGCAAGACTTCAAATGTTTTGAGGTTTTAGAAAATGTCAAATTTTGACCATAGAGCGAAGTTTTAAATTTAGTCCAAAGTTTCTTAGTTATGTTCGAGCTATGTGTAACGAACCGGGTTTATATAATTCGGGGCGTTACACCGCGCGCGCACATTGCGTGCGCCTGCTGCGCGCTACCCCGCGCGCGCAGCAGGTGCCGATCAATCGGCAACCTCTCTTGTTGCCGATCGTGAGGAATAGTAATGCGCCGATCGATCAGCACTATCCGCCGATCGATCGGCGCTGGGCGCGCAGCGCCCAGCGTACCCTCTGCACGCGCCTCCCCTGCCCAGCGCGCGCCCCTCTCGTCCATCAACGCCCTTTTTTACTTCATCTCAATTTTTCATCAAGCCAAACAATTCCAATTCACCAAAAATTCATCCCAAACAATCCCGACATCCCCGACTCCGTGCCCCGTAAAATTCTTAGAAAACCGACTTAAAAATGTTAACGAAAGCATTGAAACAAATGAACCCTATATTGTTTGCAATACGACAAAAACGAGCGGTATAACGACTGAATTTCTTTCAAACCAGAAACCAAAAATTCAAACAGTTGTAAAACCACTACTATTCACATACATCATATCCCACAAAACAACCAAATATTTCACACATCCCAAATAGTTAGAAAGCTATATAACATCCTAAAATATCGACTTGCCACAACCCTCGGAAAACTATGGTTGAATTGCCCCGACAAATATCCACACCGGCTTGCCCTGTGCGCCATCGACTGCTGCCTAATCCTGAGCTCCTTCATCTAGCTCACCTGAATATAAGTCGTCACCTACACCATAGAACACAAAAAGTAAGCCTAATGCTTAGTAAGTAGGGAATAACGAATGCAACAAAACACAATGCAACCAATCCTATCATATGCAGTTTCTAACACTCAGTTGTGCTCCTTTTCATGTTCGTTGTTTTAATCATTTCATAAGCCATGTGAATCGAGTAGGCTCACATCCTATAACCTTCTAGGACGGCCACACTCAGAACCACCAGAGCAAGACCAGATAGCAATCATCCCATGACCGTTTAGGATGGCTATCCAAAATCTCCCTCCACGTCGATTGTAGAACCCTAGAACCGTCTAGGAGTTCATACTCATGACCATTACGTATTTTAGCCGGACATCTTTCATAGAGGTCCCCTCGGGGTGCTACACTCCAGCACTTGTTCCCGACAAGGCAACTCTAATCAAGACTAAGTTTGCAATTCTTTTTATCTGATTACATTTCACTCTCGCAATTCAAAACAATGCAAGAAAACTCGTATTTTGCGTAATTTAAAACCATGATGCATGTTAAAAGAATATGCAACACCACACAATGCGAAACAAAAAATCATTAACCCTACCGTTCCATGGTGTAGGCCCGAAGGCAAAACGATGGCAAACCACTACTTACTTGATTGCTCGACACTTGATTGATCACTTCGTCCAACTGAATTACTCGCTCGTCAACCTAAGAATTAGAAAATCAACTTAGCAATACTCTAAGACATTTTAAGGAATTTCCTAACCAAAACTAATCACAAATTACACAATTCACAAATTGAAATCCCTAAACCCGATTTTTCCACAAGTTTCGGTGTCCAACTTCAATCGGCCATAACTTTTTTGTTTTTCAACAGATTTGGACATGCCATCCCAATCCGTAAACCTCCACACGTCTAATTTCCATTGAAATACTCAAATTAACCATCCAAACACCATGACCGATTAGAAATCCCAGAAACAGATTCGGTGCACAATAATCACAAAACCGGTTTTTTTATAACTTTCACCAAAACTTTAATCTCTCCCTAAAAACAACCTAAACTAATCCCTCTAACCTTTAAAACACTAAAATTAGGAAGTAAACTAGCTAAGGCATGAAATTTTCGGAATACTCATTTAGGGTTTTCCAAACTCTAACCAAACCTTCACAAAACACACCTCCAACACTAAAATCCAACACCTAAATGTATAAAACTAAAAACCCAATCAATTTTACCTTGAAACCTTGCAAAAACGTGATGAATTGAAGAGGAGAGAGCTCAGCTATGGAGGTAGGGCAAATCGTGGAAGGTGAAGGGAAAAAGAAGAGAAAACCACAATTTAACCTACCACTTTTCTACTTTTGAAAATTTCCCACCAAACTTTTCTTTTTTATAAAATAGCCACTTCCCTCTTTCCTCCACTAACCCAACGTGGTTCACTCCTCCAACACACCACAATCCATCCTTTGTTCTCTTAAATTTTATTGGTTAATTTTCCCTTGACTTTTCAACCCTCACTTTTACTCTTCACTTTGCTTCAAACTTAAAACTCTCATCACTTAACATTAAGCTACCCTTACTCATCTAAATCTAAGGCCACGCACGATATAGAAAAACTCTGGGTGTTACATCAACGGTCATTGTAAAATCCTGGCTATTTAGAAATCCTATAAATGCATGAATATTGGTGGTTGTAAGGGTCTTTTGATCATCAATATACCTCGGCATATTCACCTAAAAACCAGGTTTGTTTAGGCGATATCATCTTCCAAAGGTTGGTGCCATTGGAGTTACCAAGGGTTGGTGCCCAAGGTAAGCCACGGTTTGCTCAAACTGTGTGGAGTCGCCCTTCATTGCTTTTAAGCGTGTGGTAGTTTGTAAGCTCTTATCCCCTCCCTCTTCTCCAAGTCCTCTTGAGGCTGGAACTATAAGAGAAGGGTAAATACCATTCCCAAAGGTCGGTTTTCTTCATTGAAAGAACATAGCCGAGAGGATTATCAATATCTCACTCGGCCGGCTCAGGGGTTTTCATTTTATCTTTTATTTTCTTCACGTAACACCTTCATCGCTTTACACCATATTAAACATCTGTATCTTGGCTGCATTTTATCTGAAGAACACATTTCATTTTGACACCTTTTCAATCATTTATACCGCTGTACATTTTGGTTGCTCTCGGGTGCTACCAAGCAGACCCAATTCTGTAAATGGGTTGCTAACTTGGATCTTTTCAAGTTAACCCCCATCATTTTTGGTATCAGAGTGTAGCTAACATCCATGGGAACATTTTGGTACCTTTTATTTGTGCACTTATTTACAAAGCTTTAGTTGCATTGTTCGTTTAAGTTGAGTTACAATCTACAGCTAACTTTCTCTTTTCCAGATTTGTGCGGTTTAAAACCCACGGGTTTGGTTACATTTTGGTAGCAAGTTTTCATTTATTTGTGGAGCTATCACTTTCATATTAACCTTCTATTATTGTCTAACATTTTATGAGAGTCAATTAAGTGAGTAAACGTTGTTTCCATTACATTTATTGTCGGTATTTCATTTCTACAATTTCAATTTTCTGCTCGTAGAACAGCTTGCTATATTGAACTTATCATTGTTTTTGGTTGCTGTTTTTGGGTGATTTGATTAGACGTTATTCACATAGTATAGTTATTAGCATGTTTAGACTCTAATTTGATTGATTGTGGACAAAAATTGCATTAAAAGTCACTGCCTTTGCATGTTACATAAAGGAGTTTGAAAGGTATTCGACAAAATGACCTAACTAAAATAACATACAAATTAAAAAATTTTCTAATCAATTGCTATTTTTTTGTCACAAATCTGTTATATTAATGTTCATTGAAGATTAAAATGACAAATCATACATTAAACTAATCAACTTGAGGTTTAAACATGATAGTAAATGAACATGCAACTGGAAATTCAAAACTTTTTTTTTTATGTAGTGTAACTAGATTGGTAATTATGGCTTGAAATTTTCTAATTAGTTGATGACCTTAATTAACCAATTTATCATGGTTTTATTCACTAAGTATTTGAGGATTAAATGGAGTATTAAATTAATTAACTTGGACGTAAAACTATTGTGAAAAGTAGCATGCAAATCGGTTAAAAATCACAAGAAAACTGTTTTTCTAAGCACCCATCAATTAGTTTGATAAGTGTTTGTGAAAATACCTCATCTAGTTTTATCAACAAATTGCCTAGTTTTCAAGCTATTTTCAACTAGTTTACTTTCTGAATTGTACATTGTTTTAGTTGTTTTTCCCTTTTAGAAAGTCAAAAAAAAGAGAGAAATATCATATCCCAAAATTTAGCTTAGGTGTTAACCTATTTCCCATCCCGAGACTAGAAATACACTCAAACCTAATTAAAATTTTCCTAAAACTTTAGGGTACGGTGCAAACAAGAAGTGGAGCTTTAAGGGAACAAAATAGGGGCAAGGAAACCCCAAACCCACATCCCATGGCTCTTACTCAACCAGAAGGTGAGTCGAGTATGCAAGGACAAATTAATGGGATAAATGAAGCCCTTATTACCCTAAGCCAACAAATTCAAGACATGAATTTGAGATTCGAGGAATCAATGAGGAACAACAATCGAAGGGAATCCCCCCATAACTCCCCACAACAACGACGAGACCTAGAGTCCCCTCAAACTAGAAGATACGAAGAATCTCCTCAAAGGCGAAGAAACGAAGAATCTCCTCAGAGAAGAAGATATGATGAATCCTTGAGATTACGGAGGGATGAAGCATCTCCCCAAGGGAGAAGAAATGGGGAATCCCCTATACGAACGAGGAATGAAGGATGGAGGAGATACAAAGATTCACCCCAAAGGAGGAGGGACGAAGAATCTCCACGAGGGAGACAAGGAGAGCAACCGAGGAAGAGGCATCGCCGCCGAGAATCATTGGACGATATTTATTGGGGTGACGAGGATAACAAAGACATACCCCTACAAGGCGAAGAGATAATGACGAGATAAAGAACTTTAAAATTATAATTCCCCCATTTAATGGAGCAAGCGATGGGAGCACATTCCTCGATTGGGTTGATAAAGTCGAGAGAGTATTTGATTACTACGACTATTTGGGGAGTTCGAAAGTAAAACTCGTATCGACTGAATTGATGGGTTACGCTGCCCTTTGGTGGGTCAACCTAAAGAACCAAAGAGCACAAAGCGAGAGACGAACCAATCGCAACCTAGCGGACTATGAAGGCACACATGGCAAGAAGATTTGTGTGAAGCCATTACCGTCAAGAAATCTTCCTACAAATACAAGACCTCCGACAAGGAAGTCAAATTGTGGATGAATTCCTCATGGAGTTCGAAACTCTAAAGATCCAAAGAGGTATGGAAGAACCCAAAGATCACGTTATAGCTCGATTTATACGTGGCCTTAACCGTGACATTGGTGATCTTGTCGAGATGCAAGCCTTGGACTCTATGGAAAGAGTTGCACAAATGGCACAAACCATTGAGAGGCAACTAAAGAGGAAGAAAAAGGCTATTTTCATGCCCAAATTCACTCCAAGAACCACCGAAGATAACAAGTTTACATCTCGAATCTTCAAAAATAACAAATTTTATACACGAGCAAAGACAAGAAGCCATTTGTTCAAAACTGGCCACCTAAAGATGCCAATACCAAACCAACCATGGATAATCAAAACAAGTTGAAAGCCCGTCATATGAAGTGTTTTAAATGTCTTGGAACGGGACATTTTATGGCTCATTACCCTAACTCGAGAACTATGATAATCCAAGATGGTATTACGGAGGAATTGGAGTGCGAAAATGACGAAGAAAGAATTTAAGAGGAGGAAGTCGATGAAGTAGAAGTAGTAGAAAGTGATGAAGATGATACTATGCACCTGAAGGACCTCTATTAACGGTCATTCGACAAGTCCTTGTTTCAAAAAACACAAAAGGAGAATGTCAACGCGAGAATATATCTCATACCCGATCTATGATTAAAGATAAATTGTGTTCCATGATTATCAATGGAGGAAGCTGTATGAATGTAGCTTCGCAAGAGTTGGTGGATAAACTAGCATTAGAGACTAGTGATCATCCCCAACCATAAAAATTAAGATGGCTTAGTGACAAGGATGACATTAAGGTCTCTAAACGTGTAGCCATAAACTTCGCCATTGGAAAGTACAAAGATTCCGTTGTTTGTGATGTCGTGCCTATGAGTGCCAGCCACCTATTATTATGTCGACCTTGGCAATATGACCGAAAAGTTACACATGATGGATTTTTGAACCTCTATTCATTAATGATTGATGGAAAGATTATAAAGTTAGCTCCTTTAACACCCGTTCAAATAGCCAATGATGAAATGACTAAGAAGAAAGCTAAGGCTAAGGCAAACCTTTTTATGACCAAGGGTGAGATAAAGACCACCATTAGAAGGAAAGAATTTGTCATTATGGTCATGTTCAAGGATCGAATTATGGAGTTAGGAGAGATACTGACCCCCATCCGACGTTTTTTAGAGCAATTCAAGGACGTTTTTCCTGAAGAATTTCCTCAAGGACTACCACCACTATGTGATATTGAGCATCATATCGATTTGCAACCTTGGGCTGCCCTACTGAACCGCCCAGCTTATCGAATTAATCCTGAGGAAACGTAACCGAATTGTTAGACAAGGGTTATATACGAGAGTCAATGAGTCTGTGTGCTGTTTCGACTCTATTGGTCCCAAAGAAAGATGGTACAATGAGGATGTGTACCGATAGCTGAGTCATAAACCAAATTACAATTAAGTATAGATTTCCTATCTCGAGGCTCGAGGACATGTTGGATGAGCTCAGTGGAGCCTTCATATTCTCAAAGGTAGACCTCAAGAGTAGTTACCATCAAATTAGGATGAGAGAAGACGACGAATGGAAAACAACATTCAAGACAAAGTATGGACTTTATGAGTAGATAGTTATGCCATTTGGGCTAACAAATGCCCCAAGTACTTTCACGTGATTGATGCACCACATACTTAAAGAGTTTATAGGTAAATTCATCGTAGTATATTTTGATGATATATTGGTGTATAGCTTTGACCTCTCTCAACACCTCAACCACTTGAGCACCTTATTCCAAACTTAAGGAAGGCTAAATTATTTGGCAACTTAAGCAAATGATCATTTGGACAACATAAAGTCTACTTCCTTGGTTTCATCATTTCAAAGGACGGCATGGAAGCCGATGGAGAAAAGATTAAGACTATCAAGGAATGGCCTACCCCTAGTGGAATTTCTGAAGTACAAAGCTTCCATGGCTTAGCATCATTTTACCATCGTTTTATAAAAGATTTTAGCTCAATAGTTGCACCAATTACGGATTGCACAAAGAAAGAAAAGGATTTCATATGGACACCAGAGTGTCAACGTAGCTTTGAGCTAATCAAGGACAAATTATGCTAAACACCTGTCCTCGCACTTCCCGACTTCAATAAAATGTTTGAAATCAAAAGCGACGCGTCCAGAGTTGGCATTGGAGTCATACTTATGCAAGAAGGACGACCTCTTGTATATTTTAATGAAAAGATTGAAGGGGCCGTGCTCAACTATTTAACGTATAACAAGGAGTTTTATGCCGTCATACAAACACTTGAAAATTTACAACACTATCTCTTATCTAAGCACAACCGACTACCAAGCTTTAAAGCATCTTTGTAACCAAAACAAGTTGAATAAGAGACATGCACGATGGTTGGAGTTTTTGGAGAGATTTCCCTATACATTCGAATACGTTAAAAGAGAAAACAACTTTATTGCCCATGCCATTTCACAGAAACCGATCCTTCTAACCGAATTGAGATCAAGATTATTTGTATTTGAATGGATTAAGAACAGTTACGAAGAGGATGAATATTTTGGACCATATTTTGCAAAATGTTGAGATAAGCCCGAAGGAAGTTACTATATTTTATATGGATACCTTCTAAAAGGCAAAAGATTATACATTCCCGAGGGTAGTTTGAGACAATGCTTAGTGAAATAGGCACATTGTGGAGGGTTAACAAGACATTTTGGGGAACAAAATACATTTGACATGCTTAAAGAGCATTTTTATTGGCCACATATGATGAGAGATGTCCACCGTTTGGTAGAAACGTGCATCGTTTGTAAGAAAGCCAAGAGTAGAGTCCTTAATCAAGAATTATACCTACTTCTACCGGTACCAACTAAGCCATGGGTTGAGATAAGTATAGATTTTGTATTAGGATTACCACGAACTGCTCGGAGCAAGAATTCTATATTAGTAGTCATGGATCGCTTTTCAAAGATGGCGTATTTTATTGCTTGTGCCAAAACTAATGACTCAATCCATATTGTTGACATTTGCTTCCAAAAAAACATCCATCATCACGACATTCCACATTCCATAGTGTCGGACCGCGACACCAAATTTTTAAGCACATTTTGGAAGACATTGTGGAAAAAGATGGAGACAAAGCTATGCTATAATACATCATTTCATCCCCAAACAGACGGCCAAACGGAGGTAGTCAACCGAACATTAGGTACCCTTTTAAGGAGTACGGTTGGAAAGATATTCACGAATTGGGACATTCTCTTACCCAGCCTATAATTTGCATACAATCGAAGTATCCATTCGACTACCCAATGGACACTTTTTGAAGTAGTTTTCGGATATAACCCCTCCACACCGTTAGATCTTGTACCTATACCCATGAAGGAACCCAAAAATCCATTGGGTATTGAGAAGGTGGAGAAAATTAAAGAACTACATGACAAGGTGCATAAGACAATAGAAAAGAAAAATGAGTTTTATGCCCGACAAGCCTACAAAAGGCGAAAAGAAAAGATTTTCAATGTAGGGGACTTAGTATGGATACACCTTCGCAAGGAAAGATTTCCAGATAAAAGGAAATCAAAATTACTACTTAGGGCGGAATGACCTTTTAAGGTGTTGGAACATATCAATCATAATGCCTACAAATTAGAATTACCCATAAACTATAGAGTATCGGCAACTTTTAAGGTCCAAGACCTATCCCCTTACATAATTGGAGATGAGATAGAGAATGAAGAAGTTCAAGAAAAAGATTTGAGGACAAATCCTAAATTAGTTGGGGAGGATGATGTGCCCCATAGGCCCATTATTAGGTCCCAAACCAAGGCCCAAGCCATAACTAAGGCCCATAATGCTTTTAACTTGTTTACCAATGAGTTTATTTCTTTTGTAGGTGATGGAACCTTTGAGGGCTTGGAATGGACACCTAGCTCTCAAGACAAGGATCGACCTCTTCATGCTCTCATTTTGGATGCACGGAGCAACACAATTAAAGAGGGAATTTGTTTGCCCTACTTCAATTCCATGTAACCTATTTTACTTTATGTTTGAGGCAAACATCAGCATTTTCATGTGTTGGCAAAAATTAGTCATTTTATGCATATTTTATATTGAATAGTTAGGATTAGATGTTTACTAAGGTTAAATGTATGGCAATGGGTATTTTGGGTTAAGCTCATGGGATAAGGTTGGGCCATGGAGGAAGGAAGCATGCAAAGCCCAATCAATTGCACCAAAGAGGTTTAGCTTAAAGGAAGCAAGGACAAGTGCTCATAAGAATTGATGACGTGGCACAAGGAGGATACTTGATAACATTTGCAAGGGAGGAAGCCTCACCATTGGATGAAGCATAAGCCAAACAATCTCGGTCGCTCATCTCTATTTGATCAACAGTCATTGTAAAACCCTAGATATGTAGGAGTCTTATAAATGCATGAATATTGGTGGTTGTAAGGGTCTTTTGATCATCAATATACATCAGCATATTCCCCTAAAAACCAGGTTGGTTTATGTGATATCATCTTCTAAAGGTTGGTACCATTGGAGTTATCAGGGGTTGGTGCCCAAGGTAAGCCACTGTTTGCTCAAATCATGTGGAGTCGCCCTCCATTGCTTCCAAGCATGTGGTAGCTTGTAAGATCTTATCCCTTCCCTCTGCTCCAAGTCCTCTTGAGGCTGGAACCATAAGAGAAGGGTAAATACTATTCCCAAAGGTCGATTTTCTTCATTGGAAGAACATAGCCGAGAGGATTATCAACACTCTATCGGCCGACTCAGGGGTTTTCATTTTATCTTTTATTTTCTTCACGTAATACCTTCATCTCTTTACACCATCTTAAACATCTATCTCTTGACTGCATTTTATCTGAAGAACACATTTCATTTTGAGCACCTTTTCAATCATTTATACCGCTGCACATTTTTGTCGCTCTCGGGTGCTACCAAGCAGATCTGGTTCTGTAAATGGGTTGCTAACTTGGATCTTTTCAGGTTAACCCCCATCAACGTGTGTACGATGAATCCCAGGAAAGACTTGCACCCGATCTCATGGAGGCACTCATTTGCATGAAGGATTGGAACGACGTCATTACGAGAAATCAACAACGAGAGGACGAAATACTAGAAGGCTTTAAAAATTTGGACGTTGAACACTAACTTTTTATTTAAATTTAGATGTAATTTTGAAGTATTTTTTAACTTGCAATTTTTGTTTTTTATATTTAGCACATGATTGACAATTAGATGGGTGCTAACCTAGTTAAGATGTATCTATTTTGTAGTGATGCTAGTGTCAAATTTATAATAAATGTTATATATTTGTCTCAAATAATTTTTTTTATAATTAAATGTCATTTTTATATTAATTAAATAATTTTATTTTAGATAACTAACTATCATATTTTAACATTATAATAATAAATAATTATTATAATTTTAATAACTAAAATTTTAAAAATATATATAATATATTTATATAAAATAATTTTATTTATATATGCTGGGCTCGTTAAGCTCGACTCGTTAGGCTCGGCTCGTTAGTATAACACCCGGCTTTACGAATTTTTTTGGATTTTCATTATATAAGAGTATTTTCATAAATATAGTAAATTAAGCCTGTTTTGTGAACGGGAAATTTTATTAGAGCCCTAGTAATAAATGAGAATATTTGGTGAAATAAGGAAATTTAGAGAAACCGAATCGATAGACTACATAATGAAATAGTGGAATATTAAGCTAAAGGGCAAAATTGTAATTTTCAATGTTAAATTTTAATTTAAAATCACAAATCCCCCCCCCCCCCCCCCCCCCCCCCCCCTAATTCTACACTTCACGATTTCTCTATGGAGAAACCCCCTCCCATGCGAATTTTCTCCTCTCCCTCAACGTTCTCTCTTCTGACGCCATTCCTCCTCCGATCAACAACGATTCTTCACGTTTTCTTCCTCAATCGACTCTCTAGGTAAGATTCTATGGTTTTGGAAGGTTTAATTTTTGGTTTAGGGCTTGAAAACGGTTAGGGTTTTGATTAGGGTTTTGTTGAAATCATCGGGTTATGTTAGAAATCGATAGGTTTACTGTATTTACCACTTTGATGAAGTATTTGTGATTATTGGAGATAGTTAGGTTGAATTAATGGATGTATTTGGAGTTTTAGGTTAATTTTGGTTGTTGGAGGTTTTGAAAACACCATTAATGGAGTTATAAGAATTTATAAGCACGAATTGCTCGATGAAATGCCCGAATGAAGTAGATTGAAGTTTTGGAAATTTTCCTTAGTTAGGAATTTGACTAGGTTTGTGATTCGGTTATTTAGGATCGATTCTAATGATGAGAATTGTGGAATTGGTTTAGGTAAACAAAGCTCACAGACGAAGCTCGGTGTACTAAGGACGCGAGGTAAGTTCTCGTAACTTACTGCGATCGATAGACCTACACCATACGTCAATTTTGATTTTTGAGGATATTGGTGCAATGAATGTTTTTATGCTTTTGAATGAATAGCCTAGGTTTAGTTGTTTTATAGGTTATGTTTGTATTGTTTTGATGGTACACACACTCTTTATGTTACGTTATTCATTTTAATTGTCCATGCATCATCGTTTTATGAAATGACATGAAAATGAATTTATGCATTGATTTCATGAAAAATGAAACGTAAGAAATGAAAGTAAAGTATCAGAGGTTAAGACCTGGCGTTCCGTGGTGAGCGGGTTTTCCTCCCTTCAGATGGTGCGGGCTATCTAATAGCTTAATGTGCCCTATCCATCTGCCGAGTGATATGCTTCGATAACCAAAGAATATCACGTACTGAAAATGAAATGGACGGACTGAATTCATAAAATTGCATATACATGTTCATGTATTTTCATTTACGTAGAACTTACTGAGTTTATTTTCATAGGCGTCTCTATGGTGTAGGTGAACTCGAGGAAGGTGAGGAATACTGTAACACCCGGCATTTTTGCCATGTAATTGTTTTCCCGAAACCATTTGTGCGGGATTAACATTTATATTTATACAACGTATGTTTTGGTTGAGTTGTTGGAAATGTTTAGTGAAACTAAACTAATGTGTAACTAAAACAAATTAATTAGGTTAAAAGCTACTGGAAGGGTAAATGTGGAAGTAATTAAGGTAGGTGGAAGCAAACCAATGGATGAGTGCCAAGTGGCAACTTGTTGAAGAAGATATGTCTTCTCTTCCCTCCTACGTGAAAGTTTCCACTTCTCCATCTTCTCTCCCTCTGTTTTCTCTCGGCCAGGCGACAAAAGTTCACTCAAACGCCTTTGATCTCCTAGGGTTTTCCTTGTTTTCTGCCTAAGGTAAACATCTCCCAATGCTAACACATTTGGACAAGCAAAAAGTATGCGTTTTGCTGAAGTTTTAGGTTAGGATATTTAGGAGAAAACTCTCGAGTTTTGTATGGAAACACATTGTTGTTTTCTACCAGTCTGAGTGGAGTTTTCTGCATAATTTCCAAGTTATTTGTTAGCATTGCAGCTTGTTTTATACCTCTTCATGCATGCTACAGATCCAAGCATTCCAGGGACATTCGAGCATCTGACACCGCAGCAACCAGGTAAGTTCATACGTTTATGTTGGCCCTTATGGCCCTACAACTTGGAGGTACTAGGTATGGTTTGGGTAGATAGGTTCTAGGTTATGTTTTAAGTTAAACATGTCTCTGTTATATTCTGTTTCCCTGTTGTATCCATTCTGCCATCTGTGAATGTTGAGTATCGCACTTATCCATGCATACACGTTTTCCAGTAAAATCATGCAAATGTTTTCAGCACTGGTTTTGAAGTAAGTAAAGATAAAATCCTGTAATGTAATGAACGGTTAAGTGTGGACGAGGACTGGCATCCTGTTCTTGTCCTTCCCTGGGACTCATGTAAAATTTATCCCCGCCAAGGATACCCTGTACCTTGTCCTTCCCTGGGACACCGGCAAAATTACTAACAAGTGTCATGTCCAGTATGTTATGTATGTTATGCGCCAGTTCCTCTATAAGCCTCACTTATACCACCATGTGCAGTGAAACGTAATGTAATGTTCTGTCACCGTTTTTCTGAAAACTGCATGCATAGCATTTTGCATCACTGCATGTTGATTATGTTCTTACTGAGCTTTAGGCTCATAGGTGAACTCCCTGTTGTAGGTACGGATATTCCAGATGAGGACCCGGTGCCTCAAAATGACGAGCTGATGTAGTTGGTGGATCGAGCTCACGGGGTCTGGCTGTTGCAGTCAGACAAGATGTATTCCTGTGAGCGTGTATATTTGAAAGTTAAGTCGAGTCCTGTATAGATTTTGTGTTTTGTTTTAAAACTCCTGTTTTGGTAAAAATTTAAATGTATGTCAAGTTCCTGTAAACTTTTGGAATCTGTTATTGATGTATTTAAAACCTCTGTATTTGACAGATTGTATCCATATATTTTAAATGTTTTGAAAACATTCTGGAACTGCTTGAGTTCTCCCTTTTAGGTCACGCATGGATAGTCTCGAATTTTAGAGCTATCCATGCAGTTTGTTTTCTCGAAATTGTCATCTGTGATGAAAGTTTGAAACTTGTATGCCTTCTGTTTTTCATGCTTCTTGCCAGCAGGTATCTTCGTTAAAAGATGTCATGGTGCAGGATGTCTTCTTGAAATTTTGTCCATTGTAAAGTATATTTTTATAACTTCTTTTGAATCGGGTTTGAAGGTTTTGAAACCTTTATGCTTCCTGTTTGAGGTTGCCTTCTATATGTCTTTCTGTCAAAAGTTGTAATTCTGTCTTTAAAACTATGTCTTCCGATTGCGTCTTCCGGTTACTGTTCACATTTTTCTTCTACCGGTGACGTTATTTGTCTTCTGGTTGACGTCATCTTCCGGTTACTGTTCACATTTTTCTTCTACCGGTGACGTTATTTGTCTTCCGGTTGACGTCATCTTCTCTTCCGATGACGTCAGCATAAGTCTTCCGCCCAGTTTATAACTTTGTCTTCCGATGACGTCAGAACGTCTTCCGGCTGACGTCATCATCTTCTGCCGGTTATGTTTGCTGCCTTTATCTTCCGATGACGCTATCCACTGATTTCTCCTCCGGTTCAGTTTGAAACTACATCTTCCGCTACTGTTTCCTGTTTCCATTTCCGTCAGTCTTATGCCTATTTCTGTTCGGTTATCTATTATTGAGATTTGTTTGCTTTCCATTCCAGAGAACTCTCTCTCCCCCTGCAAATGTTTTCGATTACTCCCTGCAGTTCTCCCTCTCTGTTCACTGCTTTGATTGTTCTATTAGTTTAAAAAAAAATAAAAAAAAATAATAGTCACCGTTTCCTATAAATGTCCCGGAGTGACGGCTCCGATCCCGGAAACCGATTCGGGTCCGATTTCGGGCTGTCACAGTTATGGTATCAGAGAGACACGGTTTTAAAACCGATTCTGTGAAATGTCTGACTGCGCAACCCGCCACGTGATATCGCTCCGCCAACTGTAAGTGTTTAAATTCCTGTAAGAGTTTTGTTTATTAAATTAGGTTATTCTGTTATTCTTATAGGACTATCTTAGAAATGGTGAGAGGACATCAGGAAGAATCCAGTGAGAGCTCTCGGGCCATAGATCGATTGACAGAGCTGGTGGGAGTACAATCCCGCATGGTTGATCGAATGATGGCCAGAGAAGACGACAGAAACAATAACCATGGGAAATAACAATCGTGATAATGCACCGCGAGACAATAGTGGAGACAGATTCCGGCGACTTCAGCCACCCTCATTTGATGGGTTGTCTACAGACCCGACCCGTGCTGAAACCTGGATTCGAACTATGGAAAAGATGTTCAGTTATGCAGAAGTAGAAGACAACAAGAAGGTTACTTGTGCCACGTTCCATCTCACTGAAAGTGCTGGATTCTGGTGGGATGCAGTACAATCGTCTACTGTGGCATTGAGTTGGGAGGGATTTAAAACACTCTTCTACGAGAAGTACTTTGACCGAGGAGTGAGAAAGGAAAAGTTACTTGAGTTTTCTCGGCTGCGACAGTATGGATCTGTGGCCGAGTATGTTCAGAAATTTGAGTCGCTATCCCGATATGCAACACACATGGTGGCCACTGATGAGAACAAGGTGCACCAGTTTATTCAAGGTTTAAAGATGGACCTTCTGCGAGGAATCACGACTGGAGGTTTTGATGAGGCACCATATGTGAAAGTGGTGGCCAAGGCTTATCAACTTGAGGCCTTAGAAATAAAGTCCCAGAGACAGAGAGAGCCACCAAGAGGAATTATAAGAAATGCTCCTCAACAACAACAACAAAGATTCAGAATGTACATCCTCAACAGCAACAGAACAGGGGCACTAAAAGGCCCAATGAGACCCTTACTTACCAGGACAAAGGGAAGAGACCTATGGGAGCTCCTCAGCTTCCTGTCTGCTCACGTTGCCAGAAGAATCATACAGGAGAATGCAGACTCTTCACTGGAGCTTGTTTCCGATATGGCCAAGTAGGTCATCAAATTCGAGATTGTCCAATACCCGACACCAGAACAGGACAGGCTGTGCCAAGAGTGTTTGCAATGATGGAGGACGTTGATGATGCTGATCAGCACACAGCAATTACAGGTACAATTTCAGTATGTGATGTGCCTGCTTATACCTTGTGGGACACGGGGGCCACACATTCGTTTGTGGCCATGGATTTTGTAGTTAGACAGAAGTTTGTAGTACGTCCTCAGATCAGCCCTACAGCGTTATGCTACCGTCCGGAGAGTTTATGCACTCCGAGCGGGTTGTACGGGGTGATATAGTGTCAGTGGGAGACCAGAAATTTTATGCCGATCTTATCGTCATCGGTATGAAAGGGTACGATGTCATTCTGGGGATGGACTGGCTATTTAGACATTATGCCACCATCAACTGTAGGTCCGGGCTTGTGTCATTTAAGCGCCCAAATGAAGTAGAATTCTCCTATCAGGCAGTACCGAAGAAACACCGTATGCCTGTGATATCTTCCTTGAAAGCTCAACGACTGATGAAGTCAGGGTGCATCGGATTTCTTGCCCACGTTGTGGATGTTCGAAGGCAAAATGAGGTGGAACTTCAAAACATTCCGGTAGTCCGGGACTTCTCAGAGGTTTTCTTAGATGACTTACCGGGATTGCCACCTGATCGTGACATCGAGTTTGAAATCGATGTGTATCCTGGTGCGGAACCAGTATCGAAGAATCCGTACCGTATGGCACCAATTGAACTGAAGGAGTTGAAGGCTCAGTTGAAAGAATTAATGGACAAGGGTTTTGTGCGCCCTAGTTTCTCTCCATGGGGTGCTCCCGTCTTGTTTGTCAAGAAGAAGGATGGGTCCCTACGGATGTGTATTGACTACCGTGAGCTGAATAAGTTGACTATCAAGAATAAGTACCCATTGCCAAGAATTGACGATTTGTTTGATCAGCTACAGGGGGCTCGGGTATTTTCTAAGATTGACTTACGCTCCGGCTATTACCAGTTGAAGGTCAGAGCTGAAGATATTCCAAAGACTGCCTTCAGAACCCGGTAGGGACACTATGAGTTCTTGGTGATGTCGTTCGGGTTGACTAATGCTCCGGCAGCATTTATGGACCTAATGAACAGGATATTCCATGATGTCCTGGATAAATTTGTGATCGTTTTCATCGACGACATTCTGGTTTATTCCAGGAGTGTGGCCGAGCATGAGGAACACTTGGCTATGGTACTGTCAATCCTAAAGCAACACCAATTATACGCCAAGCTGTCAAAGTGTGAGTTCTGGTTAAGCAAGATTAATTTCTTGGGCCACGTGGTGTCTGCTGAAGGAGTATCTGTGGACCCGGCCAAGATTCAGGCTGTAAGGGATTGGCCCAGGCCGAGAAATGCAAGTGAAGTACGGAGCTTTATTGGACTAGCTGGTTATTACAGGAAATTCATCAAGGGGTTTTCTGTGATAGCGAAGCCTATGACCAGCTTAACAAGGAAGGAAATCAAGTTCAAGTGGTCTGAAGCATGTGAGGTGAGCTTTCAGACACTCAAGCAAAAGTTGACCACCTGCTCCTCTGTTGATATTGCCAGTTGAAGATGGCAAATTCAGCGTATACTGTGATGCGTCAAAAGTTGGCTTGGGATGTGTACTGATGCAAGAAGGGAAGGTGGTAGCATACGCATCCCGACAATTGAAGACCCATGAGGAAAACTACCCTACTCACGACCTTGAGTTAGCGGCAGTTGTATTTGCGCTGAAAGTATGGAGACATCATTTGTACGGACAATCATGTGAGGTGTTTTCGGATCACAAAAGCTTGAAGTACATATTTACTCAGAAGGAGTTGAATATGAGGCAAAGGCGGTGGTTAGAATTTGTAAAAGACTATGATGTTGAGATCAAGTACCATCCTGGTAAAGCTAATGTGGTAGCTGATGCACTGAGCAGAATGCCAGCTACTATGCAACCAGTAATGTCGGCCGTATCGACGCCTTTGAGAACAGAGATGCAGAAGTTCGATATGGAGATAGTTTCTGGGCTATCGGCCATACTAGCAAACCTGACACTACGGCCCACTGTCTTGGACCGCATTAAGGAAGCCCAGAAGACCAATTCAAAGGAGATGGCTGATATGGTGAGCAAAGTGCCGATGCCCTCATCCAATTTCAGCTATTCGGGCGATGGAGTTCTGAAGTTCAAAGGCAGATGGTATGTTCCGAAAGACGAGGAGCTACGGAAGCATATCTTGTCGGAAGCTCATTCATCCTCTTTCTCTGTACATCCCGGAAGTACGAAGATGTATCAGGACCTAAAGCTTCACTTCTGGTGGCCGAATATGAAGAATGAAGTGGCCAAGTATGTGGAGTCTTGTTTAATATGTCAACAGGTCAAAGCTGAACATCAACGACCGATTGGAACGCTTCAGCCTCTTCCAATTCCTGAATGGAAGTGGGAGAACATTACAATGGACTTTGTTGTTGGACTTCCAAGAACAGTAAAAGGCCATAATAGTATATGGGTCATAGTGGACAGATTGACGAAGTCTGCCCATTTTCTACCCGTGATGACGACGTTCACCATGAACCAGTATGCAGAACTGTACATTAATGAGATTGTCAAGCTGCACGGCATTCCTGTGTCAATCGTCTCTGATCGCGATCCTAGATTCACTTCCAGGTTTTGGAAAAGTTTGCAAAGCTCTTTGGGCACTAGATTGGACTTCAGCACGGCATTTCACCCGCAGACGGATGGACAATCCGAGAGAACGATTCAGACATTGGAAGATATGTTAAGGGCATGCGTGCTGGAACTTCACGCTCCTTGGAGTAGATACCTGCCACTTGTGGAGTTTGCTTACAACAATAGCTACCAGGCTACGATCGGTATGGCTCCATATGAAGCGCTTTATGGCAGAAAGTGCAGATCCCCGTTGTGTTGGGATGAAGTCGGGAAAACCAAGCTTATCGGCCCCGAAATACTGCAACAGATGTCTGGGGTAATAACGGCGATTAAGCAAAGAATCCAAGCTGCACAAAGTCGACAGAAAAGTTACGCAGACCACAGGAGAAGGGACTTAGAGTTTGCCGAAGGTGATGAGGTGTTCTTGAAGGTGTCACCTTTCAAGGGCGTAATGAGATTCGGCAAGAAAGGGAAGCTAAGCCCAAGGTTTATTGGGCCTTTTCCCATCTTGAAGCGTGTGGGAAGCATGGCCTACAGACTACAACTACCAGCGTCAATGGATGGTGTTCATGATGTTTTCCATGTCTCGATGCTGAGAAAATGTGTACGAGATCCAACTCAAATCGTGGAGCATGTGGACGTTGACATTATGCCAACCCTGACATATGAAGAAAGGCCCATACAGATCCTGGATACCTCAGTCAAAGTATTGCGCAACAAAGTGGTTCCGTTGGTGAAAGTCTTATGGCGCAACCATAATGTGGAGGAAGCCACTTGGGAAAGACTGGAGGATGTTAAAACACAATATCCAGACTACTTTGCTTAGGCAAATTTTGGGGACAAAATTTCTATTAAGGTGGGTGGAATGTAACACCCGGCATTTTTGCCATGTAATTGTTTTCCCGAAACCATTTGTGCGGGATTAACATTTATATTTATACAACGTATGTTTTGGTTGAGTTGTTGGAAATGTTTAGTGAAACTAAACTAATGTGTAACTAAAACAAATTAATTAGGTTAAAAGCTACTGGAAGGGTAAATATGGAAGTAATTAAGGTAGGTGGAAGCAAACCAATAGATGAGTGCCAAGTGGCAACTTGTTGAAGAAGATATGTCTTCTCTTCCCTCCTACGTGAAAGTTTCCACTTCTCCATCTTCTCTCCCTTTGTTTTCTCTCGGCCAGGCGACAAAAGTTCACCCAAACGCCTTTGATCTCCTAGGGTTTTCCTTGTTTTCTGCCTAAGGTAAACATCTCCCAATGCTAACACATTTGGACAAGCAAAAAGTATGCGTTTTGCTGAAGTTTTAGGTTAGGATATTTAGGAGAAAACTCTCGAGTTTTGTATGGAAACACATTGTTGTTTTCTACCAGTCTGAGTGGAGTTTTCTGCATAAATTTCCAAGTTATTTGTTAGCATTGCAGCTTGTTTTATACCTCTTCATGCATGCTACAGATCCAAGCATTCCAGGGACATTCGAGCATCTGACACCGCAGCAACCAGGTAAGTTCATACGTTTATGTTGGCCCTTATGGCCCTACAACTTGGAGGTACTAGGTATGGTTTGGGTAGATAGGTTCTAGGTTATGTTTTAAGTTAAACATGTCTCTGTTATATTCTGTTTCCCTGTTGTATCCATTCTGCCATCTGTGAATGTTGAGTATCGCACTTATCCATGCATACACGTTTTCCAGTAAAATCATGCAAATGTTTTCAGCACTGGTTTTGAAGTAAGTAAAGATAAAATCCTGTAATGTAATGAACGGTTAAGTGTGGACGAGGACTGGCATCCTGTTCTTGTCCTTCCCTGGGACTCATGTAAAATTTATCCCCGCCAAGGATACCCTGTACCTTGTCCTTCCCTGGGACACCGGCAAAATTACTAACAAGTGTCATGTCCAGTATGTTATGTATGTTATGCGCCAGTTCCTCTATAAGCCTCACTTATACCACCATGTGCAGTGAAACGTAATGTAATGTTCTGTCACCGTTTTTCTGAAAACTGCATGCATAGCATTTTGCATCACTGCATGTTGATTATGTTCTTACTGAGCTTTAGGCTCATAGGTGAACTCCCTGTTGTAGGTACGGATATTCCAGATGAGGACCCGGTGCCTCAAAATGACGAGCTGATGTAGTTGGTGGATCGAGCTCACGGGGTCTGGCTGTTGCAGTCAGACAAGATGTATTCCTGTGAGCGTGTATATTTGAAAGTTAAGTCGAGTCCTGTATAGATTTTGTGTTTTGTTTTAAAACTCCTGTTTTGGTAAAAATTTAAATGTATGTCAAGTTCCTGTAAAACTTTTGGAATCTGTTATTGATGTATTTAAAACCTCTGTATTTGACAGATTGTATCCATATATTTTAAATGTTTTGAAAACATTCTGGAACTGCTTGAGTTCTCCCTTTTAGGTCACGCATGGATAGTCCTCGAATTTTAGAGCTATCCATGCAGTTTGTTTTCCCTCGAAATTGTCATCTGTGATGAAAGTTTGAAACTTGTATGCCTTCTGTTTTTCATGCTTCCTGCCAGCAGGTATCTTCGTTAAAAGATGTCATGGTGCAGGATGTCTTCTTGAAATTTTGTCCCATTGTAAAGTATATTTTTATAACTTCTTTTGAATCGGGTTTGAAGGTTTTGAAACCTTTATGCTTCCTGTTTGAGGTTGCCTTCTATATGTCTTTCTGTCAAAAGTTGTAATTCTGTCTTTAAAACTATGTCTTCCGATTGCGTCTTCCGGTTACTGTTCACATTTTTCTTCTACCGGTGACGTTATTTGTCTTCTGGTTGACGTCATCTTCCGGTTACTGTTCACATTTTTCTTCTACCGGTGACGTTATTTGTCTTCCGGTTGACGTCATCTTCTCTTCCGATGACGTCAGAACGTCTTCCGGCTGACGTCATCATCTTCTGCCGGTTATGTTTGCTGCCTTTATCTTCCGATGACGCTATCCACTGATTTCTCCTCCGGTTCAGTTTGAAACTACATCTTCCGCTACTGTTTCCTGTTTCCATTTCCGTCAGTCTTATGCCTATTTCTGTTCGGTTATCTATTATTGAGATTTGTTTGCTTTCCATTCCAGAGAACTCTCTCTCCCCCTGCAAATGTTTTCGATTACTCCCTGCAGTTCTCCCTCTCTGTTCACTGCTTTGATTGTTCTATTAGTTTAAAAAAAAATAAAAAAAAATAATAGTCACCGTTTCCTGTAAATGTCCCGGAGTGACGGCTCCGATCCCGGAAACCGATTCGGGTCCGATTTCGGGCTGTCACAAATACGTTCCTCCACTTGATGAACGCACAGGTTGAAGAAGGATGCCCATGGGAGTGCGCTGAGCAGTCGAGGCAAATTTTGACCCGTGGGTGACGTTCAAAGTTATGTTACGTTGTAGAGTCTTTTTGGATATGGATGTAGTAAAGGTCTCGTGTAAATGTTTTAAACCTTTAGATGTTTTCTTTTAACTCTTGTCTAGGTAGATGATTTTGTAAAAAGAAATCATATTGGAACTGTTTGGACCACTTTTAGGTTGTGCATGGATATGTTCGAGTTTTAGAGCTATCCATGCAGTTCGTTTCGGTAAATTCCGCCATGTTTTGAATACGTTTTAAGTCACGTTTCGAGTAGTGTTTTCGGTGATTGGTAAATTGAAAAAAAAATATATGAGGGTAGAAGTGTTTTTATGATGAATTATGTATAGGTGTAGTTGAATGAAGAGAAAAAGGGATGGGGGAGGAAAATGTGTGAAGATGTAACACCCGGTTTCTATTAACCGATTTACCTTTTCATTTTTTAGAGATTGCTGTAAAATTGAAATTTGGGTGATTTAGTGATTAGGTTAATAAGTGAATGAGTAAGGACAAAATGGTAAATTGCAATTTATTGAAGATAACGCATTTAAGGGAGGGTTTAATGAGGTTTAGCCGCCACTGTTCCCTCATTTTTTCTTTCTCAGTATTCAGCTCAAGCTCATCAGAGCTCCAGGCGATTTTCCCTCCGACTTCTCCAGTGATTTCTCCGATTTAGGTGAGTTCCTTCATCTTTCCTTATGACTTGACAGTTAGATAATAGAGGGAGTGCAATGTATGTGTTTTTAGGAGTGTTGTGAATGTGTGTAGTTTCGGGTTTAGTGCAGAATTGGGAATGCACGAAGATCTGAGTTTCCAAATTAATTTCCTTAGACTCCTAGATAGTTTAGAATGAAGTATAACTAATACACTGTCTACGGTTTTAGGTTTGAGCAAAAACCCGAAGTGGTAGGCAACCAAACAATTTCCAGGAATCCAGGTAAGTAAAGTATGCATGTGCCTTCGGGCCTACATCACAAAACATTAGGGTCATGCATTGTGCGAATGAGTTTGTATGTCATGCATCATGTTTTGTGAAAGATTACAAAAATGAATTTTCAAGTAAAGCACGGTAAGGCATGAACCGAATGTGACAGATCAGCTATTAAGGGAATTCATCCGCCCCTTAATCGAGTAGAGGATGTATAACATTGGGAGAGTTGATCCCTCTCCCAAGGGAACTCAGGGATCAGATCAGTTTATGAACGAATGTGAATGCAACTGAGACGAGAAAGTAGAAATTGCCTGTTTAGGAATTTATGATTTTACATTTCATTTCATTATTGCTTTACTTATTTAGCATTAGGCTAATAGATGAGTTTTGTGATGTAGGTGTTGAGGTTACTGCAGGTGATTTCCCTGAGTTGACAGATGCATAGATGATGTTGGAGGAGCACATTCAGGCCACGATTTGGTAAACTGGTGAGGCGGTTTAACCAGTGTTTTGTTTATGTGTATTGTAGTGAACAACTGGATAGCTGAGTTGTGTTTGAGTTTCGTTGACAGAATCAACTTTTAATGTTTTGATCTTAGGTTTGAAAACTCTCTGGTTCAGTTGACAATGTTTTCACTCGAGTATGTCGAGTCTTATGACAGTAATAATTTTCAATGTTTTGAACACCTTTTGAAACTTTCTGATAATAGTACCTTGCTGATTTAGTATTGGTTTTTACTGGATTTGAGTAATGTAGGGATTGAAGTTGTTTTTGAATGGTTTCATTGAAGTGAATAAGTTCTTTCGTAGTAGAATTGTTTTGTATAGGGCATGAATTGTGGCAAAGTTGCTCTGTCTTCTACCGGCAGTTGTAGTCTATCGGTAGAAGACATCGTTTTCTATCAGTAGAAGACGGTTGTTTTCCACCGGTAGGAGTATCGTGTTACAACTATCGGCAGATGTAGGGAAAAGTCTTTTGTCGTTATGTGATCGGTATGTGTAGTTGTTCTGTCAGTAGATGTGAGTAAAAGTCTTTTGTCGTTTTGTGATCGGTATGTGTAGTTGTTCTGTCGGTAGATGTGAGTAAAAATCTCTTGTCGTTTTGTGATCGGTATGAGTAGTTGTTTCTACCAGTAGAGGCTAGATGGATGATTCATCCGGCTGACGTCATCGGTAGATGCAGGTCGCAAAACTTGTCGTTTTGCGATCGGCTGGAGCTGGAAGAATGATTCTTCCGGTTGACGTCATCGGTGGAAACCTTCAGTTTTGTTTCCACTCTGTTTCGTTGACTTTGTTCAGCGGCAGATGCGTTTGACTTCTTTAATCTTTAAGTATTTCACGCCTTATACCTTCATTTCTTTCAGGCGACTATTTTCTAATTTTATACTAATTAGTCACATAATGTTTTACAGTTTGTTTAACTCCATTTTGCTCAAATGATTTCCGCTGCAAGTTTTTTTTTTAAACGTTTGAGGTTTTAGAAAATGTCAAATTTTGACTTTCGAGCGAAGTTTTAAATTTTGTCCAAAGCTTCCTAGTTATGTTCGGACTTATGAGTAACAAATCGGGTCCAGAAAAAACTCGGGGCGTAACAGAAGAGGGTAGGGAGGCAGCACTCTGGATTCGAAAATCCAGACTGCTTGCCGATCGATCGCCAGTGAAGGCGATCGATCAGTGAGCTTTTGCTGGCTAACGCTCTAGTTTTCCAAAGCGTTAGCCGATCGATCGCCAAAAGGGCGATCGATCGGCTGTGACTGATCGCCAAGAGGGCGATCGATTGGCTGTGGCCGATCGCCCAGCCCTACGATGGTTTTCTTTTTTATATATATATAAATATATATAATTTTTCTTTTAATGATTTTCCAAACAATTTTAACGACCTTAGGCTTCGATTTAGAGTTATAGAAAGTCAAAAATTTTCACGTCCAAAATGTCTAAGTCGAAGTCAACGTCAAGTCAAGTCCCGTGACAGCCCAGAAGAGGTTTGAGTCGTTACAGTTAGGCTCGTTGGGCTGGCTCGGCTCAATTCGTTAGACTCGTGGCTTATGAACCGGCTCATGTTGAAAATTTTTTTGAATCAGTTCGTTAGTCTCGGCAGACTCAGTGAGCTGAGCCTTCCTAGACTCAGCTCGGCTCGACCAACTCATTTAACATCTCTACATATGATGGATAGTTGCACATACAATTATATCATGAATCAACATATCATGAGATTTTAGGATATGATTGCCTATATCATATACCTAGGCATTAATCAATATGCATTATATACTTTTCATATAATGTGAAGTGTTATTCATATAGTGATCGATAGAGATAGCAAACGAGCTAGTCGAGTTGAGGCGAGTCAGAAGTAGTTCAGCTCACCGAGCCTAACGAGTTAAACGAGCTGAGCCTAACAAGCTTGATGACCCAACCTGCAAAAATTTCAACCCGAGCCTGCTCGCGAGCCACAAGTTAAACGAGTCAAGGCGAGCCTAACGAGCCTTAACAAGCCGAGCCTAATGAGCTGAGCGTATATAAATATTTTCAACTTATATTAATATAATATAAGTTGTTAAAAAAATTTCATTTAAAATTATAATAAGTATTAAAAATTATATGCCAATAATATTTACTCATTTAATTTAAAATTAGTTATGTTAAGCCTTAAGTTTTATAAAATTGAATGTATTAATAATAAAAATATTTGAGACTATCCAATAAAAAATATAACATAAATATTATAAAAAATATTTTGATATATAAAAAGAAATTAGAATTTGAAAAAAATTACAAATTTGAAAAAAAATTACTTCAAATTACAAAATAAATTCAATAAAAAGAATCTCTAGTCTTCAACATCCAAATTCGTAAACTCCTCAAGAATTTCATCCTCTCGTTGTTGATCAGTCGTCTTGGCGTCGGTCCAATCTTTGATACAAATGAGCGCCTCCACAAGGTTTGATGCAAGTATTCATCTTCGTTCATCATAAACACATTCACCTACACTAAAAGCAGATTCTGGTGCTACAATAGAAACATGATGTAACGGCCACAGCCCGCCACAGCCCGGCCTACAGCCCTCAGGCCCAGAAGACCGAGCCCAGAAGCGAGCCCAGAAGCCGTGCCCAACCGGCCACGTGGCAGCCACACAGGCCCACCACGTGTACTCACGATCTTCCCACCCCCTGCAGTGGGTTTTTGCCTTCCCCCCCACTCGAACCCTTGCCCTCAGGGACAAGCTCAAGGGCTACGAATGAGGAGTACCACTGAGCTGGCCGGCTCAATGGTACTCCTCATTCGTAGCCCTTGAGCTTGTCCCTGAGGGCAAGGGTTCGAGTGGGGGGTAAGGCAAAAACCCACTGCAGGGGTGGGAAGATCGTGAATACACGTGGTGGGCCTGTGTGGCTGCCACGTAGCCGGTTGGGCACGGCTTCTGGGCTCGCTTCTGGGCTCGGTCTTCTGGGCCTGAGGGCTGTGGGCCGGGCTGTGGCGAGCTGTGGCCGATACAAAAAAGGCGCCTTTTTTGTAACGGCCACAGCCCACCACAGCCCGGCCCACAGCCCTCAGGCCCAGAAGACCGAGCCCAGAAGCGAGCCCAGAAGCCGCGCCCAACCGGCCACGTGGCAGCCACACAGGCCCACCACATGTACTCACGATCTTCCCACCCCTGCAGTGGGTGGGAAGATCGTGAGTACACGTGGTGGGCCTGTGTGGCTGCCACGTGGCCGTTGGGCGCGGCTTCTGGGTCGCCGGTGCTGGGCCTTCTGGGCCTGCGGGCTGTGGGCCTGGACTGGGGCTGTGGCCGTTACAAAAAAAGGCGCCTTTTTGTAACGGCCACAGCCCGCCACAGCCGGCCCACAGCCCTCAGGCCCAGAAGACCGAGCCCAGAAGCGAGCCCAGAAGCCGTGCCCAACCGGCCACGTGGCAGCCACACAGGCCCACCACGTGTACTCACGATCTTCCCACCCCCTGCAGTGGGTTTTTGCCTTCCCCCCCACTCGAACCCTTGCCCTCAGGGACAAGCTCAAGGGCTACGAATGAGGAGTACCACTGAGCTGGCGGCTCAATGGTACTCCTCATTCGTAGCCCTTGAGCTTGTCCCTGAGGGCAAGGGTTCGAGTGGGGGGTAAGGCAAAAACCCACTGCAGGGGGTGGGAAGATCGTGAATACACGTGGTGGGCCTGTGTGGCTGCCACGTAGCCGGTTGGGCACGGCTTCTGGGCTCGCTTCTGGGCTCGGTCTTCTGGGCCTGAGGGCTGTGGGCCGGGCTGTGGCGAGCTGTGGCCGATACAAAAAGGCGCCTTTTTTGTAACGGCCACAGCCCACCACAGCCCGGCCCACAAGCCCTCAGGCCCAGAAGACCGAGCCCAGAAGCGAGCCCAGAAGCCGCGCCCAACCGGCCACGTGGCAGCCACACAGGCCCACCACATGTACTCACGATCTTCCCACCCCCTGCAGTGGGTGGGAAGATCGTGAGTACACGTGGTGGGCCTGTGTGGCTGCCACGTGGCCGGTTGGGCGCGGCTTCTGGGTCGCCGGTGCTGGGCCTTCTGGGCCTGCGGGCTGTGGGCCTGGACTGGGGCTGTGGCCGTTACAAAAAAGGCGCCTTTTTTGTAACGGCCACAGCCCGCCACAGCCGGGCCCACAGCCCTCAGGCCCAGAAGACCGAGCCCAGAAGCGAGCCCAGAAGCCGTGCCCAACCGGCCACGTGGCAGCCACACAGGCCCACCACGTGTACTCACGATCTTCCCACCCCCTGCAGTGGGTTTTTGCCTTCCCCCCCACTCGAACCCTTGCCCTCAGGGACAAGCTCAAGGGCTACGAATGAGGAGTGCCACTGAGCCGGCCAGCTCAGTGGTACTCCTCATTCGTAGCCCTTGAGCTTGTCCCTGAGGGCAAGGTTTCGAGTGGGGGGGAAGGCAAAAACCCACTGCAGGGGGTGGGAAGATCGTGAGTACACGTGGTGGGCTTGTGTGGCTGCCACGTGGCCGGTTGGGCACGGCTTCTGGGCTCGCTTCTGGGCTCGGTCTTCTGGGCCGGCTCAGTGGTACTCCTCATTCGTAGCCCTTGAGCTTGTCCCTGAGGGCAAGGGTTCGAGTGGGGGGGAAGGCAAAAACCCACTGCAGGGGGTGGGAAGATCGTGAGTACACGTGGTGGGCCTGTGTGGCTGCCACGTGGCCGGTTGGGCGCGGCTTCTGGGCTCGCTTCTGGGCTCGGTCTTCTGGGCCTGAGGGCTGTGGGCCGGGCTGTGGCGGGCTGTGGCCGTTACACATGAGGTGTTAATAAATCACGTGTCATTACAGTGCAAGGAACATGTTTAAGACTACTTCAGTTTTGATTTCTTTATATTTAATTTGTTGTATGCCCATGTTTGTATAAATGTTATCTTTACTCAAAGTCACAATTCTCTCATAATGTAAAGACTTTTGTATAAATTGTTGGGTTCTGAAATAAAATAAAATAGTCAGTTTTAATTTAATAAATAAGTTTAAATTATTTCTCATAGTTGGTAATTAGTTTTAATTACATGTTTGTTTTTTTTTTATATATATATAACTTCATTTGCGAAGGTTGAATGCTGGTTCGATGTTTATATATTACTCGAGGACACTGATAGTTTGATGTATATGCCCTCCCATGCGATCATAAATGTAACACCCGGCATTTTGGCCATGTAATAATCTGTTGAATTAATGTATGGATTTAAATTGCCATAAATACGATAACAACTTCATTGTAAAATGTTGGAGCATTTAGTGAGGGGAGAACCGAATTAATGTGTAACTAAACTAAATACTAAGTTTAAAATGCATGGAAGGGTAAATTGGGGAGAAATTAAGGTTGGTGGGAGATAACCAATGGATAGCTGACACCTGGCAACTTGTTGAGGAAGTTAAGTTCTTCCTCCTACGTGAAACCCTTAGTTCACTTCTCTGCTTCTTCTCTTCTTTCTCTGTTTTCTCTCTTCCTGGCGATTGAAACAAAGTTCCACACTTTGTTTCTCCTGCATTCTTCTATTTCCTTCAGCAAAGGTAAGCATCTACTCACGCTAATAAATTTGGACAAGTAAAAGTATGAGTATTGCTGAAGTTTTAGGTTAAGTTATTTTGGAGAAAACTTTCGGTTTTTGTATGGAAACACACTTGTTGTTTTCTACAAATCTGAAATGAGTCTGCTGCATAATTTCCAAGTTATTAGTTAATATTTGCAGCATTGTTTACCTCTCTACGTGCATGTTACAGATCTGTCTATTCCGAGACTTTCCAACTAACTGCATCGAGGAAAACAGGTAAGTTCATATCCGTAGGTTGGCCCTTAAGGCCCTACATCTCGGAGGTACTAGGTTTTCTGTTCTATCGGGTTATTTTGGGTAGAAAGGTTATAGTTATGTTCTGAGTTGTCTATGTTCTGTTTCACCGTATGTTCTGTTATTTCTGTCATCTGCTATTGTAAGTTCAGGCACAGTAAATGCTCATGCATACACGTTTTCACTGAAAGTTCATGCAAAACCGATTTCTGTACACTGTTTGAAACTAAGCAAGATAAAATCTGACTGAAATGTACCGGTTAAGTGCGGGACGGGGACTGGCCTACTAAAATCTGTTCTGAAATCTGTTGTGCCTGTCGTGCACTGCCTGTTCCCCTATAAGCCCCACTTATACCCCTCTGCCACTGAAACGTAATGTTCTGTACTGCCACTGTATTTCTGAAAGTCCATGCATAGCATTTTGCATCACTGCATATTTAGTATGTTCTTACTGAGCTCTAGGCTCATAGATGAACTCCCTGATGTAGGTACTGAATCCGAACATGAGGACTTTGTGCCTTGATCTGATGAGTAGATGGCTAGCGGCTCGAGCTCTCGGGGTGGTTGCTGCAGTCAGATACAATTTTCTGTTCCGAGGTTTAAGATGTTTTATTTTGATAGTCTGTATCTGTGAGGATTTCTGGAATTCTGGTTTTGTGTTAAAAACTCTGTAGAAAACTTCTGTTTGGAAGTTCTGTAGATATGTGTTAGGTTCTATATTGATCCTCAGATTTTAAACTATGTACAGATTTTGATGTCTAAGTTTTAAAAACTGCTGTATTTGACAGTTGAACTCTTGTTCTAAATGTTCTGGAATTTGTTTGGAATATTTCTGTTAGTTCATGTATGGATGATTTCTGGTTTTGGAACCATCCATGTAGTTTGTTTCTTCAAATCTGTCAATTGTAAAGTACGTTTTACAATCTTGATTAGAATCGGGTATTGAAGGTCTACAATCTTTACGCATTCTGTTTCTGCTGTATTTGACAGTTGGATTATGTTCTGATGTGTTCTGAAATGGTTTGGAACATTCTCTGTAGTCTGTACACGAATGGCCTCTGGTTTTAGAACTTTCTATGTAGAGTGAAATTCTTTAAAACTTCTGTCATGTTCTCTGTTGTGTTCAAGAACCATGTTTTGAACTGGTTTAAGAAATCTGAGATTTCTATGTTTTCTGTTTTATGCCCTCTGTTCGTATGCCTTCCTGTTAAAGTTGTCAAGTTTTGCCTTAAAAACTGCATCTTCCGATCATGTTCACTGCTGTTTTAAGTGTACATCCACCGATAATTATTGTTCACATTTTGTCTTAATTGCATCTACCGCCAAATAGTAATTCTGTTTTAGGTTTTGCTCCTGCCGATTCCGTTTACTGCCTACATCTTCCGATGACGTCATCCATCTTCCGGCTGACGTCATCACCTTCTACCGATTTCATCTGCTGCCTTCATCTTCCGATGACGTCATTCACATCTACCGACTGACGTCATCTATTTTGTCTTATTCAATCCATCGGTGAGTAGTGCAATTCCGCCTGTTTTAAAATACTTCTACCGGCTGACGTCATCCATCTTTCGGCTGACGTCATCACCTTCTGCCGATTACGTTTACTATCTGCATCTGCCGATGACGTCATCACATCTTCCGTCTGACGTCGGCTCACATCTTCCGACAGTCTTCCACCCGATTTAATTGTATCATCTGCTCTGGTTCATTTACATCCACCGGTTTCGGTTCGTTGTTTGCTCCTTCCGATTTCAGAGCATCATGTCTTATTAATCTGCATCCACCGCCCAACGGAAACTTGTTTGTCTTTAAACTGAGCCTTACGCCAATCTTCCGATAGTCTTCCGATAGTTTTCCGCTATTGCTCTGCCATTGATTTAGACTGATTTTCGCTGCCTAAGTCTTCTGATTTCATATTCTGTTTTCTGCCCTTACCTTCTTCTATTACTTGTTCTTCCTTCCGATTGTAAATCTGTTCACTGTGTTTTTCCCGTTTTGCTTCTGAATACAGGGGATGTTTTTCCCTTCCTCTGAAAAGTTTATGAGTCACTTTAAAAGCTCATCTTGTTTATTATGTTCAAAAAAAAATATAGTCCCCGTTTTCTGTTAACTGCCCCGGAGTGATGGCTCCGATCCCGGACCCCGATCGGGTTCGGTTCCGGGCTGTCACAATAAAAATTCGAACGCATGGTTGCTCGTCTCACTTCAGGAATCCAAAAGTATTTTGAGTTATTAAGGATTAGGACTTGATAACCACATCATGTTCGATTTTCTAGTACTGTAGGCTGTCGAGTTCCTTCATGGCCCGCCGATGACCGACGACACCACCATCATTTCAATGACTCATTAGTTTTTTCGTTAGCAAATAATATTAGTCAATTATAATCCTTTCAAGTGACCACATGTGACACATTGTTCATAATTTTTAGTCAGTTCGGATGGGTTTTAAATAAGCCAATTTGAACCGAGTTTGGGTCAGATCTACTTCTTGGGTCAAGTCAGCCACATAAATCACAAAATTATAACTTAAGACTTTTATCTCTACACATTAAATCATACGCGTACTACATTAGATGTTTGATGATAAATCAAAAGTAGTTGAATAATTTACCATAAATGTGTGCGTTGTTCTTTTGTTGACTTTGAGCTTAATAAGTTATCCCCCTTGCATCTTTTTTCTTCCCCAGTCTCTCTTGATTGCAACCTTCAAACGCGCTTGTTGATTTGAGCATCTGAGTGAATTAGGGCGACGTTGGCCGGTCATTTCTTCTTGAATGTTCTTTCTGCAGTTCGTTCATCAATCCCGGAAGTCCATAAATCAAGTCTCTTTTGCGACAAGAAGAGCTCTTGCAAATTTAGAGGGAAGGAATGATCTGTCTTTTACTCTTTAATATACGTATGCTTATTTTCCAGGAATTGGAAATCGCCGTGAGGCAAGTAAGAGAAAATTTTCTGGCATAGTAGATCGAGACAAAAAGAAGATTAACAGGGTACGAAAGATCGAATAATACCAATTTTATTCTCAATTTCTCAGAAACTTACAAAGAAAACATACAAAGTAAGCGTAGTAGAGACAGCAAGGTGCAAGGTTCGATAAATGCCCTAAACTTGGCGTCGGATTGTAATTTCAAGATCAAGAGTACCGAGAAAGCTTGGAAGCCTCAAGATCCGCGGCTTTCTTGAGGAAGCCCTGATCGTCACTGTCGAGCGCCATTTGGATAGGGGAGGAGCCCAATCCATCGGCTATAGCCAGCAAGATGTTCTTCATCTCCTTCCTGAACTCCTCCAAATCAACAGTTCCGCTCTTATCGCAGTCAAATTTCTCGAAGATTGAGTCATAGAGCTGCGTGAGCTGCTCCGGTGGAGTCACGACGTCGGTGCCGAAGTGCGACTCGATAAGTCGGAGGGACTCGAAGGCTTTCCGGAGCTCAGATCGGGAAAGAACTCCGTCTTTGTTTAGGTCCAGAGCTTCGTACGTCTCGTCTATGCTCTTCTGGAATTGCACTTCGTCGTTCACGAAGTCTCTCACCGTTGATCCGTCGATTATCACCACCGCCATCGATCTCCTTCCCTCCTCTCTGGTCTAGGCTGATAATTGTTTAGACCGACTCTAAATCGCACTTATAGCAGAGGAGAGGGTCGAATTTACGAAAATGTCTGAGAAAAACCATTGAATTACTGCTTTCATCCGTATAACTTGCCAGCGTTGAATATATGCCGAATTAATATTCCGAAAAAAGTGGAATAAAATAATTTAGACTTGATTCGTAGTGAACTAACATAAATAACGCACTTTGCAAAATTACAAAAAAAGTAGCATTCCCCTAAATTCCATTTTGTGTAATAATTTCTCATGACACGGTCATTTCAAATTGTATCTTTTGTTCTATTAATATAATATTATCTGTTTTATATCGAAATTCGTACGATTTAATTTTTAAAATTAGTCTTAAAATATGTTGCAATAGATAAGAAGTTGAGCTCTATATATAAATCATTCACTATCCACTTCACCTCCAAACGATGTGAGATTGTGAACTTCACTGATATAGATTGAGCTCTCATACTTTTACCTGACGGATTCTCACAATTCATATTACACTATTACATAAATTTTACAATCAATATTTATTAGAACAAACAATATATTATTTTAGTTCAACGGCGTCTTCCAACACTGCAGTAATTATTGTTATGATTCCGTTCTATTCACTATGGTGGTCTATGTGAAAAATTGTTAGCTGTCAATAAAATGGTTGAAGTACCGAAAAATATGCCCATGGGTTGAAACAAGAAATAAATGTGGAAGTTAGTATGTTCAAACCCCAAAGGGTTAACCCGACCGATGGATGTAGTACAACATGTGGAAGATTGAAATATAATGTTGGAAAAAAAAAAGTAGTCATATGAGAAACTAAACTTAATAAAATGTACCCTCAATTCTATACATGGAAACCATGTATCAGAGAATTAATTTCAAACTCAAAATGTATATTAGGCTACAAGATTTCCTCGTTCAAAGAGGAAAAGTCCAACAAAAAGATTATGAGTAGAAAAGAGAAAGAATTGTGTGTAGGAGTTGAAAATAATACTTTTTTATGATGGCAAACAAAAGAAAGAAAATGATGTGGTTAGTATTAAGAAATGCTACCGTTACTAATGTGGGAGAAAATCGAATTATAATTGAATTCAATTGTGGGGCTAAATACTCATAGAAATAAGAAAATTAAATTTACATTTCAATGTCGAAATGTAATTGTATTAATTAATTATGGAGCCATTCATGATTTTATATGGATCAAATTACTAGTAGAGTTGGCATTACTCATTTGGTCCCCCACAAACTATGGAGTGATGATGATAGATACGGAACTTTCAATGCAAGGAAGAGGAGAATGCAAGGCTCTTGCTGTCACGAACCCATTCTGGAGTACTTCAATAACTGAACTGATGATAAGGATTTGAAACATGAAGAGACAAATATGTGAATACAATTATATTTGGGTAAAGTGTAATTTGGCCCCTACAACTAGGTGAAATAGACAATTTACACCGTAAACTTGGGTAAAGTACAATTTGGCCCCTACAACTAGGTGAAATGGGCAATTTTCACCGTAAACTTGAATAATAGGCAAGAACAACCTTAATGTATTGATAATGAGCAATATGACACCTACCGTCAAATTTTCCATCAAAAAATAATATTTTTTCACTTGTTCATTTTTTTTTTCCGAAATATCCCTCACTGGACCGAATCGAACCAGACCGGTTCAGCTAATTCCACTCTTATTTATTTATTTTATTTAAATCATATTTCTTAGAAAAGAGAAGACAGATTAATAGAATTAAAAAAAAAACTAAAGTGCAATTAGCCGAACCGGTCCGTTCGGTTCGGTCTAGTGAGGGGCATTTCGGGAAAAAAAATAAACAAGTGAAAAAACGTTACTTTTTGACGGAAATTATGACGGTAGGGGCCATATTGTCCATTATCAATACATTAAGGTTGTTCTTGCCTATTATCCAAGTTTGCGGTGTAAATTACCCATTTCACCTAATTGTAGGAGCCAAATTGCACTTTATTCAAGTTTACGGTGTAAATTGTCCATTTCAACTAGTTGTAGGGGCCAAATTACACTTTACCCATTATATTTATTAAATTATGATATGGTTGTATTGCATCCTTCTTAAATTAGAATCGAACTTTATAGGCTCTCCATGAGATTTACCATAATTGGGTCTAAATAAGTTTTTCATTTTAATTATTATGTAAAAAACTACTTATTATATGGTTTTCAATTAAAACCATAAATTAAATTAAACATGTTATTTTGTAACATAAGCTAAACCAAACTTAATTACCACACTTGGGCCACTTAATGTGAGCCTAAAAACCATTATATGCACAACTTAGGCAAGTGCAAGCGCGCGCACACACACCAAGTTTAAGAATTTCGAACCCAAAGCTACCATGAGTGTTATGTCTCTTATTAACTAAGATGCATTGACGTTATCCTTCTAGTTGTCACTAGGGGCGGGTGGAATCGAACAGACCTACGGGTCCCAAATCGACTCTGGCATTTCTGATCGGTTAGGTTTGGTTTTTTCAATGTTTTTTTAGTTATCGGGTTGGGTTTGAGAATTTTCATTCGGGTTTAGTTCGATTTTGGGCTATGAAGGAAATCCGATCCACTCACCTGAAAGCCAAATTAAAGCTTTGCCCTAACCTTTTCGATTGAGAGTTTTTCCCTAGTCTTCGATTCAGTCATTCCAGTATGTCATTCCAACACTCCTCTCCATCGTGATTCACACCGTCTCCTTCTAGCCTCGTGACTTCCAGCCTCGTGATTCATCGTCTCCTTCTAGCCTCACTATTTGCGAAGAGTGAGAACCTCTGTCATTCTGCCTTGCGAAGAGTCGAAGATCATCTGCCTCTGCCTCTGCCTCTGCCTCTGCTATGTTCTGCCTTGAGTTGCGAAGACCATCGCACTGTCTGTAGCACTGATATGTGTAGAATTTAGGTGGGAAGAAGAAGAAGTTACAGAAGAACTGAGTTCGTGAAAAGAAGAAGTAGAGAGAGAATAATAAAGAGAGATTCAATATTCATTTTTTCCATCCCCTCTCTGAATGAAATTACAGCCTTAAAACAACATAAAGTAGAAACTACCCATAAACAATAACTTCCCATAACCCATAATTAACCAGCAACTAAACAGTGATGGAAGACATAAACTTCCAACTAAACCCACTAAGCTATACACGTCTGTCACCATGCACGTAACAAGCACCTGCCTCATCATTGTTGCCCCATCATTGTAAAAACTAGAGAGAAGTGACAAAGAGGGATAGTATCATTAGAATATCATTTCCTCTACGATCTGCTCTCTGGAACTCATACAGCCTTCCTCTTGGTTTAGATGGAGCAGAAAATGGAAGCGACAGAGGGATTGTAACATTCGAATATTTTTTTAATGTTTTTATTTATTTTTGTTTTTAAGAAAAACGAACCTGGACCAACCAAAGCCGATAATATTGTATACTATGTTTGCTTTATTTATATCATACTAATTTCTCAATTTCTTTCACAGAAACATGATGATAGCTATGATAAGAGCTAGAAAAACTATATACATGATAGTTTATATTTCCACTTTACTTCATTATAGAGAAACTACAGAATGTTGAAGCAATTGATTTTCACATACTTTATGTTAACAAAGAAATTTAATTACCTGAATCCATGCAAGCAAAATACAAGGATGCTTTTTTCTCCCTTAACCCTTTTTCTCTTCAGTGAAATTTTGATGGAGAAAACTTCGTAATGGTAGTCGGGCCGAGAGAGGAGCCTCTTCCTTTTTTCTTTTTATTTCATTCATATCAAGTTCCATCAACTTAACAATTATCAATTGTGCACCAATAAGATTTTGACAAATTGAGCCACATCACGTGGGTATCATAAATTTTGGAGTCTTCATAGAGTCTTCATAAAAGACTTTGTGCAGAACAATAAGTGAATGGGCAGAACAATAAATGAATGTGCAGTCGGTCAATGATCTCATAAACACCCAACATTCTCCCACTTAGAAGACTTTGTGCAGAACAATAAGTGAATGGGTTGAACAATAAGTGAATGTGCAGTCGGTCAATGATCTTATAAACACCCAACAAATATCGGTTCGGTTTGATTCAGTTATAGCCTCCAAGTTGGTTTGGTTTCGATTCTGTACCAAGAATAGAAACTCGAATTGTTTGGTTCGACTTGGGTCCAAAACCAACCCGAACTGTGCCCGAGCCTAGTTTTCATGCTATGAATTTCATAAGTACCATATCGACATATTTAGGAAATATGAATATGCATGGTTATAACTCATCATATGTAATGTTCCACACAACCACGTTGCACCTTACTGACCATTTTTCCAATAAGCATGTGTATTTGAAACATAACTTCTAGAAGGCTAGGAATTTGAAATCCAAGAGGGACCTAGAGTCACTCCCCTTCTATTTATCGCGCTTTACATATGTTATACAATATATAGCTGACGAGATCTATTGAGTTCAAATGTGACTAGTCGTTCCTCCTCTTATCATACCTCAAACAATGTCAAAAATAGGGATAAAATGGTTGACAAAATAAAGTTGAAAATGTATAGTTTCGGGTGTTTGCATCAAACACTAGAAGCTCACTCCCGAGATATTTCTACCCATTCGAGCATCTGCATCTAACACCGGAAGCCTGGTCCCAGACATTTTCCCATTTGGGCGTCCACATCGAACCTTGAAAAGCCCAATTCTGAGACACTTTTTTCCCGTATACATTTTAGAAACGCCGGCCCCTTGAATGTCAGACGTTCACACTTGTGTCCCAACTTTTGTCTTGTAACAATTTAAGGTAAGCTTTTCTTGCCAAAACTATCGAAATTCATTTGATTTCAACCATTTATTCAACAAGTTCAAACTAAATGCATCCATAAACCACATTCAACAACTTTTATGCTTAAATCTCCGCTGATTACATGCAATTTACATGAAATTCTAATCTAAAAAGGATTAAAATTACTTACCTCTTTGTTTAGTCCTAAAATTTAAGATTTGGACTATCAAACTTCACTTTCTTCCTTCTCAAATGCTTTAGGATTCTTTTCAATCCTTCTACAACTTCTCTTTAGATTTCACAATTTAAAAACTAACCTTTCCTTTCAATTTTCTCTTCTTTCTTTTCAGCAGGTTTCTCACGAAATTTTTCAGCTTTTTTCAGATAAGAGCTTGTGGAGTTTTCCATGGCTAAAGTTACAATTTTATCCTCAATTTTATGAGGTTAAGAGACAATTTTACCCTTTCACCGTTACAATATTCCGATTTAAGATATTTGTTAAGTATAAATTATACTAATCAATCCAACTTAATATAATTAAATTTAAGCTAAATATATTAATTAGACTAATTAAAATAATAAAAATTAATTAATTTAATCAATCTTTCAAACAGACGCATCTTTTATATTTCCAATTAAAACATGTTGCACCACCTAATTGATGACCGCATTTTATTCCATGAGATCATAGATAAGGCCTTTATAAATCTTTTTTTCCTCCTAATCATCCTTAGTTTCTTACTCTGTGTCCATATCTAAGTATTTATAAAAAAATTGTACTCGAGTGTCTCATACATTTAATGCAACTTCAAAACCAACTTTAGCCATAGAGCTTCAAATTCCATACTTTTATTGTCATTTTCATCGTTAGATGTCTACTTTATTACCCTGAAATTCCATGAGATTTTTTTTACTATCTTATGTTACCGAAATATCTAAATTATTCATACGATATAATTTATATTTTTAATCCCTTTTATGTACAATCAATTAATTTTGCTTCAAATCATGCATATTACTACTTTCATGCTACTTCAACATTCTCATGTTTTACACCATTTTTACTTGTGCGAATTTTCAAACCATAACGGAAGTGCTGATGATGCAAGGGTTGACCGTAATAAAGGATTGTTTGCGCTCTAATTTGGGTGATGATGATGTTGTCTTGGGGATGCCAATTGCTTGACTCTTTGGAAAATATGGAAGTTAATTGAAAGAAGTTGAAGATGAAGTTTAAGGTTGGTAATTCCATAATGACATTAAGTGGGCGGATCTTAGTGAAGAAAAATCGAAAATTACCGTCAGGGCGATGACACCAGTGTTGCAAAATTCACAAGAAGAGTCTTTGGTGGAGCTAGTTGTATGGATTAAAGTTCAGAGGAGGCGATTAAGCATGAAGTTGTGAATTATAGAGCCTTGTGTAAGTTTCAAAAAAAATTTAGGAATAACTGTAAGTGGGCAACCAATTCTGCCATTGTTATCCTCTAAAATGACTTTATTGTTGGAAGGAATTTTGGACGCATGAGAGGATTTTCACCTTGTAGACAGAGTGATTCTTTCAACTAGATATCACATTAAAGTTACCTATGGAAGACAATCTATTGTCAGCGTTGAGTTTCTATGTGAATTGAAAGGGAGCGTTGAAGCGATTGAATCCAACGCTACAACGTTTGACAGTTATCTTAGACTGTCAACTAATTTCAAATGTAGGGTAAATAACAAATTAGACCTTGAAGTTTCGGAGTGTGTATAATTGATACCTTAAACTTTATTTTTTTGGTAACAAGACAACAATTTCGGGATTAGCAAATGGTTTCTTGTCGTTAAAATTGTTAGGTGATCTTGGACCTTCTCAATCCCAAAAGCTAGCTCAAGAGATGAGGCTTTCCCTCACTTATAAGTTGATCACAAACTTCTTCTACAACCGATGTGGAATATCCCAACAATCTCCCCCTTCACACATCGGGTCTTGGGTCGGAGAGACGACAACTCAGTTTCTCCCGATGGACTGAGATTTGTTGTAAAACTGGGCTCTGATATCAATGTTAGGTGATCTTGGGTCTTTTCAATCCCAAAAGCTAGTTCAAGAAATGAGGTTTTCCCTCACATTTATAAGTTGATCACCAACCTCTTCCACAACCGATGTAGGATATCCCAACAAAAATGACTGTTAACTCACACATGCGTGAGGAGATGAAAAATCGAAGACATAAATGACAATTTTTTTTTTCTCACAAGAGTTAGTTTTAAACACATAATTGCTCGATCACCATTAATAATCCTATCCCTAGAAACAAATGTAGTAGTGTGTTTGTTAGTGTATGCAACAGTTCCACAACTTCAATCTCCACTGTAATCTCTACAACTTTTATTCTCCACTCTAGTCTCCATCTTCACCAGCTCCATTATTACTCATAATCTCGCAACAATTTTCGCGATTGAACCAACCTCTCTTTTTCTCTCTTTGCCACATCCCAAAAGTAGGCCAAGAAAGAACAAAGAAAACCCAGCCCCAAGACGTAACAAAACTGCCCAACCCTTTACTTAATTATCTTAATTATTGCTTATCTTAATTATTGCAGCAGAAGACTTAAATAAAAGCGAGTCATGGACCAATCTAACTGAGCTAAAAAACTAAATCTAACAAGTGATATCAAGATAAAGGGAAAAGCAAATGCACCAAAATAAAAATAAAAATTTAAAGAGTTCTAACATGGGCAAATAACAAGATCCAACCTTGTAAATAAAGTCTCTCAAGAAAGAAAATACTAAATAAATAAAGTGCAGGTTGCCGAGCGGCCCGAGCCTAATCTTGTACTGAAAAATGATGATATTGGCTAAAATTAAGAGTAAGAATCATTTGGGGTTAGATGACTAAACTCAATATAAGTAAAATTTTATATTCAACGTTTAAGTTAAGAAATGTGAAAGAACATGCCAAGTGTAGGACATGTTCTATAAAAGTACTTTAATAAATCAAAAGTAGAGAAAATTTGAAAAACATTTCATTATAACGTGGTACATACATAAAATAAGTCCTACTATATATTATGAAAACCACAATTAAAATAAAGTCACTCATGGACTCTAAAGACACAATGCCATAGGCATATAATTTAATAACGACGATAATCGGTGAATGCTAGAGTCACGAAAATAAAGACCCTGATTAAGTTTAGGGTTTTGCACATAGGAACACGACGTGATCAACTCTTCTATTACTCTACTTAACACAACAAACACATCTTCCAATAATCAAAAGTGCGTAGAAAAAAAAAAAAAAAAAAACTAGACTCTTCATGGGTTGATCAACCTTTATTCACATGACTAAAATAATCTGTAATTAAATGTGCATGCTCAAAATAAAACATGTCCTGTGAAAATACATATATAGCATGAATAAAACCGACAATCCATGAAATGGACACGTCACTTTATATGAGAACACATCCAAATAATAAAATTTTAAAACAATGCAATGAGGAATATAAAAATAAACATCCCACTCACAATGGGCCTATCCAATATGAAGCTCAATTAATCTGAAAGTCGAAGAAGAATTTGGAAAGTCCAACATGTTAAGCCTCGGTACCTAATCACAATATCATTTTAAATCTTAAATTTAAGGCTTGAAAATAACCTAAAAATGACGTCGGAAGCCAATTCAGGCTCCAAAACAGGCCCTAAGATGACCCAAAAATGTTTGGATTCTGAATCAACCCCAAAAAAGAGACTAAGTCGTGGCAAAACATCCCGAGTCAAGGACCAAATAAGGCCCGACCTGCGGCCCATTGTTTTATAGGATTTTCCTCCATTTTTCTCCGTCAAAACTTCCATCCAACTATCACACTTTATTAGAAACATCACAAAGCATAGATCTTAGTCAAAAGTTTAAAGTACTTATTTGTACATATTTGTATTCATATTTATTTGTAACTCTAATTTTAATCTCTCTCCCTCTCTTTATTCATATAATTCATAGAAAATTGTAAATTGGAGAGAGATTCTTTCGTTTTCTGACTGCCCATTGTTAAATTTAACAAGTCCTGTATATTCAATATAATAACCAAATCCATATTCAAATATTACAAAAGTAAAACCAACCAAATATACAGTCTTACAACCATACTAAAAAAGAGTCACAAATATAAAGTATTACAACCATACTTTGTTCAGATTGAAACAAAATAAACTAAAAACATAAACTATAAAAACATAAACTATATAACATAAATTATGTCTACGCATCACCTTCCTCTTCCCATTTCATCCACACATAAACTCTAGCATCCAGATTCCTATTAGCCACAAAGAGCTCTTCAACACTACCTATGAGAAAGTCTAACTTCTCTTCAATTCTAGCAAAAATGAAAGACATGAGGCAAAGATCGTTGCACGAAAGCATCCTCCATGTGAAAATTATGATCGGTACCTTGACGAGTTAGATTGAAGTTAATTTAATTATTTGATAATATTGTAAATATGATGTACACCTTAAGGAGAAGGAGCTGCCATGGAGGAGGCTTCATGGTCGCCCTTGAACACCCATATATATCACTTGGCTTTTCTCTGACTTCTACCTACCTTCTGAATTAATGTGTTATACGACATATTTTTATTGCATGTCTTGCTAATCTTACCCGTGTGACTAGGAATCAGGAACCCTGTATTGAATTTTTTCCCACTATATAACTTATTTATGACATAGAAATTCATACAGCTTACTAGATCTCTGTGTCCATCTTATGAAAGAATAGTGTGGGTGATCAGGTGTTAAATAACTTGAGCTTTGCATGTAAGTCCTTCAATTTTGGTTTCTAAAATCCTGCAATGTCAGAATTTCAATGAACCTTCTTAAGGAACTCAAGTCCTTCATCTGCTCTGATAAACTCGGCATCCTTGGAAGCATGATGGTATTCTTCACTAGGCTCGTTCATTGGAAAACCGATCAATTCATTGACTATGGTCGGGGATATATTAATTACTTTGACGAGAGTATATGTCTTAACCCCAACAGAAGGATTCACTTTCATATTCATATTTGCATAAAATAACTGAATAATCATCTCACAACTATTCCACTTCAATTGGCACAATCCAATTAATCTAGTTCATGCAAACATTTTCTCAATTCTCAATGAATCAAAACTTCAAAATTACTTCATAGAGTAGAAAAACAAGGTTTACACCATATCAATCTCATAATTAGTTTGTTGTAGCTTTCTTCTAAATTCGGAAAAAAATATCCTATTTATTGTTGTTGGACTTGTATTGGTGCACGATACGTCCAAGCCCCTTGTGACGAAGCACTTTTAGCATGTCATCACAACTGTAACGACCCGGGGAGGATCGCCACAAAATTCTTGACTTTACATAAAACTTTAATTCATATTTGAACTCTTTTCTCCTTCTCTTTTTTTTTTAATAACAGTATACCTAACAGGCTTAAAGACTTCAACTTAACGAATGGAAAATTAGTCCCTCATACATGCTTCCAATCGACGTACAAGTTGCATGGGTCTGCATGCATTAACCGATAGACATTGTGTCTTCCGGATGGAACGTGCACCCCACATGACTCGTTTAAACACCTATAGGCAGAAGCGAATACTCGCATCGACCGACAATCACGTGCATCTCGTGTGACCAATTAAAACATCTACCGATAGACATGTGAAATTCACGTGTTCATCTAAGACATCTTCCGATAGCTTACAAGCTCTATATCATCCGATCACTATACGACAAATTATCATTTACATCATCCGACGAGGAAAACATACTTCATCTTCCGGTGTAATAGGGAAACATCATCCGATGGACATGTGCTCCCCACGTGCATAATTAAAACATGACCCGGTCACTAAACGACAAGAAAACCCTCACATTGTCCGATGGCTAAACACTCTACATCTGCCGATCGCTAGACGACAAAATAGCACTTTCATCATCCGATGGCTAAACACTCTACATCTGCCGATCGCTAGACGACAAAATAGCACTTTCATCATCCGATGGCTAAACACTCTACATCTGCCGATCGCTAGACGAAAAAATAACACTTTCATCATCCGATGGCTTAGACACTCTACATCTGCCGATGACGTCAGCCGGATGAATGCCTCATCCAGCTTCTATTTTACGGCAATAAAACACTATAATCATCAAACAACCTCATCCAACAGAAAATACTACAACTCACTCAAATCTTAACCTGAAAATTATAAACCCTAATGAGTAAAAACCATATCCCATACAAGATACACATAGCGGAAGGCTTAAGCAAAACAGACCATTCATAATCCTTAAAATCGTTAACAGATTCTGAAGTCAAACCATTCAAAATCCGAATCTCATTGTTATAAGAAAACTCTATTCTACTTAGTCATCTGTTTATCATAAACTTCTCTGACTTACTATGGGTATAACCAGGGAACTTAATCGTCTATCCAGCCTTCACTGTCACACTGAGCATCCTCCAGCAACCAAGCTTAGACATCTTCATTGACCTTGAGTTCCTCACCTGAAAACTCGTCACCTACATCATAAGGTTTAAACTATAAGCCTAATGCTTAGTAAGGAATGCAACACTAACATGGATGCATGAATGCATAATTTAGGAAAATCACATGCTCATAAGTCTTTTCTTGTTCATGTCTTTGCTCGTAATCATCATTCATAGTCATGGATCATAATCATCATTCATAATCATTGATCATATTCATCATTAATAGTCATTGATCATATTCATCATTCATGGTCATGGATCACACTCATCATTCATAATCATTGATCATATTCATTGTTTAGGTTGTGTGGATCAAGAGAGGATTTGTGCCGGTAAAGGGGGTTCGACAGTGAGTTTGATCTTGTTCCCTACTGCGGGTCGTATTTATATGTCCTTCTTTGGACTGTGACATACGCCGAACCGCCCCCAAACCTCACTTAATCCACGTTGCATAAATCTTATATATATACATATATACATACATATCTTGTTCATGGAAAACATGCGTTAAAACATTTTCTTATGCTTGAGAAACATTCATGATGCATGAACATGAGAGCTTTTAACTCATCAAACTATGACAAGGATCATACCAGAGCAGACAACTTCACATTCACTAACAGGTCATCACATGGTATAACTCACAACATACATAAGTCCTTCAAGTGCAGACAAGCTCATAATCATAAGGTAATCATTAGATATCTCAACCTAGTACTCCCATGATGTAGGGCTCTATTAGCCGAAAATCTTAATACATTCACTTACCTGGTCTCCTTAGCACTTGAGCTCCTTTCTCTTCAAACTTCTTCACCTAAACATTTACATTGGAGTAGTTAAAACAAAATCCTAATAGTTCTAATCTCGAGTTATCCTAAGATCTAATAGCTAAGAGTCCTTCCCGAGTTCTTAGTTTAATACTCAATGTAACCCGAAATCCCAAAATCAAAACAGACGGATTCGATAATGATAACTCAGGGTTAGTTGTTTTAAATGTCCAGAATCGATTCGGAATGACATTACCAATCTCGGGTTTCAAAATGTTCTTATTAATATTCGGCCATACTTCAATACAGAGCTGAAAACAGGACTAATAAACTAACAGATAACCACATTGTCAAACCCGTATCTCGAGCACAAAGTAGCCGAGAAGCAGCAAGGAAACCGATCGCCGAAGGAGGGATTTCCAACTGACAGAGAGTGAGAGCTTGGGAGAGAAGAAATCACCGGAAGTTGGGGATGTCGGCTACAGTGGTTTAAATGAGGTTTGAATCCTTTCCTTTTTCCTTAAATACTGGCCTCAATCCTCCATTATTACAACCTTGCCACTCAACCTAGTTTAGATCCACATGTAATTAATTAAGCTTGGCATAAATCCTAAACTACGAAGATTAAATATTTATGACCGTTAATACAGTTAAGAAAATCACCTGGCCGTTAACTCGGGTGTTACATCTCTATTACTCATTTCGCAGCATATAAATAAGCAATTTTCACTCAACAGAAGGTGCATGCAACTTGACTCTGGTTGTTTTGGTTGCTAAGCCAGATACAACCAAAGATCGATATAAAAAAGGCTCAATGCGCTCCCCACACTCATCAAGTTTGATTCTAATTATTTTGGTTGTTCGGCTGATGCAGCATGGAGTCTGATACCAAAAAGGCTCAACCAGCCAAAGCACAAATCAGCCCATTAGGCGCACATATATAAATGTTCAAAATAAAATACCATACATTTGAAATTTAATTATATAAAACATATGTACATATACTTAAAAACGGACGTGCTGATAACCAAGTCCAGTCAAACTTTTATATGGTGACAACTGATCAAAATAAGTTTTTGAAACCAGGCTATGTGAAGTAGTACAATATAAAAATCTTTACTTCAATGATGACCACAGCATTATCGACAATCTGATCACGCTAGTGAGATCAGGCGTTGGAAACGAGTCATCGGGAACAAAGATATTGTCGGAACCTATAAACGTCTAGACATCAAATCCCTAGTTAGAACATGAGAGATTCCAAAAATAAAAAATAAATAAGGATTGAAATCATAATTAACAAGGGACGACGTTAAAACCTTGATCAAAATACAAAGACGAAAAATAAGAAGATATTACATCGATCCTAGGAACCCAACCAAGAGACCACGACAAATGATCAAAGAACTTTGCCGAGGCGACAAGATTTTCAATAATTAAAAGACTGTGTAGTCGACCGAAACCCAAGAGCATTCGAACAAATCTAACATGCGTTTACTGATTTACCCTATGGTCGACACCTCTCCCTGTCGAGTTTCCACCAAGGGTTGACCGCAGACTCAAGTGGTCACACCTCAAGGCAAGAGTCGACACCTTGAGAAAAAGGTTGACCCTTGTTGCTCTTGGTTGGCAGGAGTCGACACCTTGAGCGAAGGGTCAACCTTAGACCCTCTTGGTCATAGCAAGTGTCCACTAGCCGATCGAAACTTGCACCCTACGTCTGCCAGGGTGGACACTTGCTGAGGTGTTGACCCTTGCTTGGCTCTGCCTTCACCATCAATTGACACTTTCTCGACTAGTGTCCACCACTGCATCGATTTTCAGTGATGGGAAGCGCACAATCCGACCTTCCTCGCCAATTTGCACCTCCAATAGACGCTATAATCTGTATAAACTCCAAATGTGTCAAAATAGTACATAAATTGGGATGACCCGGATGTGTAAATATGTGTACGATGACTGCACGAACCGGAACCCGGATGGCGGTACGCCCGCGCGGGCGAACCAGAAGGTGACGGGTAATAAAAAGGGGGTCGTCACAATCCCACATCTCTTGGGGAAGTATGTGGAAATGAAACATATGTAAAGAGACTCTCCCAAGATAGTAAAACGCATTTTGGAGCACAATTGACAACGGATCCCATAAGAACTCCGAAATTAAAAGTACTTCGGCGAGAGTAGTACCAGGTTGGGTGACCGACTGGGAAGTCCTCGCCAAACAAAGCCGTGAGGGGAGGATATTGGGCTACGGCCCAATCCCCAGAGCGGACAATATCTTGTTGGGAAAAGAGGTTGTTACAAATGGTATCAGAGCCTGTACCCAACCGAAAATGTGGCCAACGAGGATGTTGGGCCCCCGAGGGGGGTGATTGTGATGACCCGGATGTGTGAGTATGTGTACGATGGCTGCACGAATCGGAACCCGAATAACGATACGTCCACGCGGGCGAACCGGAAGGTGACGGGTCGTAAAAAGGGGGTCGTCACAATCCCACATCGCTTGGGGAAGTATGTGAAAATGAAACATATGTAAAGAGACCCTTCCAAGATAGTAAGACGCGTTTTGGAGTACAATTGACAACGGATCCCACAAGAACTCTGAAGTTAAAAGTGTTTTGGTGAGAGTAGTACCAGGTTGGGTGACCGACTGGGAAGTCCTCGCCAAACAAAGTCGTGAGGGGAGGATATTGGGTTACGACCCAATCCCCAGAGCGGACAATATCTTGCTGGGAAAAGGGGTCGTTACATAAATACCCATATCTCGAATCCAAAATCTACAAAACCCTAACCTTTAAACTTGAAAACGGAGTTGGAAAATGACTTATTCACGACAAATCTTCACAAAACTTGAAGATAGGAGTGACGCGAGCACAATCCTAGCGTTGGAAATCCTCCATTCACGCTCGGGATCTCTCTCTCTCTCTCTCTCCTCCATTCGGCCGCACGATAAAGCAAGGAAGGATTTCTTCCTTCCTTCTTTTTAACAATAAAATTTTACTAAAAAAAATAAAACATTTGATATATATATATAAATTAAACATATCTCATATAAAATTTAAACGATGGAAAAACACTACACCAAAACTTCCCAACACAAACCAGAAAATTATAAACTCTAAATGAAAATATATCTGCGACAATTTTATTTACTTAAATGAAATCCGGATTAACCACGATTAAAATTAATCACAGTTGCTTCTTTACTTTATAAATTAATTTTTAAACAAATACCAAATGATATTGGATTTATTTGAAAATTTTTTCACATGTTCACCTTATCGTTTAAATCTAAATGTATAAAACATATGTATATATACTTAAAAACGGACGTGATGATAACCAAGTCCAGTCAGATTTTTATATAGTGACAACTATCAAAATTAGTTTTTGAAACCATGCTATGTGAAGTAGTACAATATAAAAATCTTTACTTCAATGACGACCACAGCATTACCGACAATTTGATCATGCTAGTGAGATCAGGCGTTGGAAACGAGTCATCGGGAAAAAGACATTGTCGGAACCTATAAACATCTAGACATCAAATCCCTAGTCAGAACATGAGAGATTACTAAAAAAATTAAATAAGGCTTGAAATCATAATTGACAAGGGACGACGTTAAAACCTTAATCAAAATACAAAGACGAAAAATGAGAAGATATTACATCGATCCTAGGAACCCAACCAAGAGACCACGACAAATGATCAAAGAACTTTGCCGAGGCGACAAGATTTTCAATAATTAAAAGACTGTGCAGTCGACCGGAACCCAAGAGCATTCGAACAAATCTAACATGCGTATACTGATTGACCCTACGGTTGACACCTCTCCTTGTCGAGTTTCCACCAAGGGTTGACCGCAGACTCAAGTGGTCACACCTCAAGGCAAGAGTCGACACCATGAGAAAAAGGTTGACCCTTGTTGCTCTTGGTTGGCAGGGGTCGACACCTTGAGCAAAGGGTCAACCTTAGACCCTCTCGGTCATAGCAAGTGTCCACCGGCCGATCGACACTTGCACCTTACGTTTGCCGGGGTGGACACTTGCTGAGGTATTGACCCTTGGTCGGCTTTGCCTTCACCATCAATTGACACTTTCTCGACTAGTGTCCGCCACTGAATCGATTTTCAGTGACGGGAAGCGCAAAATCCGACTTCCTCGCCAATTTGCACCTCCAATAGACGCTATAATCTGCATAAACTCCAAATGTACCAAAATAGTACATAAATACCCATATCTTGAATCCAAAATCTACAAAACCCTAACCTTTAAACTTGAAACGGAGTTGGAAAATGACTTATCCACGACGAATCTTCACAAAACTTGAAGATAGAAGTGATCCGAACACAATCCTAGCGTTGGAAATCCTCCATTCACGCTGAGGATCTCTCTCTCTCTCTCTCTCTCTCTCCTCCATTCGGCCGAACGATAAAGCAAGGAAGGATTCCTTCCTTCTTTTTAAAAATAAAATTTTACTAAAAAATAAAATAAAACATTTGATATATATATAAACATTTGATATTTAAACGGTGGAAAAACACTACACCAAAACTTCCCAACACAAAATGGAAAATTCTAAACTCTAAATGAAAATACATCTGCGACAATTTGATTTACTTAAATGAAATCTGAATTAATCACAGTTAAAATTAATCACAGTTTCTTCTTTACTTTATAAATTAATTTTTAAACAAATATCACATGATATTGGATTTATTTAAAAAAAGTTTCACATGTTCTCCCTATTATGGGTAGATAATAGAAACATTTTCGTGATTTTCTAAAACTTGTATGATTTATTATAATATTTTTATAAATTACTAAAATAAAATTACAATAAATCGTACATGTATTAAAAAATCACGAAAATTTTCATATTATCTTCTCATTAAGTAGTGAACATGTGGTAAAACTTACAAGTGAATCCAATATCGTTTGGTAATTTTTGAAATGAGAGTTTAACGAAATTATTGATAGAATGTTAAAACTGATAACAGAATCAAAGTACAGAGTTTGATTTGCCGGTTTTTTTAGTACATGGGGTTAACCGAAATAAAGTGCATAGTACAAGGTTAAACTCGATAATTACCCTTTAAAGTATTATGGGCATAGATGAGAAAATTGTCTTTATTTAAATGGTCATTAATATTATTTTAGTTACTGGGCTTTATTTTAGTTTTTTTTTTTTAAATTTGGGCTAACTTATGTCTTTTAATAAGGTCCAAACTTCATTACTAACTAGTCTAAATTACTCTGAAGGGAAGAGATAAGGACATGAAGTTGGGTACTTCAATATTTACTGAAATAATGTCTTCCCTCTCTGGTCAGCTCGAAACTTCGTCTCCATTCCAGTTGTTCTTCATCTTTGGTCCTGTGGGTCCTTCCTCCCCCAGAACTTCATCAGGTAGGCTGTTAATCAATTTTCTGAACCCAGATCTAAGCTTCCAAAACAACAATTTCTCAACCTTTTTGATCTCCTCCGAGACTCTGTATGTAATTTTCGGACCCCATTCTCTTGCATACTCTAGCCATACTGGTTCATCAATGGCGTCCCCCAAATACTCCGCTGCAATCACAGAATAGCTTCGTCCCGTATCCAACACCATCTTGCTCTTCGCTGTGTCATTTCGTATCCCAATTCCTCCATTTCCCTGCAAATCTAGGCCTGGTTTTGGATATGAAGCATGGCCATTGAGCGACGCGAAGGCTACAAATCGATTGCCTGTTTCGAATTCTAGCTCGGATGCGTCCACCCATTTGCCCTTGCTGTGTTGGGAGAAGAAGACTTTCCTAAGCTCCCCATTGAAGTTGCTTATTCTCAAAGTCAGATGCTCCCAGTCACCCACGTGTTCGCCGATTTTCCCCAGCGAAATGTTTACAAATTTTACTTTGGCTCGGGCTGGTCCATTAAAAGGGTAGAAAATCCATACTGCAATGTCTGTAAATGTTGCTCCAAACATTGGTTTTACGTGCAAATACACTTCAGAGGTCTGTAAATCTCCCTTCTTTACTCTGTTTCTGGCTCCTTCTTCTGTCGGCAAGTCTAACCAGTAGGCACCGTCATTCGAACCACCCCGAGGAATGTTCGTGCCCAGCGAGTCGATTGGTACGGGTCTTGATTCGTCTTTCTTTGTGTACAGCAAAGCTCCATTGTTGAAGAACCAACTTACCGAAGAAGGAAGGTAGATTTCATCAGGGTGAAAGTATATAAATGGAGAATAAGCTTGAAACAGAGAGCTGATTTGAGTTAAGTTAGGCATGGATGCTAAACTTGGAGCTGAGTTTATCAAACAAGCAATAGGTAAAGGAGAGTTTGAGTTTTTCCCATTAGTATGAGCTATAAATGTTCCAACCGGAACTCCGAGACCATTGGAGCCTCCATTTATGGGTCTCAAGCTGTAAACATTAAAGCCGGTTGAGTCGCTCTCGGAGCCTGTTCCCCACAGCCAGGAGTCAGCCTCACATTGGGTGGTGAGGTCCGACCGAACACAACGGATTTTATCGACGGAGGGCTTCTCCGGCGATGTTGTGACAACATGGCCGATGGCATTGTACCCATTTGGGGGAGAGGGCAACCAGACATAGCCATGGCTATCTTGTTTAATTTTCAAGGACTCGCTGCTCCAAATGAGAGTGTAATCAGTCGGCTTCGCCAATGCTCCGCCATCCGGATCAACCTCCATGCAGGCCAGAACCCGTCCGAAGAACGGCTTATTGTTAGGCTGGCAATGGCTTCCAAGCATGAAGAATCCTTGAGGAATAGGGGATGGATCGAAGAAAGTTGCCCCAAAATTGTCCACTCCGCCTCCATCTATCGCCCAAATTTTGTTAAAGGATGATACCCCGCACGCTCTTAGCCGACCTCCTAAATCAATAATTCCGCTTGCAAATCCGTCTTCATCTAAGAAGGATAGGAAAGATCAGATCAATAAACGAATCGAGGAAGAAGATGATACAGACCATGTTGAGCACAGAGATGGAGTTATACCTAGAGTCCATGTCGGAAGAGGAGAAGGAAGCTTGAATACAGCTTCAATCGGCAAAGGTTTGCTTCTTTTCGAGACCCTCGGAGAAGGTGGGAAAGAGAGAGGATTGCCCATTCTTTGCCTGGATATTTCAAAACTTAAGTAATATCAAGCCACCACCCTTAGAATAACTTGGAGGGAGAGGAGAGGCATATACTCTTGCCTTTTGCTTTCAGGCCCTAAAAAGGGAGGATGAGAACAATGACAGAGCTCAACAACAGCTTAAAGAAAACGGCAGTAGGTTAGATCAACTTCTCTTCTACACCATGATTTGTTGAGAATTCCGATTGAGGATGAGAATGTTTGGGGAAGTGTCGTGCAAGGGAGACAACCTAAAATGCTACGAAATTTGTTGCAAACCAAGCTTTTTCCCTTTCCATTAATGGGTTCTTAGTTGGAAACTCTACCAACCAACAAAGAAACGTTCATTTACCATTTCATCAGTTAGGAGACAATTGTCCAAGACGGCACTCAATACTACTGTTTATCCTTGGAAGAAATGTTAGTTCTAGCATTCATTTCAAGTAAATAACTAAAAACGATTAGGGTGGGAAGACCTACTCACAAGTATTTGGTATAGGTAACCAATAAATATACTCTCTAGATGAGCTTGTAAGAACTCTACCCCATCTTATTCCATCATAAACCGAGTCGTAGATTTTGTTGGATTCCACCTCTATTACGAGGTGGGCCCACACATAATGAAATAAAAAAATATATACAGAGATAAGTGGTTCTTTCAAAGGGAATTGAAGAGAGAGATTTTGCTAGAGATAAGTGGTTCTGATCTTCTATCGAACTGTCAATTCGTCTCTAATTCAACCAAAATTTTATATTGTTGTATCAACAAGATCTAGAATTCTACTGGTTGTGATTATTGAAGAGTAAAAAAGTCACTCACATGATGCCGTCAGTCAATTTGGTGAGATCGGTTTTTTTTTTTTTTGTCGAGAATAATGATTTTCGAAATTATTTGCTCTTATTGTTGTTTCTGCTAATTTATTCTAGAAATGATTATAGTGTATCCAATATTTTTTATTGTAAGATTATATCAGATTTTGGTCTCGTAGATGTGTAGACACATTGTCGAACCACGTTAAATTTGGTGTCTCATTTTTTTCTACTTTAGTTTGTGGTATTTTATCAATTGGCATAATAATCTATTTTAATCAAACAAAGAGAGAAAAGGAAATTTATCCGCTACGTAATCGAGTTTTATAAATAGTTTTTCCCAACAAGTTTATCATGGAATATTGTTTCAAAGAAATGCATTATATTACTATATGTTTTTCTTTCTTTTAAACTCAATTTATTGTAAAAACACCACAATCACGCAATCAAGCCGACATATGGCGTGGTGTAACAAACATGGAGGTGCACCTCCGAATTCTTACCATGAGAGTAATTTATGTGACCTCAAGTCAATACGAAGATTATACTTATCTCGATCCACTAGATGTCACATGACATATTTCAAACTTAAGTAACCGAAAATGCAATTACATCATAGAAATCAAAGAGTTTGAAAGATTAAGATCAGTTATGCGATGTCACACAAGGATTATCGAGTGTAACGACCTGGACCCCGTTCCCGCAGGCCCAAGCCGTGCAGTTCCCACTGATGGGCTGCTGCCACGTGGGTCCCCGTAGGGTGGTACACGTATACTCACTAGCTCAGTGGTACTCCTCACTTATACCTCAGGTACTAGTCCCTGAGGTCCTCGGTTCGAGTGGGGGGGGGGAAGGCAAAAACCCTCTTCAGGGGGAGGGAAGATCGTGAGTACACGTGTACCGCCCTACGGGGACCCACGTGGCAGCAGCCCATCGGTGGGAACTGCACAGCTTGGGCCTGAGCTCAGTGGTACTCTTCACTTGTACCTAAGGTACTAGTCCCTGAGGTCCTGGGTTCGAGTGGGTGGAAAGGCAAAAACCCTCTTCAGAGGGAGGGAAGATCGTGAGTACACGTGTACCGCCTTACGGGGACTCACGTGGCAGCAGCCCATCGGTGGGAACTGCAAGGCTTGGGCCTGCGGGAAAGGGGTCCAGGCCGTTACAAAAAAGGGCGCCTTTTTTGTAACGGCCCACTCCCCCGCGACCAGGCCAAGTGTCCGTGCAGTCCCCGCAGAGCCACCACGCCACGTGGTAGCCACACAACCCCGCCACATGTACTCACACTAGCTCAAGTGGTACCAGGGATGATGAACTTGTGGTTATGAAGCTTGGGAGCCCAAGTTCGAATCCCTGGGGAGGCAAAAACTCCGATCAAACCAGGTGGTGGGAGAAGATCGTGAGTACACGTGGCGGGCCTGTGTGGCTACCACGTGGCAGGGCTTTGCGGGGACTGCACGGACACTTGGCCTGGTCGCGGGGTGAGCCCTGGGCCGGGGGATTGGGCCGTTACAAAGACCTCAGGGACTAGTACCTAGGGTACTAGTCCCTGAGGTCCTGGGTTCGAGTGGGGGGGAAGGCAAAAACCCTCTTCAGGGGGAGGGAAGATCGTGAGTACATGTGTACCGCCCTACGGGGACCCACGTGGCAGCAGCCCATCAGTGGGAACTGCACGGCTTGGGCCTGCGGGAACGGGGTCCAAGTCGTTACATCGTGTGACACCGATTTTTAATGCAATGATGGACAATATAAATATGCAGAAATAAATGACACAGGAGGTTGGTAACGCAGTTCGGCAACCAGCCTACGTCTGCGGGGCCACGCCCAGATATAAAAATATTTTTTTGAGTTTACAAAGTTACAAGATAATCGGACTTAAACAAATAAAGACTTCCTCTTATCTTTGTCGCCGCCTCTAGCTAACTTCCCAAAGAAAACTGTTTTTGCGAGATCCCCTCGACTTTAGAACGACCTCTCCCAAGATCTAGATAACAACAAGATCCTCTCGTTGTTGATTCCTCCCGGAATCCGTGTTATGGCAAGATCCCCTCGCCCACGATCAAGAACGACAAGCTCCCATTGTCTAAGAAACAGAACTCCTCCCGAGTTCGGATGCAGCCTCCTCCCGAGACTGAGCTTCAATGAAGAATAAAGAATATTGCCTCTTGAGACAGCTCCTGAAACACCAGATCGAAGTCTTCGGATGCAATAATCAACACACTCAATAAAACGATGAAATCCACAGATTAGATAGAGTGTGTAAAACAATCACAAACCCTTACGCAGAAACGTAGGGAGTGAAAGAAAAAGCGACGGCTTGTAAAACGAAGAAAAGTTCTCTAGTGTAAATCCAAAAATCCGTCCGCTGAAGAATAATCACCGACGATTCACTGAAGGCGTGAATGAGAGGATTAACAATTGTTGGACACATGCAAACGTCGGTGAAGAATAAAATCGCCCGAATGAATAAAGACTTTTAGCTCTCAAGAATAATGGCTTCAGCACGTTCAACTATTCAGCCAGAATGCATAATATATTGTGCATCAAATATTCTCTCCAAACAAATCGCACAAAATAAGGAAAACTGAATCCCATGAAAATCGGATATGCGACACCTTGTGCGACATTTATGGAAAGTCCATGCAAACAGATCTGAAACGAATCCCAAAATATTAGGAACAATTCCTAACAGTGTTGTGATCTCGTATCAAGCTTAACAACACCACAAAATACAGATCGGCTTCCAAAATATTATTTCCATCTTAAAATCAACTTTCCAAATATTTAGGAATAAATCTGTCAGTAATGTAACGGCCCTAAAACTGTACCCAATATCCGTACCATATTATTTATTTATTTATTTATTTATTTAACCTAATATCTTTAATTAAACTTTAAACAGAACCTAAACCGAAATCGAAACCAAAATCGAAATCGGAATTGAAATCTAACCTTTAAAACATTTAAAACAATTAAAACAAATTAAATAAATTACTTAAAAATTTTAAAAACAATTAAGGAAAACATTTCATAAAAGGGAGGGCAGTTCAGTCTTTCTGCCGAGGGAAGGGGCAGCGCCCGATCGCTGCCCCATGCAGCGATCGCAGCGCTCGATCGCTGCGTGCTGCAGTGATCGAGGCGCCCGATCGCTGGCAGCGATCAGGCCTTCGCGCCTGGTCGCCGACCTCCACTCCTTTCTCTCTGTATTTTCTATTTTCTATACTTTCTATACTTATCAACTTATCAACTTCCAGAGAGCAAACTCACATGTTTTATCATCAATAACTACAATCAATAACTACAATGAACTCGACCCAAAATATATCCTACCCTCAACCAACTTACAGCGGACTTTGCGAAATCCCACTGCGTAGATATATCTAAAAATCGAGACAATCCGTAACATTTTCAAAACATTTCTATAAACAGTTGACCCAAACAGTTCCAGAATTTCAAAACGAATATCGTTACCTAAACATCCTATACATATTCTATCAATTATCCCAAAACGTTCCCAAAATCTATACATACTGTCCCCACGGGGTCGATGAAGCCTCGACTGCGCCAGCACACCACCACAGCCATCCACCGTCAACTGAATCATGCCTCAGGTGGAGGGACATCGTCCTCACCTGGTACCTCGATATCTAGATCACCTACACCATACAGTACACTATGAGATGAAATCCAAGTAAGACTCGTAAATGCAATGCATGCTGTGCGTATGAGTTCGATAAACCATGCTTTATTTTATCTTACAATGCAATGCTCAATACAATAGGTGTCACCGAGGTCCTATCCCTCTAACCAGAGAGAGCTCATCCAGCGGGCGGACTACTCTTTCCGGCTAGAGGCGGGGGGTGCACGCTTATAACACGTACAGCCGTGCCTGAGCCCCACCTCGCATGACCAATACAATACGCCTTTCGGCCAATACGCCTTTCGGCCAATACGCCTTTCGGCCAATAAGCCTTTCGGCCGATGCTATGCTCAATACGCCTTTCGGCCAGTGCAATGCTTTACGTTATCTTTAAAACTCTGTGCGGAAATTCATTTTCATGCTTTACTTTAAAACGAGTGATGCGTGAACAGTTCAATAACTTACAGTAAACAAGCAATAACAGATACCATCAAAACTGTAAAAGCATAAACTATAAACTCCTAAGACCTAACTACCCAAACCGAGCAAAACTAACTAAAGGCATCTCCAAAACTCCTCGAGACCACGACGTACGGTGTAGGCCAATCGGCCAAAGAAGATCACGAGAACTTACCTCGTGCACGCTGCAATCCAAGCTTCGTCCACGAGCTCTGATTACCTAATCAACACGCAATATTGACGTTAAATTTGATTTAAACTATCGATCGTCTAAATTTACAAAACCTTAACTACGGAAACTTCTTAAAGTTCTAATCCAATTTATCGAGCTATTCATTCGAGCGATTTTTCGCTCGGCACCTCAATTCGTAATTTACGAGTTTATCCAAAATCTCGAAATTTCATAAAATATAACATTCTTCCTAAATCGATTAGATTCGACCAAAAACGTCCAATACGCTCAATATGTATCTAATCACGGTAAACCTATTAATTACTAGCTCTAAATCTCGGTTTTTATCGAAAACCTAACCGAATCTAAACGTCTAAATCTCGGTTTTTATCGAAAACCTAACCGAATCTAAACGTTTAGAAATCAATGAAACTCGGAATTTAACGCTCTAAAACTATAGAGACTTACCGAGAACGTCGATTGGAGGAAGAAACGTGAAGGAAGCGGAACAAACAGAGGTCGGATCGGAGTCGGATCGTGAGAAGTCGCGCGGCTGGCAGTGAGGGTTCGCGAGAGAAAAAGAGAAACAGAGAGAAGTGGTTCTGGAATTCGAAGAGGAGAAGTGAAATGAAATAAAAGAATTTTGATTGATTTATAATATTGAATTTGCAAATTACCAAATTGCCCTTATTTAGTTTTTATATTGATTTCGTTCTTCGGTTCGTTAATCGTCTAGCGATTCGACTTTTCCAAATTTCCATATTTTGCCAATAAGTCCAACTTATTATTTGGGACTTAATAAAACTGTCCGTTCGCAATTCGGACCTCATTTACTATTTTTTACGAGAACGTCTTTTACATCACGAAAAGCTTAATTGTTCGGAATATAGTGTTTAATCTCCGAAAATTTCCATAATTTCCTTAAAATTCCCATTAATTGTTAGGATCGTAGTGACGCTTTCTTTTCGTAAAACGGACTTGATTTGACATAAACATAAAAATATCATCCAATAATATAATAATAATAAAATATTCAAGTCCGTACATCCGGGTATTACATTCTACCCTTCTTATTCAGGATTTTGTCCACAAAATCAAATCATGCAAACAACCCAGGATAACTAATCATCATATCCTGCTGTCGCTCCCAGGTAGCCTCTTCCACCGCGTGGTTCCGCCACAAAACTTTGACTAGCGGAATTTCTTTGTTGCGCAAAATCTTGATGGAAGTCTCCAAAATACGTACTGGCCTCACCTCATAGCTCAAGGTAGGCTGTACCTCGATCTCTGTAGCCTCCACGATATGCGACGGATCGCGCAAGCACTTCCGAAGCATAGACACATGAAATACGTCATGGATACCCTCCATAGAAGCCGGAAGCTGCAACCTGTACGCCAGCTTCCCGATCCTCTTCAGAATAGGAAAGGGCCCCACATAACGAGGGTTCAACTTACCCCTCCTTCCAAATCTCGCAACGCCTTTGAACGGAGAAACTTTAAGGTAGACCTCGTCACCTTCTTCAAACTCTAACTCTCTCCGTCTGGTGTCAGCATAGCTCTTCTGTCTGCTCTGAGCTACCTCAATGCGCTGTCGGATAATGGAAATCTTCTCTGCCGTCTGCTGCAGAATCTCAGGACCTACGATGCTGGCCTCGCCAACCTCGTCCCAGTATAACGGAGACCTACACTTCCGACCATACAACGCCTCATACGGAGCCATGCCAATAGTAGCCTGGAAGCTGTTGTTGTACGAGAACTCTATCAGAGGTAAATATCGGCTCCACGAGCCCTGAAACTCCAGCACACATGCTCTGAGCATATCCTCCAAAATCTGATTCGTCCTCTCTGTCTGACCATCAGTCTGAGGATGAAATGCGGTGCTGAAATTAAGCTGAGTCCCCATAGCTCTGTGTAAACTCTTCCAGAACTTCGATGTGAATCTCGGATCACGATCTGAGACTATGGAAACTGGCACGCCGTGAAGTCTGACAATCTCCTGCACAAATAGCTCAGCGAGCTGATCCATAGACGATGCCATCCTCACAGATAAGAAGTGGGCCGACTTTGTCAATCGGTCCACAATAACCCAAATGCCATCATGGCCCTTCGTTGTCCTCGGGAGCCCCACAATAAAGTCCATGGAGATCTGCTCCCACTTCCACTCCGGAATCGGCAGTGGTAATAACGTTCCAGCCGGTCTCTGGTGCTCAGCCTTCACTTGTTGGCACACTAAACAAGTCTCAACATACTTGGCAACCTCCCTCTTCATGTTCGGCCACCAGAAGTGTTGTTTCAAATCCCGGTACATCTTAGTACTTCCCGGGTGTACAGAATACGCCGAAGAATGTGCCTCAGCCAATATCTTCTTCCTCAGATCCTCGTCACTAGGCACGTACCACCTATGCCTGAACTTCAGAATGCCATCATCTGATAAGTGAAATTCCGACGAGTCTCCCAATATCATACTAGATCGAAGCTCCATACACTCCGAATCATTCTGCTGAGCCTCGCGTATACGATCTAGAATGGTCGGCCTGAGAGAAATGTTGGCGAGCATACTAGACAACTCAGCCACTATCTCCACATCGAATCTCTCAATCTCAGACCGCAGCGTAACTGACATCGCTGCTAATGAAGGCTGACTCGCAGAAGGTACTCTACTCAAGGCATCAGCAACCTTGTTCGCCTTTCCTGGATGGTACTTGATATCAAAATCGTAATCTTTGACCAACTCAAGCCATCGTCTCTGTCGCATGTTCAGCTCCTTCTGCGTAAATAAGTACTTCAGGCTCTTGTGGTCGGAAAATATCTCGCACTGCTGGCCATATAAATAATGTCTCCATATCTTCAGTGCGAAGACCACAGTTGCTAACTCAAGGTCGTGCGTAGGGTAATTCTGCTCGTACGGCTTCAACTGCCGAGAAGCATAAGAAATAACTCTCCCCTCCTGCATCAATACACAACCGAGTCCTACTCCCGACGCATCACAATAAACGTTGTATCTGACACCTTCAACAGGTAACGCCAGTACTGGAGCGGTGGTCAATCTCTGCTTTAACTCCATAAAACTATCATCACAAGCAGGCGACCAAATAAACTTCTCGTGCTTCCGAGTCAATCGTGTAAGAGGAAGTGCAATCTTCGAGAATCCCTCTATAAACTTCCGATAATAACCGGCCAATCCGAGAAATCCACGCACCTCACGTACGTTCTTCGGCTGTGGCCAATCTCTGACCACCTGAATCTTACTCGGATCCACAGAAACTCCGTCCTGTGATATGATATGGCCAAGGAAGCTCACTCTGTCAAGCCAAAACTCGCACTTCGAAAACTTTGGATACAGCTGGTGCTGACATAGGGTCCTCAGAACAATCCTCAGATGCTCCTCGTGTTCTTCCTTCGTCTTAGAGTAGATCAATATGTCGTCGATGAAAACCACCACGAACTTGTCCAGATACTCCTTGAAGACACGGTTCATCAAGTCCATAAACGCTGCAGGGGCATTAGTAAGTCCAAAAGACATGACAAGGAACTCATAATGCCCATAACTCGTTCGGAATGCCGTCTTCGGTATATCATCCATCCGGACCTTCAGCTGATTGTAACCCGAGCGTAGATCAATCCTCGAGAATACTCGGGCACCCTGTAGCTGATCAAACAAGTCGTCAATACGGGGCAATGGATACTTATTCTTCACCGTGAGCTTATTCAGCTCCCTGTAATCAATGCACATCCGGAGGGTCCCGTCTTTCTTCTTGACGAATAGGACAGGTGCACCCCAGGGTGAAACACTGGGTCGAATAAAGCCCTTCTCTAGTAACTCATCAAGCTAAGTCCTCAACTCTCTCAACTCAGCTGGTGCCAGTCGATACGGGTTTTTAAACCTCGGCGCGGAGTTAGGATATACGTCAATAGTGAACTCAATCTCCCGGTCTGGGGGTAACCCGGGAAGATCATCAAGAAAGATCCCAGAGAACTCTCTGACAATAGGAATGTCGCTCGGCTTCGATCCGCTGAGCAACTGACAATCAAAGACAGAGGCCAAATAAATAGAGCACGCACCTTTAAACTGCTCGTTGACCATCATGGAATAAGAGATAGGCGAGCTACTAAATCTGCTCATCGCCTGATAAGAAAACTCAGCTTTACCCGGAGGTCGAAAAGTGACAATCCCGGATCGACAGTCGATGGTGGCGAAGTGCTGCAATAGCCAATCCATCCCCAAAATAAGATCATAGTGCTCGATGCCCATAACAATAAGGCGAGCATAAAGAGTACGGTCCCCAATCGAAATAATATTCCCCTGGACTACACGGCTTGACTGCATACGCTCGCCTGAAGGTAGCATCACGCTATACTCGCACTCTGCTAACTCAGGCGCAAGCCTCAATCTCGACACACAAGTGGTGGAAACAAAAGAATGTGTAGCCCCCGTGTCTAATAAGGAAAATACAGGAACGCCAGTAAGCAATATAGTACCTGCAATCACGGCAGGCTGAGCCTCATCATCAACGTCGCCAGGCTCGATAAAAGCGAAGATCCTGGGCATAATCCTCCTCTGATCACTGCCCGACTGGTCTCGACCCCGCTTCGGGCAGTCTCTAGCGAAATGGCCTGGTTCCCCACAACAATAACATACACTCGTGCCCATCCTGCACTGGCCAGTGTGCTCCCTCTGACACTTAGGGCAAACAGGCACCTGAGAAACAACCTGTACTTGCTTCCCCTTTCCCCGGTCATTACCTCCCTCAAGAGGTCTCTTCACACCCCTCTGCTGCTGCTGTTGGGGCTGCGCCCTAGGCTGCCAACCCCGAGACTGAGGGCGAATCTCCCGGAAGAAGCCCTTAGCTGGCTCCATCGGTCTAACAGAACTCTGATCTACAGCCTCAATGTCCAGAGCTCTAGCCATAATGTCGTCATAGGATACATGTCGTACCCCAGATATCGTAAGGCGCATCCGGAACTCCTGGCTAAGTCCCTGTAAGAATCGGCGTACCTTGTCCTCGTTTACGCTGACCTGTCGTGGCGCAAATCGAGACAGTGCCTCAAACCTCCTCACGTACTCAGGAATAGAAGCAGTCTGCCGCAACTGCATAAACTCGACCATCTTGGCCTCGCGAACAGTATGGCTGAAATATTTATCGTAGAACAACTCTCTGAATCTCTCCCAGCCCATAATAGTCACATCGGCGGTCGTCTTGATGGAATCCCACCAAAACCGGGCGTCAAGTGCTAAATGATAGGTCACCAGTGCAACCTTCTCTCCATCATCTATGCTAGCATACGCCAGCATGTCCTCCATAGTGCGAACCCACTCCTCGGCTGAAGAGGGGTCCGTAGACTGTCCGGTAAAGATAGGGGGCTGAAGCTTCTGAAATCTCTCCATTCCCCTATTGCCCTGAGTAACCGCCTCCTGAGCTCTAGCGCCATCACGATTAATAAAAGTACCCAGCTGCTCAGATTGTCTAGCCATCTGCTCAGCCTGACGCTCCATATGCTGAGACTGCTGAGCGATAAAGTCCTTGAGCGTGTCAATCGTATCATCGCGGTCGTCTCGGTCGTTTCGTGGACGCACCATAATTATAAAACTCCTATAAAAAGTTAAACAAATATTCTAAGAAACTAAAAATCAAATAAAGCTATAAAGGTACTTACAGTTGATGAAGAATGTCCGCGTAGTGGCTGTGCAGTCGAGTAGTCTACAGAACCGATTTTAAAACCCGGGGGCTCTGATACCATAAATGTAACGGCCCTAAAACTGTACCCAATATCCGTACCATATTATTTATTTATTTATTTTTAATTGTTTTAAATGTTTTAAAGGTTAGATTTCAATTCCGATTTCGATTTTGGTTTCGATTTCGGTTTAGGTTCTGTTTAAAGTTTAATTAAAGATATTAGGTTAAAAAATAAATAAATAAATAAATAATATGGTACGGATATTGGGTACAGTTTTAGGGCCGTTACAAGTAACTTCCACATAAACTAAAGCTCAAATATCATTGGTAACTCTCATATCTTCGATTTAATTCAGTTACCAAATTAGATTAACCGCCACAAGGAATAAGGAAACCAAATCTCAACAAATCGGTTGAGTGACACTACGTGTGACACTTTAGGAAAGTATCTCTAACAACTCGGATATTCGTCCAAAAAATTAAGAAAGCATTCCATTATTCATGGTAACTCGAAGCCCAACAGATTTCACCAAATCTCCATCAAATCGACTTACCAAAACAAACTTTTCCAAAAAGCAAGTGCCTTTAGCTTTTTCAATAACTTTCTCTAATATTCGTGTTTCCTTATTTTTCTCTTCCACTGAATCTTCATGATTACTAATATAAAGCCATCCAATAATCAAAATACAATATTTCTTGATCACCAAGAAATAAATTATCAATTTAGAAAAACATATTATCTCCATAAATATATATAAATATTGCCAAAAAATCAATGCCAACTTATATGCAATATCTTTGCATTTACAGAGTTATTAAATAAGTAGTAGGAGATGAAAAACTAGCATATACACGTAAATTCCAAATCATAAGATGAGCTTGTTTCGGCCCATAGACAAGTTCTTTGAAGTCGTTGCTTCTCGCAAATGAACCGATTCTATTGAACTATTGTCGTCCCACTTGGAGTATTAATGAATATATTATATATATATATATATATATGTTTGATAACAATGGGAATTTATGTAGGCTTCCAAGTAGCGCATTGATGAATGTAATTAACATATTCAAATAACTCTATAAATCAATGTATATAATCCAAGTATGTCAATGGGCATTCATTGAGAAGTAAGTAGTAACAGCCGAGCCTGGCTCTGTCTTCGTCAATGGGTCAAGTAGGATTCCGGTTCCAGACTCGTAAGCTTGCATGAGGCCAAGTAAAAAGAGCTCGACTCGCGAGCCGCCTCGAGAGCTCAGCTAGCCTGGCCCATCGAGCTCCTCCCCCTTCCCTCCTACTCCCTTTCCAGGCTCAGGCACAAGGCAAAGCCCTGGCCCCCATCCCCACGTTCCGACCAGCCACCCAACCCAGCAGCAACGGTCTTTTGACCGTTGCTAAAGGTAGTCAAAGTTACTTTACTTCCCCTCCCCCAAATTTTTCTCTCAAAATTTCAATTTTTTATTCACTTCTAAATTTCTAGTGCTATATCAATTTCTCTTGTTGTTATTAATTTTATATCATTTTCGCATATGTGGAGGTGATCTTAAATTCACACAACCTACAAGCTATTGTTTATTAGTTGTTTTTGCAATATCAATTATTAAATATTTAATTTAATTATTATGGATTCATATAATTATAATATTGAAAATATTGATAAGGATGTTAGAAAAATTAGAGAGTTAATTCTTACATTTTCAATAGGACAATCATTTGTATAAGCATTCACTTCTTCACCTCGAAAATAAAATAAAATGTCTTATGTAAGGACAATTTTGACATAAAAGAAATTAAAATTTGTGAAAAAATCGAGTTTAAAGCTGTAAATATTGTATTAAAAATTATGGATATACTTCGGGTAGTTCAACTAGTACAATTAGTAGACATTATAAAAAATATCACTTAAATGAGCAAATAGGAAACCCTATAAAAACAATATTGAATGCTACTAGCAATAGCACTTCTATATATTCACAAAATTAAATGAAACAAAATTTGTAATATAATCTGAGTTGCCTTTATTATTCACCCATAGTGAGGTATTTGAAAAATTTATAAAAAAATATGCTACTCTTAATTTCAAACATGTCCCTAGAAGTACAATGAGAAAAGATATTATTAAAATATTTTATGATATGAAAAATGAACTAATTACATTTTTTACAAATGCTCTTTCGATGTCTATATGTATTACCTCTTATTTATGGAGTGCATGTAATGTTATATGTTATATTGTTGTAACTTCTGCTTTTATTAATAAATCTTAGTAATTAAATAAAAGAATTTTAGGATTTCATAACTGTGAATATCCTCATAATGATATTACTATTTATATATATTGTGGCAATATTACAAGAATATTCTATTACATATAAGATATTTAGTATAACTCTTGATAATAGTTATGCTAATGATTTTGTTATTTTTCATTTTAAAAATTATTTTCTAAATATTACTCATGATTTTATTTTCCATATGAGATGTGTATGTCATATTTTAAATTTAGTTATTAAAGATGATATAACATATATTTCACCTCATATTGAATTAATTAGATCTACAATATTATATATTATTAATTTAAGACAACAATAATATAAATTTTTTTTATCAAAAAGCAACGTAGATAATAGGCCTTATTTAATATTTCAAAATGCTAGACCATATTATTTAATAGGGAAATTATCAATTTTGACCCTGTACTATACACGTTATTTCAAGTAGACCCCTGTACTAAAAAAATCGGCAACTCCAACCTTGTACAATTATTCTGTTATCGTTTTAAACCTTTTTAAAATTTCTGTTAAAACCTTACGTTAGTGCACGTGTAGAATCCAAATTTCTTAAAAAAAACAAACTTTTATCTTTCTATTCGTTTTTTCACTTGTTCCTCTAGCCCTAAATCCCCAAATCTTCACCTTGCTCCTTGCTCCCTCTCAGATTTTTCCACCCGAAATCGCGAGCTTCCCCCTTTCTGCTTTTTCCATTCTCCAGAGTCTCCAGCTCGAAATCGCGAGCTTCCCCCCTTCTGCTTTTTCCATTCTCCAGAGTCTGCTTTGTTCCTCTGCTCAATCCTCTAGCCCTAAATCCCAAAATCTTCACCTTGATCCCTCTCAGATTGTTCGAGTGTACCAGACCCGAAATCACGAGCTTCCCCCTTCTGATTTTTCCATTCTCCAGCTCGAAATCGCGAGCTTCCTCCCTCTCCGATTTTCCAGAGTCGCCAGCCCGTCAACTTCCTCCCTGTCTCGTCTCTTCTCGGTAAGTCTCTTCTCTGGCTATCTTCATGTGCTTGCTTTTGGAATTAAAATAAGGGTTTCGTCTTCCTTCTCTCCGTCTTTTGCATTTCGGTTGCCGGCTTTAACTATTTACTTATCGTCACTTCTGAATCACCTCTGTGCACGGATACCGCCGCTTTTTTCCTGTAATGATATTAGTTTGATGATTAACAACTATTTGTTGGACAATTGGATGACATGCAAAATGCTTCTCCACATAATGTTTTCTGCCACGTTCTTCTTGCTGTCAAATCTGTTTTTTGATAATTCAAAGCATATATTATTCAAACCCATTTTTTATAGATTCAAAGAACAACAAAAACTTGAGAGAAAATGTTGCCTATTTCTCTGTTTGTGTCCTCTGCTCATTGCTATCACTGGGTAATCTATTACGGTAATCTATTACGTTGTCAAAAATAAATGCACACACTGTCCTTAAACATGTCGTAATAAATTACAGTTAGGGATGGTTTGATTACTTATGGATGTCTATTCTTTTTCTCAGTGTAATTTTTAACTTGTATTTTGTCTAACAGGAAATTCTAATGGGTGAATTTTCACTAGAAATCAATTATGGTGGTAAATTTGTGGTAAGCAAGGACACACAGTATGTGGGAGGCAAAACAGAAGTTGTTGACAATTGTGATGGAGACTTATTGTCCATATTTGAGATCGAAGATATGCTGAAAGAGATAGGGATACATGCATGGAAGGAGTTACATTTTTGTGTGCCAGGGTATGGGCTGAAAAAGGGGTTGAGAAATCTGAGAACCGATGAAGATGTACTTGCAATGGTAAAAATAAGAGATATATGAAATTGTATGTGGAGGATATCGACATCAAGGACCAAGTTGGTGAAGGGAGTAGTACTGTCTGTGGAGATAGGCATCTGACTTCATCTAAAACTATGGATGATGAAGTTCCTAGTAATTTAGCTTTGGTTGTTTATGATGAGGATGCTTATAATGCGGAGGATGCTGAAGATTTTGAGGATGATGAGTATGATGCTGAGGATGATGATAATGATGATGATGAGGAAGATGACGATTGGAAGGATGATGGTGTGGATGATATTCAAGATGAGGAAGACGGCGAGGAGGAGGATGTAGAGGATGATGATGATACGGAGCAGATGGATGTTGTCAACAGTTATGAAGAAGAAGAAAGTGAAGGTACCTTGGACAATGTTGCTGATTCTAGAGATGGTAAGGTAGCTTTGAAACTTGGAATGACTTTCAGTTCATTGACAAAAATCAAAGATATTGTGAAAAAATACGTTGTGAAGCATGGTTATGGGATTCGATTTGTGAAAAGTGAGAAGACGAGAATAAGAACAGTATGTACGGATGGTTGTAAATGGGTGTTGCATGCATCTAAAATAAACAATGAAGAAAGTTTCCAAATAAGAACCCTCAATCATATACACAATTGTGCACGGATCATGCATAATAGGCTAGCTTCATCAAAGTGGATTGCTCATGAGTACTTACTTAGGTTCAAGAGCCAACCAGATTGGAGCATTTCTTCTATTATTGAAACTGTGCAGAGGGAATTAGGCGTAACCATTACACCGATTTTGGCTTACAGAGCCCGACGTAAAGCACGGCTGATGAATGAAGGTAATGCAGAGGAGCAATACAAGATTTTATGGAGTTATTCAGCAGAGATTCGCAGGTCCAATCCTGGGAGCACATTCGTCGTTGACCTAGAGATTGTGCCTCAGTCAGAATCACGTAGATTCCGGAGAGACTACATGTGTTTACGTGCATGTAGAGACGGATTGGTAACTGCTGGAAGACGGGTGCTATGTCTGGATGGGTGTCATTTGAAAGGACACTGTACAGGACAACTACTTACAGCAGTATCGATCGACGGGAATGATGGATTATATCCAGTTGCATTTGCCGTAGTGGAGAGCGAATGCAAAGACTCGTGGAAATGGTTTCTAGAACAATTGATGAATGATATACAAAGGTCTATCGATTTAACATGGACTTTTATTTGTGACCAACAAAAGGTATTTCAAAAATTTTATTTGTACATTTGTATTGTATTTGCAGCAGTATGTAAATTGGTTATTTATGACTATTCCTTTTTCATTGTATTTTACAGGGATTGGTTCCTTCTCTTGAGGAGATAGTGCCCCAGCATGAGCATCGATTTTGTTTGAGACACTTATACAGCAATTTCAAGATCAAGTTTCCTGGGAAGATGTATAAGGAAGTCATATGGAAAGCTTCAAGGGCCACCACAGAACAGGCATTCAAGAGGGAAATGAAGAAATTAGAAGTAATGGACAAGGCAGCCTACACAGCGTGGAGTAAGACAGATCCAAAGTATTGGTCGAAACATGCCTTTAGTCCATTTTCGAAATGTGATATGAGGCTCAACAACTTAAGTGAGTGTTTTAACGCTATGATATTACCTACTCGGGACAAGCCTATTTTGACCTTATTTGAGATGATACGAAAATCTCTCATGACAAGAATACCAGAGAAACAAAAAGAAATGGAGCAGTGTTTGGGATTACTATGTCCTCGCATAAGAAATAAGCTTAAAAAGTTGGAATATGCTTCGCGAAACTGGTCTCATATAGCTGCAGAAGGGAATTGGTTCGAGGTCTCGAACAGCAATGAGCAATATACCGTGGACATGAATATTCCAAGTTGCAGTTGCTTTGCGTGGACTTTGACGGGAATTCCTTGTGTTCATTCAATCCCTTGCATTAGGTATTTGAGACGAGAAGTGGAGGAGTATGTACACGAACATTAGCACAGACAAACCTACTTAGATATGTATTCCCACTTTATTGCTCCGGTTAATAGGATGAATATGTGGGCAGAGATTGTTTCACCTACAATCATCCCACCATTACAAAAAAAACAACCGGGTAGACCACGAAAGAAGAGGATTAGAGATGCTGATGAGCCTGAAAATAGTACCAATGTCTCTAAAAGAAATAGAGTGATGAGATGCTCTAAGTGCAATGGGGTGGGACATAATGTCAGGAGGTGCGAAGGCGTTAATTCGAGTACATCCACACCGACTACTCGAGGAGCTGGAAGCGGTAGAGGAAGAGGCAGAGACCAAGGAAGAGGCAGAGGAAGACAAAGAGGAAGAGGCCAAGGGGTCTAAAGAGAAAGATGCTGTGAGGAAGAGGTCTTTGCTATTTGCACTTTTGCAGGAGAATTGTTTGATGAATTGTGATGTTTTTTGGTCTTTTTTTGTTTCTGCTTGGTTACCTGGACATGAATTGTCATTTTGTCTTTGCTATTTGCACTTTTGCAGGAGAATTGTGGCTGATTTGGAATGGAATTTGTGTTGTTTTGGTTTCTGCTTGGTTACCTTGGACATGAATTGTATTTGAGGTCTTTGCTATTTGCACTTTTGCAGGAGAATTGTTTGATGAATTGTGATGTTTTTTGGTCTTTTTTTGTTTCTGCTTGGTTACCTGGACATGAATTGTCATTTTGTCTTTTCTATTTGCACTTTTGCAGGAGAATTGTTGTTGATTTGGAATGGAATTTGTGTTGTTTTGGTTTCTGCTTGGTTACCTTGGACATGAATTGTATTTGAGGTCTTTGCTATTTGCACTTTTGCGGGAAAATTATGGATGATTTGGATTGAAATTTGTGTTGTTTTGGTTTCTCATTTTGTCTTTGCTATTTGCACTTTTGCAGGAGAATTGTTTGATGAATTGTGATGTTTTTTGGTCTTTTTTTGTTTCTGCTTGGTTACTTGGACATTGAAATGTAGGAAGAGGTCTTTGCTATTTGCACTTTTGCAGGAGAATTGTTTGATGAATTGTGATGTTTTTTGGTCTTTTTTTGTTTCTGCTTGGTTACCTTGGACATGAATTGTCATTTTGTCTTTGCTATTTGCACTTTTGCAGGAGAATTGTTTGATGAATTGTGATGTTTTTTGGTCTTTTTTTGTTTCTGCTTGGTTACCTTGGACATGAATTGTCATTTTGTCTTTGCTATTTGCACTTTTGCAGGAGAATTGTTTGATGAATTGTGATGTTTTTTGGTCTTTTTTTGTTTCTGCTTGGTTACCTTGGACATGAATTGTCATTTTGTCTTTGCTATTTGCACTTTTGCAGGAGAATTGTTTGATGAATTGTGATGTTTTTTGGTCTTTTTTTGTTTCTGCTTGGTTACCTTGGACATGAATTGTCATTTTGTCTTTGCTATTTGCACTTTTGCAGGAGAATTGTTTGATGAATTGTGATGTTTTTTGGTCTTTTTTTGTTTCTGCTTGGTTACCTTGGACATGAATTGTCATTTTGTCTTTGCTATTTGCACTTTTGCAGGAGAATTGTTTGATGAATTGTGATGTTTTTTGGTCTTTTTTTGTTTCTGCTTGGTTACCTTGGACATGAATTGTCATTTTGTCTTTGCTATTTGCACTTTTGCAGGAGAATTGTTTGATGAATTGTGATGTTTTTTGGTCTTTTTTTGTTTCTGCTTGGTTACCTTGGACATGAATTGTCATTTTGTCTTTGCTATTTGCACTTTTGCAGGAGAATTGTTTGATGAATTGTGATGTTTTTTGGTCTTTTTTTGTTTCTGCTTGGTTACCTTGGACATGAATTGTCATTTTGTCTTTGCTATTTGCACTTTTGCAGGAGAATTGTTTGATGAATTGTGATGTTTTTTGGTCTTTTTTTGTTTCTGCTTGGTTACCTTGGACATGAATTGTCATTTTGTCTTTGCTATTTGCACTTTTGCAGGAGAATTGTTTGATGAATTGTGATGTTTTTTGGTCTTTTTTTGTTTCTGCTTGGTTACCTTGGACATGAATTGTCATTTTGTCTTTGCTATTTGCACTTTTGCAGGAGAATTGTTTGATGAATTGTGATGTTTTTTGGTCTTTTTTTGTTTCTGCTTGGTTACCTTGGACATGAATTGTCATTTTGTCTTTGCTATTTGCACTTTTGCAGGAGAATTGTTTGATGAATTGTGATGTTTTTTGGTCTTTTTTTGTTTCTGCTTGGTTACTTGGACATTGAAATGTAGGAAGAGGTCTTTGCTATTTGCACTTTTGCAGGAGAATTGTTTGATGAATTGTGATGTTTTTTGGTCTTTTTTTGTTTCTGCTTGGTTACCTTGGACATGAATTGTCATTTTGTCTTTGCTATTTGCACTTTTGGACATTGAAATGTAGGAAGAGGTCTTTGCTACTTGCAAATGCAGAGAGTGAGATGCAGAGAGTGGGGAAGTAATTGCTGCATGTGCAAACTGAGTCAACACAATGAAACAAGAAAATGCCAATAGATAAGCAACTCGTGATAAATTACATCGTTGTAATAGAAACCACATTTAATGAGACCCTGGAACATTAGTTCAATAAGGTGTACAGCTAGAGTCAAGCAACAACAGCATTAATTCTTGTCTGGTGATGTTGCGTCTCACTGTCGAATAAGCTAAACAAACTTACATAGTCAAATTTTTTGATGGTTTAAGGGAAAATCATCAAAAATAAGCTACATCCAACTGGAACTTAGTACTTCAGCATCCGACTTGATTGTTAAACATAAGCTACATACACCAAATTCATAAGCTACAAACAAACATACACTAAGTTACAAAGTGATATAAACATAAGCAATAAACAATACAATTGTGAGTAGCCACAACTGTAAATACATAGAATTCTTTTTCCTCCACTTATTTAACATAGGTTCTTGGATCTGCTCCATGCTTTCTATTTTTGCTCGTAACCCATTAATTATGTCTTTCTCCCTCAATCCCATGGTTGCATCATACCATAAAAAAATTGCATCCTCCTGATTCCCTCTGTAACAAAGCGCACAATTTCAACTTCATACAAGTGCAATATTGTCACATTACAAAATAATGTAAGCAAGATATTATAAATTAACATTATATTACCGCATAATATTGACAGCCAAAAAATCTTCTACCGGGATTCTTCGGTGTCCATGATGTACAAAGATAAGCTCTTGCATTGCAAAAACATTTAACATTTGACAAAACCTCCGATTCACCTACAAAATTACACAATGAATATTGTATAAGTACAAACACCATTATTTTCAAGAATAATGGGAAATTATACCGATAGCACCTTCATTCATTTGTGATGCACGCGAAGCCATTGTCAATCAGATTATCTCAACAACACCTACACCTCGATTTTGCATGTCATCGGATTGTCCAACAAATAGTTGTTAGTCATCAAACTAATACAACTCCCAAACCAGTGAAGAGCCTCATTTACAACTAAGCACGTTCTTTCATGATAATAAGAATTCGACATGTAGTGCATCAGTCAGGTAATTGCAACGAGGAAGTAAAAATCCAAACAATCACATGTCAAGAGAGGGGTTCTCCAATGATTTCTAGAAAAGGCATTAATTTTCTATATTAAACAAAAAAAAGACTATTTAAGAAGATGATTCGTAACTCCAAAACTAGAATAGAACTGTTTTGGCTCAAAATATGATTCAGAAGTGACGATAAGTAAATAGTTAAAGCTGGCAACCGAAATGCAAAAGACGGAGAGAAGGAAGACGAAACCCTTATTTTAATTCCAAAAGCAAGCACAGGAAGACAGCCAGAGAAGAGACTTACCGAGAAGAGACGATACAGGGAGGAAGTTGACGGGCTGGCGACTCTGGAAAATCGGAGAGGGAGGAAGCTCGCGATTTCAAGCTGGAGAATGGAAAAATCAGAAGGGGGAAGCTCGCGATTTCAGATCTGGTACACTCGAACAATCTGAGAGGGAGCAGGGAGCAAGGTGAAGATTTCGGGATTTAGGGCTAGAGGATTGAGCAGAGTAACAAAAGAGACTCTGGAGAATGGAAAAAGCAGAAGGGGGAAGCTCGCGATTTCGAGCTGGAGACTCTGGAGAATGGAAAAAGCAGAAGGGGCGAAGCTCACGATTTTGGGTGGCAAAATCTGAGAGGGAGCAAGGAGCAAGGTGAAGATTTGAGGATTTAGGGCTAGAGGAACAAGTGAAAAAACGAATAGAAAGATAAAAGTTTGTTTTTTTTTAAGAAATTTGAATTATGCACGTGCACTAACAGTAGGGTTTTAATAAAAATTTTAAAAAGGTTTAAAATGATAACAGAATAATTGTACAAGGTTGGAGTTGCCGGTTTTTTTAGTACAGGGGTCTACTTGAAATAACGTGTATAGTACAGGGTCAAAATTGATAATTTCCCTATTTAATATTTCAAAATGCTAGATCATAGAATCAGTGCAAATGGTAAGGTAGTTGTGAAACTAAATGATAAAATGGCTAATGTAGATGTATTCAAGTGTTGACTATTAACATATGTAGTTAGGTTTACACTATTTAGTTAGAAAGTGTAACTAATGTCTTTTCCCTTTTTCCTTTTCTCATCATTATATATTTTCATCTATTTGTACATTGTACTAGAGTTTTCAAATTCACACAGTGAAACCCTTTTCATCTGGCGCCTTCTCTCTCCCTGGTCATCAACTTCTTCTTGCTTTTGTATGTTTGTGAATCAGCAGGTGTATAATCCAACGTGGTATCAGAGCTATCAAAGCTAGAAATGGCTGCCGCTAGAAATGGCTGCCACCAGTTCAAATGTTCCCTCCTCTCCCACACCCTCTCCTACGGTTTCCAATCCCTTCCCTCTGCCTCCCTTACCCACAGTAAACCAAACTCTTACCGTTAAACTCAACACCTCGAACTATCTCGTCTGGAAGGCGCAGCTCCTCAATGTCGTCATTGCCAACGGTATCGAACATCTCCTGGATCCCTCCTCCTCCTCACCTCCCCAATTTCTGGATGCCACCTCCACCCAACTCAACCCCGACTATACCCTCTGGCACCGATACAACCGAATCGTCATGAGTTGGATTTTTGCCTCCCTGTCCGAGGATCTCCTTCCTCAGATTGTAGCTTTCTCCACTGCTAGCGAAGTTTGGTCTGCTCTGGAATGCCTTTTTGCTTCCTCCTCCATGGCTCGCATCACGGATCTAAGAAGTCAGCTACACTCCCTCACTAAAGACGGCCTCTCGGCCACAAGCTATTCCTAGAAGTTCACTGCCCTCTACAATACGCTTGCGGCAGTCGGCGAGCCAGTTAGCTACAAAGACAAAATTATTTATTTTCTCAACGGTCTGGGTAGCAACTACAACGCGTTCGTGACCTCGGTTACCAATCACGCCGATGAACCTTCGCTGGAAGAAGTCCAGAGTCAGCTCCAAAGTTTCGATTTCCGGCTGGAAAAACAAAACTCCGTCATTCAGATTCTGACGCCGGCTCAGATGCAATGTAGCGACCCTAACACTGTACCCAATTTCCCGTACATATTTTTTTTTTTACTTATTTTTACTTATAACTTTAAATGAACTTAAGGCGGAATCGAATTCGAAATAGAAATCGAAAACAAAATTGAAGTCTACGTTTTAAACCATTTAAAACAAAACCATTAATAACTTAAAACAATTAACAGATAAAGTAAAATCAATTAAAACAAACAATTAAAGTTAAAAAAACAATTATTATTATTTTTATTTTTATTATATTGTTATTTTTATTTTTTTATTTTTGGGTACTATTCACGTGAACAGTATGTTACTGTTCACATCGAAAGAAGTCTACGTTTTAAACCATTTAAAACAAAACCATTAATAACTTAAAACAATTTAAAACAATTAACAGATAAAGTAAAATCAATTAAAACAAACAATTAAAGTTAAAAAAACAATTATTATTATTTTTATTTTTATTATATTATTTTTTTTTATTTTTTTATTTTTGGGTACTATTCACGTGAACAGTAACATACTATTCACGTGAACAGTACCACTGTTCACGTGAACAGCGATTGATCGATCGCCCAGCTCTCCAGAGAGCTGGTTTCTCTTTTAAGGAGTAATTGATCGCCCCTTTTTGGGCGATCAATCGCCCAGCTCTCTGGAATTTTTTTCCAGAGAGCTTGCTTCTATTTCCCTGCACATTTCTCCTATACTTCTCCTTCATTTTTCAATACAATTTATCCTATCAAAACACTTCAACATCAATTTACATTCTAAACATTTAACATAAAATCACTCATTCACATCCTTCATTTTACCATGTACTATAAATACGATTCAAAACATTTAAAACGAAGTAAATTTCCTGAAAACGAATAGCGTGATTCCGTTTGAAAACTAAACATTTCCTCCTGTTTAAAAGAAAACTCCAACAGTTCCACTAAATTGTGAAATCAAAACAATTCTATTATCAACATCAAATTCAACTAATCCTTACAACAACCTAAACATATTGTTTAGGTATTTCTACCCAAAATAGCCCAAAAAACTTACACACATCCCCACGAGTCGAAGTCGCACCAACTGCGCCAGCGCACTCCCACGCGCATCCTTCTTCAACCAGCGTGATCATCTGACAGAGGAACGTCTTCCTCACCTGTTTAGGGTTCATCTACACCATAAGGACACCTATGAGAATAAATCTCAGTAAGTTCTACGTAAATGACAATGCATGCTATGTGTACATAGTTCATAAAAATGTGACATTCATTTATCCATTTCGTTTACACTTTTCATTTTCCTTTTCATTTATCTTTTTCTTTTCCTTTTCGTTACCTTTTCGTTTTCCTTTTTCCTTTTCATTTTCTTTTACCTTTTCGTTTTCCTTTTTCCTTTTCGTTTACCTTTTCGTTTTCTTTTTCATTCTTCTTTTCGTTTTCTTTTTCATGAAATAAATGCGTAAACTCATTTTCGTGCCGTTTCGTAAAACAATGATGCATGACAATAAAAGCATAATATAAGCATACAACGTGCGTACCATCAAAACAATTCAATCAAAACCTACAAAACAACTAACCTTAAACTACCCAACCAAAGCATATAAACAGAAACAAAGCTTCAACAATCCTCAACACGAATTCCGACATTATGGTGTAGGCCAATCGGCCACAGTAAGTCACGAGAACTTACCTGTCATCCATTGCACACCGAGCTCCTCGTTTTGGGCTGTCACCTAAGTGGATCCATAACGTCCTTGGTTAAAAACAAATCTAAACCGTGAAATTTCGTAAACTAACGAAACTCCTAACTAAAGAAAATTTCCTAAAATTCTAATAAACCTCACTCGGGCATTTCATCGAGCAACTTATGCTCACAAGTTAGAAACCTCCATTAATGGAGATTTCTCAAAGCTCCTAACTCGAATTTTCAATCAAAACATCGAATACACCTAACATTTCACCAAATAACGCTCAATAATCATAATTATAACTATAACTAACCATTATTAACAAAAACTCGTTTGTTTCTATGAAATTTCTACGAAACCCTAAATGTTCAAACCTCTAAAAATCGCAAACTAAAGCCGGAAAACGCTAGAGACTTACTTAGAATCACGATAGGAGGAGAAAACGTGAAGAAAACCGAGCGATCGGAGGAAGAATTGCCGGCGTTGAAGGAGGAATCGTCGTTGAGGCTCGCCGTCGCCAGAGAGAAATTTCGCTCTGGAAAATTCGTTCAAGCATGGAGAAGAAAGGGCTTTTGCCCTATTTAATAAATTGACTTGTAAAAAGACAAGTCTGCCCATTGGTTTAAATCTCCCATTTAACTCAATGATCGTCTATCGGTTTGGTTTTCTCTAATTTTTCTTATTTCACCAAATGTTCCTATTTATTACTAGGGCTTTAATAAAACTTTCCGTTCGTCAAACGGATTTAATTTACTATTTTTACGAATTAAAACGCTATAGGATTATAAACGAAAACTCGGCATTTCACCATCAATTTGAATCCCAAAATTTCCCTTATTTCTCCTAAAATTTCTCTAAGTCATAAGGATCCTAATAAAACTCTCCGTTTGCAAAACGGACCTTTTTCACTTATTTACCAAAATACCCATTATAGCAAAAACCGAACACTTGGGCGTTATACTGTCAATTCTGATTTTCGAAATTTCTTTCTTCTTATATAAATCCTCATTAATTACTAGAGCTCTAACGAAACTTCCCGTTCGTAAAACGGGCTCAGTTTACTATATTTACAAAAATGTCATTCCTTTACGGAAACCTGAAAACCCGTCAAAACCAGGTGTTACATTCTACCCACCTTAATTGAAATTTTGTCCTCAAAATTTGACTTAGCTTATAGTCCTTGGCATTATTGTCTCGTGTCTTGTGACCTTATACTTCAGCCTTTAATCTCTTTGTTCCTTTCGAGTCTCTTCCCTCAATCTTTTCAAAACTCAAATTTCTCTTTAAGGACTCTGCTCCTATCACACTTAGGGTCAATCTCTATGGTTCTAACCAAACCCTCTTAAAACCAATGATGCAACATTAGTTTTCTGACCACACTCGCTGCGTCCGATTTGACTAACCACGTTATCGGTCATGCATTAGGTACTATCAAACTCCCAAATCTCCAATTCAAGGCTTCCTGTAGCAACACTTTCAAGTAATACTTATACTTCAACTTTTTGACATTGTTCGAACTGACTAAAGTTTAAAGATCTCTACATACTTTCGGTCCAACTCTAATTCCCATATTTTCTCTAGTAATAATCCTTCTCAACTAATCTATCAATAGCATCCCTTGGTCGCATACCTTCCTGGGCAACTCGACGACTATGGTAGGTTTCTCAACTAAGCTCTCATCGCTATACTTCGTAACTACATCATCAGAATATCTCCAAGTCTAAATGAGCCAAACCGAGAGCTAAAGTCATCACTCTTTAAGATCCTCATCCCTTTAAGACGAAAATTCTATAAATATCGCATTTCATTGCAACTCTAATCTTTCCTCGAGCTAAGTTCATTTAGTTCCTCAAAATTTTTCTCAATTTTACTCATTCAAACGCTACCCTTGTAATTATGGTTGTAATACCATCCCCAATTACACCATGGCCCTAGCCACCTATCGATACTGACAATTTCTACATCCCTAAAGTTCTAAATCCTTCCAACTATACACTTTATTGTTCAATCACTCCTACACCCATTGATTTCACTTAGTCAATCGTCAATTAATCTCTCAAACTTCTCCCTTTTTAACTTACCCTGTTTCTTTCACTTGTTCTCCAGCCCATATATCATTGCTCCCAATCACTCCTAAGATCTCGATACTTATAACTATGCCTAATCTCTCACAGGATTCCCTCCCATAATAATTTTTCTAACTGATCTACCTTCTTCTGTTCTTCCTAATTGGGTTCTGAACACTTTTCTCAACTTCCTTACAACTATTCATCTCACAACCTTCTCTTTTGTAAACTTGTTGTAGTTAAGTTTACATTCCTAATCCAAACCTCCCTAAGTTCTCAATTCTTACCACTTATATTTTCCAATAATTTGGAAACACCATTTCCTAGTCAGCGGCCAATTTCAGTGACTTGAGTATCACCTTGCATATACTTTCAATTTCTCCTATGTCCCGAGACTTATTAGCTTCCTAACTCGAGTAAATCTCCCTATTCTCTTCGTCGACATTAGTTGATACGAACATTCTCTCACGATGACTCAGATCTTACATCAACGACTTTGTAATGATCAGCCGCTTCCCCTAAGAATTAAAGTATTACTGCCACTGATCATATCCTCTCGACAATTAATCTAAGTTGAATCCTTAAAATATTGTTTTCGTCCTGAAACCTTTAACTTCATGTGTATCTAATTTATAAGAATTCTTACTATGTTCTCTATTTGCTTAGACATCCTAACGGTATCCTGAGGAACTAAAGTATCCCTCCAATGGTAATCAAATTCTAGTGCACAATCGTACACTCAAATCCTCACTCCAACCTACACCTTTATTCTAATACTTTTATTTCACTAACTGCAATATTAGTATTGTACCTGCAATAGCAGAAGGCCGAGCCCCGTCATCCATGTCACCGGACTCGATGAACGCAAAAACCCTCGGAGTAACCCTTTTCTGGTCACCATCCTGTTGGCCACGGCCCAGTAGTGGGAAATTCCTGACAAAATGGCCCGCTCCTCCACATCTATAACACTTATCCGTGGCCATTCTGCAATCACCGAAGTGCTCTTTCTGACATATAGGACACAGGGGCTTTTGGGTAGCTCCTTGCACTTGTTTCCCCTTGCCTTGGTCATTGTTTCCCGCATACGGCCTTTTAACACCTCTTTGTTATTGCTGCTGTTGTTCTTGCGGCTGCCAGTCTCCGTTTTGAGGTCGAGGCTGTATCTCACGGAAGAAGCCCTTAGCTGGCTCCCTCGGTTTGACATAACTCTGATCAACGGCCTCAATCTCAAGTGCTCTGGCCACAATCTCATCATAGAATACATTCCGCACCCCTGATATAGTAAAACGCATCCGAAATTCCTGACCAAGTCCCTGCATAAATCTGCGTAACTTGTCCTCATTAACGCTAACCTGACGCGGCGCGAATCGGGACAGGGCCTCGAACCTCCTCACATAGTCGGCAATCGAACCAATCTGCCGCAAATGCATAAACTCTACCATCTTTGCCTCCCGCACCGTATGGCTGAAGTACTTGTCATAAAATATCATTTTGAAGCGCTCCCAACTCATAATCGCCACATCGGTGGTTGCCTTGATCGAATCCAAACTGAATCGGGCATCTAGTGCTAGGTGGTAGCTCACCAACGCAACCTTCTCTCTGTCCTCAATGCTTGCGTAGGCCAGCATGTCCTCCATGGTTCAAATCCTCTCCTCGGCTGAAGAGGGATCCGTAGACTGTCCGTTAAACACAGGAGGTTGGAGCTTCTGAAATCTTTCCATCCCTCGATTACCCGGAGTCGTTGTCTCCCGAGCTCTAGCACCCTCACGATCTATCAAGGTACCCAACTGCTGGGACTGTCTCTCCATCTGTTGAGCCTAACGCTCCATATGTTAGGACTGTTGTGCAATAAAATCCGTAAGGGTGTCTATCGTATCATCTCTATCGTCTCGGTCATTTCCTCGATGCACCATTTTATATAACTCCTATATAATCAAAGCAAATAGTCCTAAGAAATCGAAATTAAACAAAGCAATTTAAACATACTTACAGTTGAGGAAGGATGTCCGCGTAGTGGCTGTGCAGTCGAGCAGTCTACAGAACCGATTTTAAAACCCGGGGGCTCTGATACCATAATTTGTAGCGACCCTAACACTATACCCAATTTCCTGTACATATTTTTTTTTACTTATTTTTACTTATAACTTTAAATGAACTTAAGGCGGAATCGAAATCGAAATAGAACTCGAAACCGAAATTGAAGTCTACGTTTTAAACCATTTAAAACAAAATCATTAATAAATTAAAACAATTTAAAACAATTAACAGATAAAGTAAAATCAATTAAAACAAACAATTAAAGTTAAAAAAAAAATTATTATTATTTTTATTTTTATTATATTGTTTTTTTTATTTTTTTATTTTCAGGTACTATTCACGTGAACAGTATGTACTATTCACGTGAACAGTATGTACTGTTCACGTGAACAGTACCACTGTTGACGTGAACAGCGATTGATCGCCCCTTTTTGGGCGATCAATCGCCCAACTCTCTGGAATTTATTCCAAACAGCTGGTTTCTCTTTTAAGGAGCGATTGATCCCCCCTTTTTGGGCGATCAATCGCCCAGCTCTCTGGAATTTTTTTCCAGAGAGCTTGCTTCTATTTCCCTGCACATTTCTCCTATACTTCTCCTTCATTTTTCAATACAATTTATCCTATCAAAACACTTCAACATCAATTTACATTCTAAAACAGTTAACATAAAATCACTCATTCACATCCTTCATTTTACCATTTACTATAAATACGATTCAAAACATTTAAAACGAAGTAAATTTCCTGAAAACGAATAGCGTGATTCCGTTTGAAAACTAAACATTTTCTCCTATTTAAAAGAAAACTCCAACAGTTCCAGTAAATTGTGAAATCAAAACAATTCTATTATCAACATCAAATTCAACTAATCCTTACAACAACCTAAACATATTGTTTAGGTATTTCTACCCAAAATAGCCCAAAAGACTTACACACATCCCCACGGGTCGAAGTCGTACCAACTGCGCCAGCGCACTCCCACGGGCATCTTTCTTCAACCAGCGTGATCATCTGACGGAGGAACGTCTTTCTCACCTGTTTAGGGTTCACCTACACCATAAGGACACCTATGAGAATAAATCTCAGTAAGTTCTACGTAAATGACAATGCATGCTATGCGTACATAGTTCATAAAAACGTGACATTCATTTATCCATTTCATTTACACTTTTCATTTTCCTTTTCATTTACCTTTTTCTTTTCCTTTTCGTTACCTTTTCGTTTTCCTTTTTCCTTTTCATTTTCTTTTACCTTTCGTTTTCCTTTTCGTTTTCCTTTTCGTTTCCCTTTTCATTTACCTTTTCGTTTCCCTTTCCTTTTCGTTTTCTTTTTTCCTTTTCGTTTACCTTTTCGTTTTCCTTTTCATTCCTCTTTTCGTTTTCTTTTTCATGAAATAAATGCGTAAACTCATTTTCGTGCCGTTTCGTAAAACAATGATGCATGACAATAAAAGCATAACATAAACATACAACGTGCGTACCATCAAAACAATTCAATCAAAACCTACAAAACAACTAACCCTAAACTACCCAACCAAAGCATATAAACAGAAACAAAGCTTCAACAATCCTCAACACGAATTCTGACATTATGGTGTAGGCCAATCGGCCACAGTAAGTCACGAGAACTTACCTGTCATCCATTGCACACCGAGCTCCTCGTTTCGGGCTGTCACCTAAGTGGATCCATAACGTCCTTGGTTAAAAACAAATCTAAACCGTGAAATTTCGTAAGCTAACGAAACTCCTAACTAAAGGAAATTTCCTAAAATTCTAATAAACATCACTCAGGCATTTCATCGAGCAACTTATGCTCACAAGTTAGAAACCTCCATTAATGGAGATTTCTCAAAGCTCCTAACTCGAATTTTCAATCAAAACATCGAATACACCTAACGTTTCACCAAATAACGCTCAATAATCATAATTATAACTATAACTAACCATTATTAACAAAAACTCGGTTGTTTCTATGAAATTCCTACGAAACCCTAAATGTTCAAACCTCTAAAAATCACAAACTAAAGCCGGAAAACGCTAGAGACTTACCTAGAATCACGATAGGAGGAGAAAACATGAAGAAAACCAAGCGATTGGAGGAAGAATCGCCGGCGTTGAAGGAAGAATCGTCGTTGAGGCTCGCCGTCGCCAGAGAGAAATTTCTCTCTGGAAAATTCGTTCAAGTATGGAGAAGAAAGGGCTTTTGCCCTATTTAATAAATTGACTTGTAAAAAGACAAGTCTGCCCCTTGGTTTAAATCTCCCGTTTAACTCAATGATCGTCTATCGGTTTGGTTTTCTCTAATTTTTCTTATTTCACCAAATGTTCCTATTTATTACCAGGGCTCTAATAAAACTTTCCGTTCGTCAAACGGATTTAATTTACTATTTTTACGAATTAAAACAATATAGGATTATAAACAGAAACTCGGCATTTCACCATCAATTTGAATCCCAAAATTTCCCTTATTTCTCCTAAAATTTCTCTAAGTCATAAGGATCCTAATAAATCTCTCTATTTGTAAAACGGACCTTTTTCACTTATTTACCAAAATACCCATTATAGCAAAAACCGAACACTTGGGCGTTATACTGTCAATTCTGATTTTCGAAATTTCTTTCTTCTTATATAAATCCTCATTAATTACTAGGGCTCTAACGAAACTTCCCGTTCGTAAAACGGACTCAGTTTACTATATTTACAAAAATGTCATTCCTTTACGGAAACCCGAAAACCCGTCAAAACCAGGTGTTACATGCAGGCGCACTTCGTCTCTCAGCGCCCCTCCCGGCCGCCGTGGATCTCTCGCTCAAACTTTTCTGCTCGCCCTCCAGTCTTGCCTGCCCCGTTTCATAGTGGTTTGGACTTTTCTCAGCAGGCCGGGAAGTGGAGACCCAACCGGCCCACGCAGCCCAATCGTCTTCACTGCCAAATTTGTAATAAACTGGGCCACTCGGCCCTGCGCTGTTATCAGCTCCCTTCAGCAGCCCAGCTTGCCTATTATCCAGCCCAATCCCGAGCCCGAGCCCAAGCCAATTTTACCTATTTCCTACCCGAATCCCATTCACCCCAGCCCACTTATCAACCCTCTTCTACCTGCCCAGACTTCTTCCCTCCTTCACCCGACCCGGCCCGCCCAGATTTCCCCCTCACCTCACCCGTTTTCCCCTATGCTCCTCGCCAGAATTCTCCCGGCCTTCTCCCTACCCCTTCCCCGTCGCCGGCCAGCAGCTGGGTTCTTGACTCCGGTGCTACCCATCACTTCACGCCGGACTCTCATCTCCTCAGCTGCCCTCAGCCTCTCTCCTCCCCGTCGCAAGTAGCCACGGCCGAAGGTAATATTTTACCCCTTTCTACTTTCGGTTCTGCCACTATTTTGGCCCTTAGCCGTTCCCTCACCTTGCAGCATGTTTATCACTCCCCTGCTTTGTCTCACAATCTATTAAGTGTTTCTAAACTCTATCAAGATAATTCCATGTTTGTTGAATTTCACCCGAATTCCTTTTTTGTTAAGGATCGGACCACCCGCCAGATGCTGCTCCATGGCTGTCTCACTAATGGTCTTTATCACACTCCATCCGTCGCCCCTCTTTTGCTGCTCCAAGCTCGGTCTTCCCCTGCAATTGAGAACTTTTGGCATCACCGTTTAGGGCACCCATCCTCCTCGGTGATGCACCAGGTTCTCCGAACCTGTAATGTGTCTGTTCCAACCAAAAACCCATTTTTTGTACCTCTTGCCAAATGAGCAAGAGCCACCAGCTTCCCTTTTCTATTTCTCAATCTCGTGCTCAATTCCCTTTTGATATTATACATTCTGATGTTTGAGGTCCATCTCCCGTAAAATCAATTACTGGTGTTCGATATTTTGTCTTATTTGTGGATGACTGTACACGTTTTACTTGGCTCTTTTCTTTAAAACTGAAAAGTGATGTGTACAACACCTTTGTTCATTTCTATCAGTTCGTTAAAACACAATTCAATGCGAAAATTAAAACTGTTCAATCCGACTGGGGTGGTGAATTTCAGGCCCTCACCCCCCTCTTCACATCTCTCGGCATTCACCATCGTGTCTCCTATCCATGTACTCCAAATCAAAATGGTAGAGCTAAACGCAAAAACCGTCATATTGTCGAGACGGGCCTTGCTCTCCTTTTTCATTCCTCCGTTCCTCTCCATTTCTGGCCTTATGCCTTCATTCATGCTGCCACCTTAATCAATCTGCTTCCCACTCCTGTTCTTCAACATACATCGCCATATGAATCCCTCCTCCATAAAATTCCCGATTACTTGTCACTTCGTGTTTTTGGTTGTCTGTTCTTTCCTCTTCTTCGCCCGTTCAATAGGCACAAATTCCAACCCCGTTCTCGTCCTTGTGTCTTTCTCGGCCCTAGTCTCCACCACAAAGGTTATCTCTTTCTTGAACCCGAGTCAAATAAAATTTATATCTCCCGCCATGTCACCTTTGTCAAGTCTCAATTTCCTTTTGCCTCCATTGCCAAACCTATCTCCATCTCTTCCCCTTACGAACTCTCTCTCCCTTACATACCTCATCCACCTTCATCCACTGTCACTACATCAACCCCACTACCAGTTCCCTCTCTTTTACCTATGTCTGATCCTCCTCCTTCTCCTCCCCTACCCTCCTCCATCATGCCTCTACCTAACTCCCCACCCATTGCCATAACCCTACCTCACTCTCCACCTACAAATACCCACCCAATGACAACCAGAGCCAAAGCCGACGTCTTTAAGCCACGCGCCCTCCTTCTAGAGCCTGCACCTGAACCCCGAACCTTTGCCCATGCCGCCAAATGCCCCCATTGGCTTGCAGCCATGAGAGAGGAATTCTCTGCCCTCCAGCAAACACATACTTGGACTTTGGTTCCCCCCCCCCCCCCCATGCAGTGCCAAAATCATCGGTTGCAAGTGGGTCTTCAAAACGAAGTTAAATCCCGACGGCTTGATCTCTCGATATAAGACTCGTCTTGTAGCCAAGGGATACGATCAAACTGAAGGCGTTGATTATGAAGAGACTTTCAGCCCAGTAGTCATACCCACTTCTGTTCGTCTCGTGCTCTCTTTAGCAGTGTCTTCTCAGTGGTCTATTAAACAACTCGACATCAGCAATGCTTTTCTCCACGGTGATCTCATTGAGAAGGTCTACATGCAACAACCCCCCAGGTTCGTTGATTCCTCATCTCCGTCTGATGTCTGCTTATTACATAAAGCCATCTACGGACTTAAGCAATCTTCGAGAGCCTGGTACACCAAACTTCATACTGCTTTACTCAATTGGGGTTTCTCTGCATCACGGTCTGATTCATCACTCTTTATACGTCGGACACCATCTTCTGTTATCATTATGCTCGTGTATGTGGATGATATCATTTTGACAGGTGATTCCCCGACTTTGTTAGAGGAGCTCTTACGCTATCTGCACTCTCAGTTCAAAGTCCGGGATCTCAGACCTCTATTGTACTTTCTGGGCATTTCTGTCACTCAAACTTCGACTGCTATGCATCTTTCTCAGTCCTGATATATCATGGATCTTCTCCATAGAGCTCATATGGCCTCTTGCAAACCTGTTCCGACTCCAATGGTGGCTAGACCAGTCATCTCTTTACAGTCTGGCACCCCCCTACCGGATGGTTTTCTGTACCGTAGCATCGTTGGTGGCTTACAGTATTGTTGCCTCACGCGATCAGACATCGCTTTTGCAGTCAATGAAGTTTCACAGTTTATGCATGCCCCATCTGACGCCCATTAGCAAGCCGTCAAGCGCATCTTGCGCTACCTTAAAGGTACACTCTCTCTCGACATCTATTTTCGGCCCTCTGCCACTATTCACTTAACTTGCTATACGGATGCTGATTGGGCTTCCTGCCCAGATGATCGCAAGAGTACCAGTGGTTTCTGTATCTTTATCGGTACAAATCTCGTGTCCTGGTCCTCCACTAAACAGAAATCTGTGTCGCGTTCCAGCACGGAATCCGAGTATCGCAGTGTTGCAAACGGTGCGACCGAGATCCTTTGGATACAGTCACTATTACAGGAACTTGGTATTACTCTCCCCGCTCCACCCATCATACTCTGTGACAATCTCAGCGCTACTTATCTGGCTTCTAATCCCGTCCTGCACTCCAAATCCAAGCATGTGGAAATCGACTATCACTTCGTTCGCTAAAAAGTGCTTCAAAAGCGGCTATTGGTCAAATTCACTCCTTCGGGCAATCAATTGGCCGACGCCCTTACCAAACCTTTACCTCCGGCCCTGTTCAACAGTTTTCTCTCCAAGATCTTCGGCCGAAGTGTAAACCTAACTACATATGTTAATATTGACTAACTCTATGGTTTCCTTAATAAGAATGTTACGTTTGTTATAATTATTTTAATAACTAAGTATACTTGCTGACATGTCAAATAATAATAGATGTAATTAATATAATTAATTATTTATTTATAATTTATTACGTTAATTATATTAATTATTATTTATCGCGTCATTAACTATGTTTAGAAAATAAAATAAGAAAATAAATATATTAAATTAATATTCACACAGAGGGTACAGTCCTGTACCCGGCTCAAAGGTAATTGCAATTTGTTTGAGATCCAGCCCGTATAACGAGGAGATAGTTGTAATTTACGTACTCGGGCGAGTAAACGATGGCTGGAATGATTGGTGAATGTACTCATCCACGTGCCTTTGCCACATTGGCACTCTCACTGCTCATTTTCGAATGGAAATTTATTTAATTTTTTAATTAAAAACTAAAAACCCCATTAGTTAATTTGTCAATTTTACTTAAATTCTAATATTTTCAAGCAGTCCTAAATTTACATTTTAATTAAATGTTCGGTTCACATTCTAGTTCTATATTTTCTTGTTACACTTTGACGTAGTTCTTATAATTTGTAGAATTTTTATGGTATGAAATAAATAATTAAATTAAAAAATTATATAAATTAATTAATGAACGACAATTAAAAAATAATATGGTCTAGAATAAAAATTCAAGAGTTATCCTGATGTATTTGGAATTCTTTAGTTGAGTTAGGACCTTCGTTCGTAGGTTTCGATTAAATGATGAGTACCCGTAGAGTTGGTTCGAGGACGCAGTGGAGAACATTCTGAATATGTCTTCATTTTGTGTGTTTTGGCTAAAGGGTAGGTTTATGCATAAGTGGTTTAATATTTTTATCGAGAACGAGAGAGGTTTCAAGTGGAGGAGTGATTGCAGTAAAAGATCTCCCTGATCAAATTTTATTTATAAACTGCTTAGAAAGAGATTGTGTGAAATTTAAAAGAGATTATAATAGTTGCGAATAACGAGATTGACTTTACCACAAATTATTTTGAAGTATAATAGATAAATTTTACAAATTAATTAATGGTTCAGGATATAAAGATTTAAAGCAAATTAAGGTGAAATATGAGACATGGATATTGTTAATGCAACGATGTGTTGGCATTATATTTTTGGCAAAAGATTATTTTTGGTTATATATCTTTTTGGAAATTATATTCTTTTGGGATATATATATTATTCTATCCATCTATTTTGGAGATAATATTTGGCAGAATATTTCGTAAATTCAAATAAGATTTGTTGAAAAAGGAATCGTAACAAACTTGGTTCATATTCCTAAATATTTGGGATACTTTCCTAAAGTGTCATAGAAAGTGTCTCTGCGACAAGTTTGTTTGGCAGAGTTTTCGGATCCTTAGGCTGACTTCGTGGGAAAGGATCTTTTGAATGAAAAGTCTGTTTCAAGAAGATATTAGTGAGAGAAACAGATCTGCACCTTGCGTTTGATAAAAAGACTTGTTTTTTATGTTTAAAGGTGCCGACGCTATTATTTGTGTTCGTGGAATCTCTCTATTGATCTGAGCGTCTTTATTCTTCACCCACGTTTCTGTGTGGTGTATGTGTTTAATTGATTCAGTCTTGTCAAAGACTGGTTTGTTGAAGCCTGTTCTGGGTGATCATATCCGTAGACATTGTCAAGCGTCACAGACAGTGTCATAGGAGTTTATTCTTGTGATCTTCATTATTATCCAGTTTTGAGAGGAGACTGCCTTGGAACTCTGGAGGAGTTCTATTTATTGACAAGGGGAGCTTGTCGTTCTTGATCGTGGGCGAGGGGATCTTGCCATAACACGGGTTTCGGGAGGAACCAACAACAAGAGGATCTTGTTGTTATCTAGATCTCGGGAGAGATCGTTTCAAAGTCGAGGGGAGCTCGCAAAACAGTTTCACTTGTGAAGGTTGAAGGAGGCGGCATCAAAGATAAGAGGGAGTCTTATTTTGTTTTAGTCCGAGTGTCTTGTAACCTTGTTTGAACTTGTGAAATGTTTTCATATCTGTGCGTGGCCCCGCAGATGTAGGTTGATTGCCGAACTGCGTTAACAACCTCCTGTGTCGTTAATTTCCGCATTTTTAATATTGTCCTATATCGTATTTATAACCGGTGTCACACGAAGTGTTATAACACTTTATAACATCGGGTCACTAACCTTGATCTTTCAATTGGTATCAGAGCGGATCGTCTCTGTTTCTTAGGCGAGATCCGTGGGACTTGATCTTGGTTTTGCTACGATGGACTCTATGAAAGAAGGAGGTTCAACAATGCGTCCACCCTTGCTAAATGGAAACAATTATGCTTATTGGAAAGCTCGAATGAGAGCTTTTATTAAGGCTGTTGATGAAAAAGCCTGGAAATCTATTCTAACAGGCTGGGATCCACCAACGATTACAAGCGAAGCTGGAGTCATATCTATCAAACCAGAAGAAAGCTGGTCTGTCACTGAAGATGCTTTAGCAAATAGTAACTCAAAAGCTCTTAATGCTATTTTTAATGGTGTTGATCCTACTCAATTCAGACTTATTTCTACATGTGAGTCTGCTAAAAAGGCTTGGGATATTCTTCAGACGACTTATGAAGGTACTTCAGCAGTAAAGCTATCAAAGATGCAGTTTTTAACAACGAAATTTGAGAACTTGAAGATGCATGATGATGAAAACATTACCGAGTTTAATGCAAGACTCTGTGACATTGCTAATGAAGCTTTTGCTCTTGGTGAAACTATTTCTGAAGAAAAACTTGTGAGAAAGACTCTAAGATCTCTGCCCCAACGCTTTGCTTATAAAGTTACAGCAATTGAAGAAGCAAAAGATATCACCAAAATGAAATTAGAGGAGCTGATGGGTTCTCTTCGAACATTTGAGATGAATTTCGATGTAAAAGTGGAAACAAAGAAGGTGAAAGACCTGGCTTTAAAAGCAGAGATGCAGAATTCTGAAGAATCTAATGAAGATGATCTGGAAGAATCTTTAGCATTGATATCCAGAAATTTCAGTAGCGTGTTGAAGAAATTTGGTAGAAATAATCGTGGTGTCAAGCAAAATGTCACTAACACCAAGAATGACTCTACAAGTTTTCAGAAGTCCAAAGACGAAAATCAAACTTCAGGTAAATTCTTGAATAACAGGGGAATTAAATGTAGAGAATGTGATGGTTTTGGACACATTCAGGCGGAATGTGCAAATACTTTGAAGAAGAAAAAGACTTCTCTCAATACAACATGGAGCGAGAGTGATTCAGAAAAGGAAGATGAAATCTCAAATCAGAATATGGCACTGGTGGTGAAAACCAAATCTACAAGTTTTGATAAAGTCACTCCAAATGTCTCTGAAACTTTATCTGAAGATAGTGATGATATGGATGAAGGTACAAAAGAAGATTTTATTGATGAATATAAGAAGCTCTATGAAAAATGGACAGAATTGGCTGAAATAAATCATCATCTTCGAAAACAGATTGGGAGTCTAAAAATTGAAAATGGAAGTCTTCAAGAGCTTATTACTGATCTGGAAGTGAAACTCAAATGTAGTCAGGATGAGATAGAACAACTGACCAACGATCTGAATCATATGAAGAAGAACGTCAGAATGCTAAACTCAGGTACATCTATACTTGATAATATTTTAATGGCAGGAAGAACATATGATGATACCTCTGGAATTGGCTACAAAGGAGAATGCTCAATGTCACCAAAAGTGTCAAACATATATGCTGAAAATAAAGGGAAGAATGTTGCAATATCCATCAACAAAGCTGAACAGAAAACAGACTCTAAAAACAGTTGTGAGATGAAGTCCAGTACACAGGTTTCCAAAGCTAAAGGTAACAAATTTATTCCCGTTTGTCATTATTGCTTTCGAAAAGGCCATATTCGTCCTAGATGTTTTGCTTATCTGGATGACTTGAGAAAAGGTACTGCTGGATATATTTCTTCGCACAGATTTTGCAAACAAAAATGGATAAAGAAAGCGAACTTAAAATGCAATGTTACTCATACTTCTCTAAAGGCAACATCTGTTGATGCATGGTACTTTGATAGTGGGTGTTCACGACATATGACTGGTAAAGCAAGATTCTTAAAGAATATTACTTCAGGAGGTCTGGGAAAAGTAACATTCGGAAACGGTGTCACAGAAAATGTTATTGGAAAGGGAACATTAGACATTCCAGGACTGCCTTCTCTGAAAAATGTTCTACTTGTAAAAGGTTTGAAATCAAATCTGATCAGCATTAGTCAGCTATGTGACCAAGACCTGAAGGTGCATTTCACTCGCAACAAATGTGTTGTCTCGGATCACACCAACAAATGTATCATCGAAGGAATTCGGTCTTCTGATAACTGCTACCTCATTTCACCATCAACTACATGTGCTCTAGCAAGCATGGCAGACACTTTATTATGGCATCGCAAGCTGGGTCATGTCAATCTCAGAATATTAAAGCAAATTATCTCAAAAGGAGCAGTTCGTGGAGTTCCCATGATAAATGTTGATGAAGATAAAGTTTGTGGACCATGTCAAATTGGAAAGCAAACTAAAGTGTCACATCAAATGTCTCAGACACCAACAACTAAACGTGTTCTTGAATTATTACATATGGATTTAATGGGTCCTATGGCAGTAGAAAGCGTCGGAGGAAAACGATATGCATATGTGGTTGTCGATGATTTTTCAAGATACACTTGGATAGAATTTCTTCGCGATAAATCTGACACTTTTAGTGCTTTCAAAGCCTTATGTTTTCGGCTTCAGCGAGAGAAAGATTGCATCATTGAGAAGATTGTTCGAATTCGAAGTGACCATGAAACAGAATTTGAGAACTTTGTTTTTAAAAATTTCTGCAATCAGCTTGGAATTTCTCATGAATTTTCTGCACCAAAAACTCCTCAGCAATGTTCTGTAGTTGAGCGAGCAAATCGAACTATAGCAGAAATGTCACGCGTAATGTTACACGAAAAAAAATGTTCCACAGAGATTTTGGGCTGAAGCTATGAACACAGCTTGCTACACTATCAATCGGGTTTATCTACGTGGAGGAACAGAAATGACTCCTTATGAATTGTGGAAAGGTAAAACTCCAAATCTTAGTTGTTTTTATCCTTTTGGGAGTACGTGTTTTGTTCTTAATGACAGGGAACATAGAGGGAAGCTAGACCCCAAGAGTGATGAAGGTATTTTCTTGGGGTATGCTACAAATAGCCGTGCCTATCGTGTTTATAACAAAAGGACACAAAATGTCGTCGAATCCGCAAATGTTCAGGTGGACGATTCTCTGGAATTAGCTGATACTCACTCAGACGATGAAGTACAGAATTCTAATGATGAACAATTCGATGTTTCAACCAATATTACTGATGATGTTACGAGTAGTGTCACGGAACAGATTGCACATATTGATGAGGTAACTACCTCGGATCAACGAAAACCATCCACGCGTGTCCAGAAAAATCATTCTGCAGATGATATTATCGGAGATCTAAATGATGGTATTCGAACCAGAGACAATCCTAGAGTCAACTATCGTGAAATGATTCAACTTGCATGCTTTACATCCTCAATTGAGCACAAAAATGTGGAGAAATTCTTCTAGTGTGGGCTATGTTTTACATCCAGCATCCGGGTTTGTCACTGCTTAAATGATATGTTTGAATACTTTTATTTAACTGCTGGATACTGTTTCTTTTGCTGCTGGATGTTTTACCTGTGCTGCTGATTATTGTCTTGTGCTGCTGATTATTGTCTTGTGCTGCTGACTTACACAATGTTGCTGAGTCTGAGGAAGTTGTTGAGAAGAGCATTATTTCTCGTACTATTAAGGTGATTTCACAAAATGTTTCACAAAATGTCTCTGCAGCATATTCTGATTCCTTTGATAAATCTGGTTAGATGCCTGTTTGTATTTTCTATGAAAATTCCTTCAGTATTTTTCGTTTCCTGGCTTCTATGCCCCTACTTGACTATGGCTTGATTGACAGTCTTGTTCCCGTTTGTCTTTTTATGGCAAAAAGGGGGAGTAATTTGTGATTTTGGAGATTGATTACTGTTATGCTGCTATGGATATCTCCTATTTTGGATTTATTATTTGAATTGTCATTATAGTGATTTGTCTGGTTCAAGAACTTCTCATTCAGGGGGAGTTTCGAATTCTCTCCTTCAGGGGGAGTTATGTTTTGCCAAAAAATGCCAAAGGGGGAGATTGTTAATGCAACGATGTGTTGGCATTATATTTTTGGCAAAAGATTATTTTTGGTTATATATCTTTTTGGAAATTATATTCTTTTGGGATATATATATTATTCTATCCATCTATTTTGGAGATAATATTTGGCAGAATATTTCGTAAATTCAAATAAGATTTGTTGAAAAAGGAATCGTAACAAACTTGGTTCATATTCCTAAATATTTGGGATACTTTCCTAAAGTGTCATAGAAAGTGTCTCTGCGACAAGTTTGTTTGGCAGAGTTTTCGGATCCTTAGGCTGACTTCGTGGGAAAGGATCTTTTGAATGAAAAGTCTGTTTCAAGAAGATATTAGTGAGAGAAACAGATCTGCACCTTGCGTTTGATAAAAAGACTTGTTTTTTATGTTTAAAGGTGCCGACGCTATTATTTGTGTTCGTGGAATCTCTCTATTGATCTGAGCGTCTTTATTCTTCACCCACGTTTCTGTGTGGTGTATGTGTTTAATTGATTCAGTCTTGTCAAAGACTGGTTTGTTGAAGCCTGTTCTGGGTGATCATATCCGTAGACATTGTCAAGCGTCACAGACAGTGTCATAGGAGTTTATTCTTGTGATCTTCATTATTATCCAGTTTTGAGAGGAGACTGCCTTGGAACTCTGGAGGAGTTCTATTTATTGACAAGGGGAGCTTGTCGTTCTTGATCGTGGGCGAGGGGATCTTGCCATAACACGGGTTTCGGGAGGAACCAACAACAAGGGGATCTTGTTGTTATCTAGATCTCGGGAGAGATCGTTTCAAAGTCGAGGGAGCTCGCAAAACAGTTTCACTTGTGAAGGTTGAAGGAGGCGGCATCAAAGATAAGAGGGAGTCTTATTTTGTTTTAGTCCGAGTGTCTTGTAACCTTGTTTGAACTTGTGAAATATTTTCATATCTGGGCGTGGCCCCGCAGATGTAGGTTGATTGCCGAACTGCGTTAACAACCTCCTGTGTCGTTAATTTCCGCATTTTTAATATTGTCCTATATCGTATTTATAACCGGTGTCACACGAAGTGTTATAACACTTTATAACATCGGGTCACTAACCTTGATCTTTCAGATATAACACAAATTGAATTGAGAGAATCTTTATTATTGGACAACAACAATAATGAGTCACAATAGCACGAGATTTCAAAGTTCAAATTACTAAAATAAAATTACTATAATAAAATAGACAAACAGCAATAATTCGTCATAAAAAATTTGAGAATTGAGAAGCATTAGTAAAGATGTAAAAAAAATCTAATCTAAGTAGCAAAGTAAACTTAAATCAATGTCAAAAAAACAAATGCAGCAAATATAATAAAGCTAAAATTAGCTAAATAATTATCTACAAACGTAAAGACTTTATTTTAAACTACAAAGATAATATCACCGTCAAATTTTCTTTTTTCTTCCGGAAAATGTAACACTAAATTTAATTTTTACCAGCATCATTTTAAGGTACTCCTTGACATTCAATTTCCACAAACAATTTCGAAGTTATAAAGGGTTGGTTAGCCAAGTGATCACTAAACGAATGATTTCCAAATAAGACTGTAACATGCCTTCTATCACCAGTAAACCCATAAGAACCCTCATTTTCAAATTATAAAACTTCATCCACCCATAAATGTTTTTCCCAGCAAAGACCGCGATAATTTTCTACACATGAAAAACTTAATTATTGACGGGTCGAATCCATAGCAATTCTCGACGAATCAACAAGGAAAATTATCAAATAAGAAAATTCCCAGATACGAGGTAGTTTACTACATGGTTATTAGCAGATGTCAGTCAAAAAAGTAACTTGAGAGCAGAAACCATGACGCCAAACAACTCCAAAAAATAATCCACATAAAACTAACATTAATAAAACTTTACACCAGAACTTGTTAAGCATACAACATTTTCCCGCAAACAAAACAATAAAACGCTCTTAACACACTGAATCATTTGAGGTCAGAATACAAACGGATGAGAGAGACAGAGGGAGAGTACCATCTTGACGAATGCAAGGAACTCGGAAGCGATCAAAACTGCTGGGTGAACTGCGGAGTGCAGAGGAATCTAGGGAGATGAAGAACTTGAATTATATATATAGGGTTTTCAGAAACTCTAATTCGAAGTTGAACGTGTTATTTCTCATACTATATGGGCCCTTTTATTGGGTTGAGCTAAACTAAGTGGGCCGGGTCGGGATAGTCAACTGTTCTCGGCTCTTGATTGTTATAAATTTGATAGAAAAATAAAAATTATATAATTTATTATCTTTTTAATTTTACTAAAAAAATTAATAAATTACTATTTTAATATACTTCTTGGAAAATATATTTTCAGATTCTTTTTCCCTAAAAGATATTATAAGTAAAAAATAATTATTTGATTAAAGTAATATTAAATGTACATTCTAATCATGACAATTAATTTCTCAAAATTAACACCAAAAGAGATAATCAATCAATGAGCGTGTATACCGTAAAATTTTGAATCGGTTTTGAATTGTGAAACAATAATGCTAGGTTACATGAGCCGTTGAAATTTGTCCAAATTTAGTAATCTCGAGGAATTTGATCAGGCATTGAGGCTACGGTGAGGAAAACTTAGGGTTGGGTCTCGTTCATTCCAATTTTAAAAAACTCGGAGTTTACTAAAAGTTTTCGGCTCTAATTTTGAAAAATCAGTTAAAATCGAACTGAAACTGAATTTTTGTTTGGTGGCTATTAAATGTTTTTTCTAATGAAAATTATAAAAAAGCAAAACCAACCCAAATAGAAAAACAAAAATGAATCCCTAGATCGAACAAAAAAAAATAAGAAATTAGGCACATAATTTCTATTTTTTTACACATTTTCTTTGGCCAAAATCCAAGTAAAAAGATGTTAGAAATTAAGTACGTGTAATTATGACATATTAAAATATATATATATATATAGCACAAGTCACTCGAACGAAAGCAAATATGCTTTTTGTTTCTTGTGTCACAGTTCAAAAGTACAGAACAAAAAGAGGTTGATTTGAGGTATTAAATACAAAGTCGAGTTTATAATTTATTGCTTAAGCTTTGACATGGTTTGTAGGATATTTATGTTCGTCGGATTCAGTTATTGTGAAATTATAATACGACTCGTGATCGTTGGTGAACATAGAAAACACTTATCATCTAAAAAATCTATAAATTATAAGATTCGATCATGTCACAAACAATGATATTTCTCATTGCGAGCATTAGAAACTAAAGTTCTAAGTTTGTAAAATTCAATAAGTGAAAATACTAATTTCGAAAAACATGCAGTTTTATGCTCTCGTTTGTAATTTACTTATTTTATTAATGCAGGTAATATGTTAAATTAATTATCAGTTAATTTATACACTTATATTATAATTTTACATTATGATTTAACATTTAAAAGCTATTTATTTATACGTTTAAAGTATACATTGTTATGCGTATGTTCAATTCATTTATTAGTATAATAATTATAGTATATTCTAAATAAATAAAATAATATATTACATGCACAAATGCGCATGTTAATTAATTAATTACCCATAAACATAGCAGAAACCAATGAAATATTATCTCAAGGGTAAACATGCTTGAGACTTCATTTGTGTTATCCGAGTGATGCATTCCTCTCGTTTAGCATACGACACGTGCCCTCATAATTTCGAAACAAAGTTTTCACGTGTATCCAATTTAACACAATCAGTACTAGAATTAACAATATACCATCAATAAAAATAAGGTTTTTTTTAATTTAAACCCCAAATTTTTTATTTTTATTTTTTAAAAATCCTCAAAATTTACTATTCATTGAAAAAAAAAACTTCGAAGTATCATAAATAGACAATTTAAACTTCGAAGGAGGGTAAGGAGACCGGCCTCTCTGGAGAAGACGGCCGGTCCTGGGCCTATCGTCCTCTCCCCACTATATGAAGCTCTCCCTCTTGGTTTTCAAATCACACCAAACTTTCAATACTCTTTCGACTATTTTCTTGTTTTAGCGATATTTCTCAGTGTTCACCTGTTAGGTACGAAGTTTTTTTTTTTTTTTTTTTAACTTTATCATTTACTTTAGGGATGTAAAAAAAACTCATACATAAGGTGTTAAATCGAGATTAAATTTTTTATGACGTATTTTTTCTTCATTGTATTTTTTATTTGAAATTCTCTTAACAATTTCTATCTAAATTATAAAAATGTGGACATTTTATTTTATTTTTTTTATTTAAGTATTTCTAATATTTTTTCTATATTATCGACAATTATTTTCTTGCTCCGGCGATATTTCTCTGCGTTCACCAACAAGGTATGAAGTTTTTTTCTATTTTATTTTTATTAGTTATTTATCTATTATACCATAGATAATTTGATCGCATCTGTTATCGTTTCTCGTACTGCGTATGAAGTAGTGTACAATTTTTTCTAATTTATTTTTATAAGTTATTTAACATTGTTTTTATATTTTTTACGTTTTTCTCACTTATATAATCTTTATTTTAGTATTTTTTATTGTATTTATGTAAGAATATTAATAAAATTCTATATATAAGTTATTTTTTTTTATAATAAATCAAAACGTTCAAACGTGGAGAATACTGATCAAGATAATTCTCAAGAAAGACTCTACTGGACAATCTCCTAGACATAATTACATTTCCAAGTAAGTTTTCAGGAAAGGCCGGAGGGGTCACAAACGGTCCTACTTAAAACTCAATCTTACATAGTACACTCACACTACTTAATACGAGGTATGAAAAACGATAACAGATGCGATCTAATTATCTACGGTATAATAGATAAATATCTAATAAAAATAAAATAGAAAAAAACTTTGTACCTAGCCAGTGAACGCGGAGAAATATCACCGAAATAAGAAAATAGTCGTCCCTAATATAGAAAAAAATATTAGAAATATTTAAATAAATAAAAATAAAAATAAAATGTCCACATTTTTAGAATTTAGATAGAAACTGTTTAGAGAATTTCAAATAAAAAATAGGGAAAAGTTCAATTTAGCCCCCAACGTATGGGGTCAGTGGTCATTTGGCCCCTAACATTTATTTTTTACCCAATCAAACCCTATCGTATAAAACGTTTGCAATTCAAACCCTCCCGTTAAAAAGACTATTAAAATTGACACGTGCTCTGCACGTGCGCTGATTAATCCCCAAAATACCCTCTTGTTATTTTAGAAGCATCGATGTCGCTGGAACCATCTTTCAGGCAGGCGGTGGAGGAGATTGTCCAGGGAGAAAATGGCGGAGGGACGATTTGCCTCATTACCGATATCTATTTTAGCTGGTGTGCTGAAATCGCACGAGAGTTTAAAATTTTTCACGCCATTTTTTCTACTGCTCCAGCTTTTTCGATGGCTTGCTATTACTCTGTCTGTCGTAATCTGCCTCACCGAAAAACAGAATCGGAAGAGTTCATACTCCCTGATTTCCCAGAAGCTTCGAAAATTCACAGAACCCAGTTTTTGAAAAGCTTGCAATCTGCAGACGGGACAGACGTTTTTTCACTCTTTTCAAACGCTATTTTCCAGGAATGCGTAAACGCAGATGCGATGTTGATCAATACGATTGAAGAGGTTGACGAGATTGGATTAAACTACTTTAGAAAGAAAGGAGAGGGGCCGGTTTGGGCAAGCGGGCCTCTTCTTTTACGGGCTGGAAAGAGGGTCCGAGCTGTAAACGAAGGAGAAATTGAGTTAGAGCTCTGCATTTCATGGCTAGACACGAAGCCTGTTAGTTCGGTTTTGTACGTTTCATTTGGATCTCAAAATACGCCGTCACAGTCTCACATGATGCAGCTAGCAATGGCATTAGAAGCAAGTGGGAAGAGTTTCATCTGGGTGGTCTGGCGACCGCTTGAATGCGACGATATAAATGCAGAATTCGACTTCGATGATGGCTACCGGAAGGATTTTTAGAGCGGATGAAATCGGAAAATAGAATGATTCTGATAGAAAAATGGGCGCCTCAGGTGGAGATTTTATCGTACAAATCAATATCGGCGTTTTTGACCCACTGTGGGTGGAATTCTGTGATGGAATCGCTCATTCACGGCGTCCTTGTACTCGGATGGGCGATGGCGACGGAGTAATTTTAACAAGAGGGTATTTTGGGGATTAATCGGCGCACGTGCATGGCACGTGTCAATTTTAACGGCTTTTTTAACGGCATAGTTTGAATTACAAACGTTTTATACGACAGAGTTTGATTGGGTCAAAAATAACCTTAGGGGCTAAATGACCACTGACCCCATACGTTGGGGGCTAAATTGAACTTTTCCCTAAAAAATACAATGAAGAAAAAATAGATCATAAACAATATAATCTCGGTTTAACACCTTATATATGAGTTTTTTTTTAAATCCCTAAAGTAAATGATAAAATTTAAAAAAAAAAAAAAAAAAAAAAAACTTCGTAGCTAGCAGGTGAAAGCAGAGAAATATCGCCAGAACAATGAAATAGTTAAGAAAGTATTGAAAGTTTGGTGTGATTTGAAAACAAAGAAAGAGAGCTTTATATAGGGGGGAGAGGACGAGGACCAACCGTCCTCTGCCCAAACCGAAAAAAATAAAAATAAAAATTTAAGGACGGAATGGTCGGCCCAACTGGACCGACCGTCTTCTCCAGAGAGGACGGCTTCTTCACCCCCTCTTCGATGTTTAAATTGTTTATTTATGATGCTTTGAGATTTTTTTCGATGAATAGTAAATTTTGAGGGTTTTAAAAAAAAATAAATAAATAATTTGGGATTTAAATTAAAAAAAAAAACCCCATAAAAATAACATTGAACTGAACTAGACAAAATGTGGAAGCCCAACCTTTCAATAAGAAAACAACTTACCATTAGTTCACTCAAAAAGAAAAACAAAAAATTAAATGTCCACAATGTGTCCAAAAGATTATTTTCTAAAATTTTGACTATAAAGATTCTTAACCAATGATAGTTAAGCCATGATTTAATACCAATAAATCACCTTAATTCATTTACTAGCGAAACTCTTCAATCTTAGATAATAATCCACACTGATTTGAACGTCTGACAATCTAAATTCAACAATGACAACAACAATATCTCTAACTGAATAATAAAAGTGCATTCCATGAGCAGTACCACTGCAACATAATTCACAACGCTATAAATAATTTCATTAGTATCTAGATTTTTCAATTATGTCCGTGTGTCCTGACGTTTGTTTTTGAGGATTTGTTTGGGTTACCACCATACCACAAGACTCCTACGTTACATTGAATTGATTATGATATTGCTCCAACTCCTTATACTCCGTTCATATTACCTCCAGTTTAGTGGAGAAGTCTTCGTTCAAAATGGAGTTAATTAGTGGGGGCTTGACTGAGCCGGATTCAGTGTTGTGGGCCATTATTTCCAATTGGGTTGCAGGACTTGGAATAGACTCCTGGGCTGTTGCCACTGAGCTCCTAAGTGGGCTGTGTAAGTTGCATAGGGTCGAACATCTAGTGTGCTAGACTCCTGGGTTTCGTATTAAGCTGGTCTTTTATGGTTTCTAAACGGCTTTCACGGATTTTGTGACTGGACAGTGATGGGTCTTTTCCGATTGGCTTTCCACGGTCTGAAGTAATTTATTCGGGCTCCAACTGGAATAAGATGATATGGCATAAAGACGACATTCGAACTATCCATCTCTCATTTATGTGCCTTGACTTTCTCCACAAAATCCAATTTGAGCTTAGCAAATTGTTTTTATTTTAATGTTTTTAATCTCGCTGTCAATCATCACACAATGAGTTTCCGCCACTGCTATCTTCCTGCTCGTATATTTGATACTCATCCTCGCTAGTCTCTGCACCCTCCTCTGCCTTGTCACCATCTTCTGTAATGGCCGGAAAACTACCAAAAAGCTCTTGCAAGTGACTTCTCGAAATATCGACATTGTACATGATTCTATCTGTAACTATGTTTAGGAATCTTATTGTCTTTTGTCATCCAGCAGAAATTATGAGAATATTAATACATAACTAAATCATAAAGCAGAAACTTCACCACTTCCTAGAGCATCCACAATGAAGTATAATGTTGCCACATGTTGGCTACCAAGAAAAAACTGAAATCAAATGAATACAATACACAAAATCAAACTTTGACACATCCATATCTATAAATTCAAACTTCTGCTTCATCATTTAAGCTCGAATTGTAGAGAAATACAAATCATACAGTTGTAGGAGATAAGGATACGTGAATGAGACAACAAGGAAAATGAGGACTAGGAAAAGAAAGGGAAAATGATAATGTTAGGAAGACGATGACGAGTGAAAGGGTCTTTGTTGTGGGAAAGCTAAGGTGGAGGAAAAAGAATAGTAGTAGGAAGTATAGATGGGTCGGGAATAAGAAAATTTTATTTTCCCGTTTTCTGCTGTTTCTTGTTATTGTGACCCTAACACAATATTCAATTATATAGAACAACAAAACAACCTAAGGAAGATTTAAACTTAGTTAATAATGCAAACTAGTCTTTTGTTGTTGGTCTTCATTCTCTTCTTTGAGAAGCTCTAAGTAGTCATTTTCGCTCCCCCTCTAAGTACTGGTCCAGCACCAGCTTCAGGAAATACGTATAGAAACCTCGCCATTAGCCGTTGTCTCAAGTAATTAAGTATGTGTTGGAAGAACCAGCCTCTTCTATACTGGAAAAGAAATCATTAGTTTTTTAAAATCTGTCTGCTTAATCCTAAAATAATTATTAAAAAACAATCTAACAAAAAGTTGTTCACTATGGATTTAACTAAAATTAGTGTCAAACAACCAAATTAAATGTCTTGTAAGTAGAGTCTTAATAATAAAAATAGAAAAATGTCAAAAATATTTTCCATGCAGAGCCAATAAAACATGGACCAACACATGATTTACCTCTATTTTGCAATATCTAGCGACAACTTCTGATGTTCTGAAATGCTGTATAATGATGAATAATTGGACCAAATCTTGGAAACAAAGTCAAATTTACAATCAAATTGCTTGTTTGGTGTTTTAAGTTTGGTTTCTTTTGCCAAAGAAAGGTTGTAAGAACCAAAATAAAAGGAGACCATGAGACGAAAGCCAAATATAAATTAACAAATTATGAGAAATTATCATACTAACAATAATACAATTTAAAATGAGAAACTTACTGAACATGTAGTTAAAGGTTTTTGAATCTATTCCTGAATATAATCGTCCGCAAGTTCAAAAAATTACAATGATGACCGTAGCTTATAAGGGAAAACTTGAAATGAGCATGTCCGATCTTCGGTGTTTCAACCTTGTTGAAGAATAAGAATATAATAATAAAACAACTTTAGTAAATTGAGAATTTCAACCGAATTTTAGTGTTGTTGGAATTCAACACAGACTCCTTTAAATTTGTCAAGTTTCGAGAAGTATAAGAAGTCATTATGCTTGAATGCTAATAATTTCTTCGGATGCTACAGAAAATTTTATAGAGCAGTTTTTTCATACGAAGAATCTCATAATTGTATAAAAAAAATCAGATAATAATAAAATAACTTACTTATTGGTTGCACAAGATTCACAATAACTTCACAATAATTGTGGTACCCAAAAATCGATTCTCTGATATCAGGTGATGGCAATTTGAAACAGAGAATTTCAGAGCTGGTGACATAGATACTTCACTCTTCAATTAGTTCAATAAACTCAAGAAATATTATATGCATTTCTAACATTGGACCTAATTGCAAAATTTGGTGACTTACAATTTTGATAGCAAAAGCATCATTATAAACAAAAGCATATAAAGACTAATCTAGCAAAAGCATCATTATAAACAAATTGAAAGTAAGACTTCAAACATATAATTTAAGCACATGGTCGACTCTCACATGCGAGACTCGGGATGTTTGTATGAATCCTATCCTTTTATGATCCAAAATCATAGAAATAGAACACTTGAAAAGTAATATGCAATTCTGGAGAGAAGCCTGCTTGTAAAATTATTTCATGTCTCATGTTTTTCCAAGAGTTAGAAAAAAAATAAATGAAGATTGCAAGGAAAGTGTAAATTGTCTACTATTGTAAAGGAAATATGAAAAATTCATACACAGTGACACACATGTGTATTACTTTAATCTGATCAAAAGAACTATAGTTAGATGATTTCAAGAAAGAGAACCTTCTAATCACTTTGTGTCGACAATTTAGGCCATTTTCAAGCAATTTTTCAATTAGAGAATCATTTGGTCAAATGGGTTGTTCTTCAAATAACTTTGTCACAACCATCTGTGACTCTCATTGCTCTGACCTTTAGGTATGTAATCATCCCAATTTACATCCTTAGAGATCTGTACAAACATTTAAGTAAAACTATACAAAGAAGACAGGAAAAATTGTACATGAATTTTGAGACATTTTTTAAGTGTTCATTAATCACTATCCCTAAAGTTTTGAGTTTTTTGGATGAAGTCAATTTAATCATTTATATCATATCTCGACCTTCATATTCACATGTATACCTAATTTTTGTCCTTTTATTTAGAAAACGAGATTTGTATTAAAAATAAGGTAAGAAATTTCTCTAAGAAACAAATAGAAGATGCCACCAAGCAAAGTAATCTAGCAAGACAACGAGTCGATTTAAAACTTTTGTTATATGAGAAGAAGAAAAATTGTTGACTGATGTTCTTAAGTGAGACAAGAGCACAAATCCATATGGGACCAACCTAATTAAAGAAGATAAGTGACTTAACAATAAAAGGTGGGGAAAAGAATGAAGAAAACATCATAAAGAAAACAAAAAATGCACTATATAACATATTGTACAAGCCTTTTCTGAAAGATCAACTATGTTGATTATTTCTTCTTTTAGAGGAATATATGAAAAAGACGTGGTACCGAATATAACTTCAATTGAAGAAAGTAAGAAATTATCAAGTTGTATTAAGTTTTTAAGGGACCTATAAAGAAGAAGGACGATTTTTATTGATGGACTTAAAAATAAAAATGAAAAGAAAATGAAAAGCCACAGCAAAGCATTGTGAAAAAGCAAACCATTTTTTAAGCGTCTCAAAAGCTAAAATGGTGAAGCTTATGATAATGGAGCTATTTGTTGTAGTGGAAAGGGATACTCCTATAGAATAAAAAGAGAGATCAAATATTAGAAGATGATAAAAAATTGATTGCTTTCAAATGAAATACCATGAAAGACTGAGAGAGTCAAGTCTGTAGCAATGATGACAAGACGATCCTGAATTATTGAACAAATTGTCTTGCATTTGTTAGATACAAGCCGACCCCACATTGAAAGTCGAATAGAAGACAACCTACAAAAAAAAAAAAAAAGAAAGGTGATGGTGTTCTAAAACAAAGAAAAGTTGGGAAATGGGAAGAAGAGAGTCATACTTTGAATCAACGAGCAATATTTCTCTCAACTTACAAGGTATCACCCTTTGTATTGATAGTCTTGACAGGGAACATAGCAATCGCAACACCGACAATCTCTAATTACATAGAATGGTAGAGAAAAGTAAGATCAACAAGGAAAAATAATGAAAATGAAATAGTAAAAGATAAAGATGATATAGAAAACTCTCCTTACCAACCAAACGTCGGGTCCCAATATACAATCGCAATTGATCGAAAGGGGTGAAGCTAAATGTTTCTAGAGAAACCAATATCAGAAATAGGGACGTCTTCGACAAGTGTAAGCGTGTTTATGGCCCATTGATGCTGATAATCTCCAATCTGAAACTCTAGCTTACTTTCTGTAACCAAAGCGTTTAACAAATAATAATTTTTTCCTAGTTGTAGGGTATTTTGGAAAATATCGATATTGGAAAAGAACAAAGTCGCTTGAACTCGCGTTCTCTGAAGAGATGAAAAACACGACTGTTTGTGGAAAAAGTCCAACTATGAAAAAGACAAGTGTGGATGGGAAAATCAGTGGAGTATCAACGAAGCAGAAGTTTCTGAAATTTTGTTGGGCTAAATCAGTCAATTTTTGTAATGGTTTACGAAGGAAGTAAACCTCAACAGTCCAATCTGCATTAGTTTTAGGAAATATGTCCAGACGGGTAGGAACAAATCCACCAACACAGAAACAATACGATCAATGACTTGGAAAAAACACGCACCAAAGGGAGAAAAAGACCAATGCAGAAAGAACACAATCATCGGATTTGAAAAAAAAATCACAAAGAGAGAAAGGATCAGCTGACCAAAGTAATGAAGAAACCAACAAAGATTCTGAGTTTTACAAGTTCAAAATCTGAATACGAAAATTGAGAGGAGATGATTGTTTTAGAAGGTGGAGGGGCTTTCAACGATTTATGTCAAAGATATTCATAATTAGATTTTAGTGTTATAAGGATAGCATATTTGTGGTTGTTGATAGGTTTAGTAAAATGCTCACGTTATTGCGTGCTCAAAGACTAATGATGCTTCGCATGTGGAGGATTTATTTTTTAGAGAAATTATGTGTCTACACAGATTACCTAGAACCATTGTGAGTGATAGAGACGTTAAGTTTTTAAGTCACTTTTGGAAGACTTTATCGAATAAACAAGGTAATAAATTTTTTAAATTTTTATTCTCTACCGTCGCACACCTTCAAACAGATGAACAAACCGAAGTGGTAAATATGACACTTTCTTCCTTCTAAAAGAGCAATTATTTTAAAAAATTAAAACAATGAGAAAAATATTACCTCATGTAGAATTTGCATATAATAGGGTTGTTCATTCTACTACTTCTTACTTGCCATTTGAAATTATTTATTACCTTTGGCTACTAATAAATTTCCTAATTTTAATGGAAAGAAAAATGTTGAGTTTGTAAAGGATTTGCATGCAAATGTATGAGATAACATTGAAAAAAGGAATGACCACTACGCAAAGCAAGCAAACAAAAGCTGAGTAAAAGTAAGCTTTGAATCTGGAGATTAGTTTTCTATTCACTTAAGAAAGGAAATATTTGTTGAACAACGAAAGAACAAGTTGCAACTGTGAGTAGACGACTCCTTCCAAGTTTTAGAACACATCAATGACAAGAATTACAAGATTGACTTACCGAGTGAATATTGTAACGTAAGAGTTTCTTTTTATGTTAGTGACTTATCTTTTTATGATGCAAAAAAAATCGAGGACGAATATTTTCGAAGAGGGAGGGAATGATGCGAATCAATGTGCAAACAAACTCCAAAAGGACCATGATCCATTACAAGACATAAAAGAACCAATGACAAGGTCAAGAACCAATATCATGCACAAAGTCTTGCATAATTTAATCATGGAGACCCAAGAGAAAGAGTCATTATAACACGAGCAAAGATCAATGATTATGCTAAGTATTGATGAGCAACCAATGGAGAAATGAATGCAAAAGACTAAGAAAAAATAGCAATAAAAAAGGTGTTGCTTGGAAGTAAAAGGAGCATTCAGCGCGCGCCCAGCAACAGCAGGTGCGCGCCACTTAGACTCACAGCACACCATGCGCACATGAGATCATATGCGCCCCCAACTACTCTTGCGCCGTAGCCTACTCGCCTATCCACCAGCGCTCGGGACCTGTCAACGTACCCTGCCTAAGCACCGCACTCACTCATTCAGTCGCACACCCCATCCATGAGCACCTGGTGCTTGCCTCGTTAGCGCCCACCCACGCGCCCCCTCGGCATGCCTCGTTGAAATCCACCCTTGCGCATCGCTCATGCACCCACGCAACATCAAGCTCAACTTAGTGCATGCGCCGTCTAACGTAACATGTGTACCATCAGCCCAGCGCGCGCCTGGCCTTGCTCGGCTTGCGCCCTGCGTGCCCTTCTGCAACCATCTGTGACCAAACCTTCCTTTTTGTGTTTTTTTTTTCTAATTTGAGTTTGTTAAGTTTCTTATTTCACAACTAGATTAAGTTTTCTAATTCCTAACTGCCTTGAGGCTATTTAAACATCATGCATGTACTTGAAAAGTACGCACAATTTTTGCTATTGAATTTTCTTCTTAAGAGTTTTTTTTTAGAATTTTCACTTTGTGTCTTTGTGAATAACTAAATCTTATTGAAGTCAAAGCATGTGAGATCACTTGATAACTTTGGTTATTACCAATAAGTTTGGTTTATATCAAACTCCTCTATCTTGATAACTTTGGTTTCTTGACAAGTTTCGATCGGGGTTAAGTTCCTCGTACTTGATGCTAAGACTTCCTCGTACTTGATGCTAAGACGTTTTTGAATTTTATTCTCCATTGTTGAAGGGTCTCAGATTCTTAATATCTGTGGTTCTCATCACACGGCTTGGGAAATTTTCTATGTTGAGTCAAAGACCAGAGCTTCTGTGGCGTCAAACAACAATAGAATTACGGTTGGCTTGTTTAGAGCAATCTGACTGAGGCTAACTACACGACAGCCGGCTGTGCAAATTCTGTTCAGCGGCGACGTGAGGGGACTGCAGAGGGACAACACAGCTTCCCTCTCTTTGTTCTACAATAGACGGTAGCTGTGATGAGAGGCTTCGTCTTCTCTCTAGCGGCCAACAATTTCTCTCCCCTCTATTTGGCGATGGCGGCGACGATGTATCCCATGCTTGGCAACAATGATAATGAGCTAGGGTTCTTCTCTCGAAGAAGAAGACGTGTGACGCAGAAGAGAAAAAAAAATTCTCTCTCTATTTTTTATTTCATTTTCCAAAATTACAAATTTTCACAAAATTACAAACCCTAAACTTGTTTGATACCTCTGATAATTCGAAACTTGATTGTTGGAAAACCCTGAACGATACTCTAATACCTATTATTGAAAATCGAATGCTAATAATTGAAAAAAATAAATACAGAAAATACAGGAGCACCGAAATTTATGTGGAAAACTCTTTCGGGAGAAAATCACGGATACTGAAATATAAAATTCTAATATTGATATACTAGACTGACCCAGTCCAACTAGAATTGTAATATAGTTCAAAACCATTTTTGTTTTATTTCGCTTCTTTAAGAGTTCTTTCTTAGTAATCTCATTTGTATTATATTTTAATTATTTTTATTGGGGTTATTTCTTTGGATTATTTGTTCCTTCGTATCATGGTATTTTATTTTTTACACAGACAATTTATAGTTATACTTACAATTACATTATGTGTGATGTTACTATTGGAACCTTGATTTAGTGCACATTTTCGAGCTTTGACTACTTTAACTTAACGTGGGTAATTAAGTATCACGTTGTGATTTTATTAATTTCCATCGAAGGTAAGAAGGTTCGTTCCTCTCAAAAGTAGGATCGTTTCTCCATTTTCGTCATGGTCCCTTTTCAGATCTTAACAATGACATTATTTTTAAAAGATAATACTATGTTTACTCTCTTATTCTACTATTGAAACATATTTTGCTGACGTGCCAAATAATAATTGGTACGATTAATGTAATAAAATATAAATAATTAATTAGTGAAAATTTTAGAGAGAAATAGAGAGAAAGTAGAATGAGATCGAGAATCTTGGATTTGGACTTTCCTCTATTTTGTAATTGGATAACTTTATATCATTTGGTGTTAGTGATGTATAGTGGATATTTTACTATACATAAGATTTAAAAAATCTGATATGAAGTTTATTGTGTATGTCTAACTGATGATAACTAGTAGGTGCAATTGTCTATGTTTAGAAAAATTTATGGCATGATACCATTTAGCAAATGTTCAATATAGTTTTTGAACAGCAAAGTTTTATGGTTAGAACTATTTATTGCCAAGGTCACATGAAAATGTTACATCAGGTACATTATTCATAACACAAACTACGATTTGATAATTATAGAATATAGTTTTAAGCAAAATACATCAATCATACGAAACAAACCCCTACACCAACGAGGGTTTATTCCAATAACTATTGCCCAAGCTACAACCACAAAAATGTAAGAAGCTACAAAGGTCCACCAAAACCATGCCATTTCAAGGCCTGTTTCATTTTCACCTTGTTCACCAGATGGCGCAGAGGGTGCAGATAGCACAGAGCTTGTGCAATCTCTATGGAGAAATTGCCCGCATAGATACTCATTTCCTCCATAGCTCCTTTCATCAAAGGTGGAAAATTGGCCTCCGTTAGGGGTTGGACCTGATAAGTTGTTGTTCGAGACATTGAAGAAGGCTAGAGAGTTAAGGTCGACCATTTCAAGTGGAATATGACCACTCAAATTATTGGACGAAAGGTCTAAACTCTCAATTAATTTCATTTTTGAAATGTTGCTTGGTATGGATCCCCATAGTTGATTATTGGCTAAGTTTAGGCTGCGTAGTGCTTGTGAATATTCAATTTGAGTTGGAATTTGACCAGATAATCTATTGTTCGACAAATCTAGTCCAGTCATGTAATTAAGGAGGTTGTTTTGGTAACTGAGTGATACCCCTTTCATTGTGAATTCGGCTTCATATCTTGCTAAAGCTTCCCTGAGGTCACTCCTAATCATAGGGAAGTCTAGTGTGGAGTTTATATTGTAATCGGAGGGAGAAATTACGTTCGCAAAAGCTAAATCAATTCCAAGACCTAGGCCAGAATCATCTTGACTGTCTGTAAACCAAAATGGTCTTTCAAATAAACACGAGGGAATGGAACCATTAAAATAGTTATGTGAAAGGTCCACTATCTTGATGTTTTCTAGTGTGCAGAGCTGCATTGAGATTTCTCCTTCTAATTGCATTCCTTTCATGAGAAGTATCTGTATGTTCTTGAGGGAATTGATCCAATTGGGTAGGATCCGGTTAGAAAAATCATTGTAACTCAGATCAAGGGATACTAAGTTGGAGTTATTTAGAAATCCATTGGGTATTGCTCCCGTTAAGCTGTTCTCTCGCAGAGACAATGACTTCAATGAAGAATTACTTAAGCAGGAAGGTACAGAACCAGAGAACTTATTCCGAGAGATGTCTAAATAAAAGAGGTTCATCTGGCATAGCTCCACTGGAATATCACCTTCTAAATAATTATCTGAGACTTTGAGAACTCTAAGGACTAGGAAACGTCTGATCCAACTCGGGAGTCGGCCCGAAATCATGTTATTGGAAATGTCAAAAACAAATAATAGTGGCATGTGTGTGCCCACTAGTCCATCTTCAACAGTCTTGTCCTCGATAGTTCCATTGAATTTGTTGTCATGCAAAAGTAGGATCGACAAAGAAGGGAGGTTTGTGAGGTTCAAAGACATCTTACCATGAAGAAGGTTGTTTGAAAGGTTCATGACAATCATTCCTCTACTTCTCGCAAACAGATTTTTTGGAAGTTCGCCACTGAATCTGTTGAAAGAAAAGTCTACAATTGCAAGTACTTGCAGTTCTCCCAATGAAGAAGGAAGGTTGTCTTCAAATCTATTTCTTGATATATTAAAAAGTGAGAGTCTTGGCAAAAACAATCCTATCCCATCAGGAAGCTTACCATCGATCTCATTGCTAGAAATGTCTAGAGTGCTCAAAACATGGATGAAGTCAGGAAGAATAAGATTTTCGGTGAGAAAATTTTCACTCAAAAATAGACTACTCAATTCTGAGTTATTCTGTATCAGCCAAGATGGAAAGCTGTCTTTTAGCTTGTTATGAGAAAGGTCAATGTACCTTAAATCATATTGATGCAACAAGAAACTAGGAATAACAGAATTAGATAATCTGTTCAGGTTTAAATTTCTCAGCCGAAGAACCATCAGCTGAAAAGAAGGAAACCATGTAGGAGTTTCGGTTTCCAACTGAAGATTATTGTCACTTGATGATAAGTCGAGATATTCAAGCTTTGAATTATATGCCAAGTAGCTGAGAGAGAATGAACCTTCAAAGTAATTGCCTGCTAATGATAAGTAGCAAAGATGAGAAAGATTCCCAAAGATTGGTGGTATGTTTCCACTTAGCATGTTGTAGTCGAAGTTGAGAAATTGAAGCTTAGTCATGTTGCCAACGCAATCAGGAAGAGATCCTATTATACTGTTACCTCCCAAATTCAATTCGATGATGTTGTTCATTTTGCAAAAATCTGTTTCAAATAAGGAATGTCAATAACTTCAACCATGTTCATATTATATTCAAAAATTAAAAAAATATAACTTTTGAGAGTTTACCTTGAATATTGATATTCAAAGAATTGCTACTGACATCCAAATATTTCAAGCTTTTCATTTTCAAAAAATCTGCAGATGAAAGAAATTTAGAAATCAACATTAAAACATCTTCAGGGCAGTGTATGAGAGAGAGAGAGAGAGAGAGAGAGAGAGAGAGAGAGAGAGAGGAAACCTGTTTGTTGTAGCAAACCACGAATGTCGCAAGAGGATAAATCGAGTACCATCAATTCTTGGAAGGGAAGAAACAAAGAAATGTTCAAGAAAGATCCTAAACCTTCATTGTTTCTTAGTTCATAAAGAGAGAGTCTCTCAACTCGCCCAGTGGTTGCACTGCAACTGACGCCCACCCATAGACAACAGTCACTACTCGTGTTTACACCATTCATCGGAGAAAGAGCTAGTAACCCCACTCTTTCTTCCTCCACACACCCTTGAAATCCCTGCAATTGAGCCACAACCATGGCCGCCCAGATTAAGCTCACACCCCAAATCTTACCCATTTTTAATTCTCTACTCACGACCTGCACTTTTCCTCAATTTATAATCATACGGACATGGGTTCGCTCCCTCCTGTTGTTTCTTTCAACTGATCGTTTCCCAAAACTGGTAGGAATTTAAGTGGCGACGACTTAGTTGACTTTGACGGGTCTTGAAGTTATAAACAAAATATCTAACAACTATATTAAAAAGCAGCAGGCACGTGGAAGCTGAAGAATTCATGCTCATTAATTACGAGCAAGCCACCATTTACTAGTACACGGAACCTTTCTTTGCCTTCCATTTCGGGCTTCATTAGTTGAGTCAAATGTTGAACTTCCAGATGAAAATAATGCTTGGAGACATTACTTGAGTCATAGTCATTGACCTAATATGCAACTAAGAATCGGTCAAAGTTGTTGATCAATGACTTTTATACAAAATCTTAGTCTGAAGTGATTTGTGAAAGCATTTCCCTTCTAACAATAATTGCTTAGAATCAGCACACCCGGAAAGCTCATTTTAGTGATCCATAAACAAAAAAAGATGGTTTGTAGACCTCTTTATGGAGTGATATTGTGAGCTGTTGCTAGTGATATGCTTCTGTCCAAAAATTGAATTTTAACAAGGTTTATCTACTCATCCAGTGCAGATGTGTGTTGTTTCTATGCTACACTTGTAAGTATTTTCAGCCAAGCCTTACGAAGTAATGGGAAAAACCACTATCATGCAAATGTATCTGCTTCGCGAGACTATGCCTCTGCCAATTGTCTACTTGATCCCGATCAGGTGAGGGATAGTGAGCGTCCCACAAAACTACGTCTTTCCCTTTCATGTCTTGTATTGTGAAATTCCAAAATCTCGTGATGGGAAACTCAATATTTTGTTTTTAGGTTATCTAAAGAAAATTCTTGAAACGTTTGGACTTTTAGTAAATTTTTGAATTTTTCGTGTAGTTGAATCTCATAAATTTAGTTAAGTAAATCAAATTTTCACTCGTGAATTTTCATTTAGAGTTTGGAATTTTTCTACGAGGAATTTTAATTAGATTTTAGACTTTTGGAAAATCAAAATTGGATGATTTATTCAATATATATAAATGTAAAGTTTGTTATCTTTTTTCTTGATGATATTTTGGTTTTACGCCAGGACAAGAGCAGAACATGTTGTTTATTTGGACAAAGTTTTAGGTTGTCTTCAACATAACTAATTGTTTGCTAACTAGAGAAAATGCAGTTTTGGTCAAGATTCAATTGAATCTTGGGCATATTGTTTTTGCTGGTGGAGTATCTCTTGTTAAGGAGAAAATTTTAGGCATTCAACAGTGGCCGATTCCGGTGACATTGAAACAATTAAAGGGATTTCTTAGTTTGACAGACGTGAGTGGTGTTGGAATAGGTGATGTGTTGATACAAGACAAATACCCTATTGGTTGGTTATCTATCAAAATGAAAAAGAGCAGCACCAATACCCTTTTGGTATTTCTCAAAATTATTCAAGATATGAGTTGCACGGGGGTATTATTATTCATGATGCCTGAGTTTTTCTCAGCAAAGATTATGTTCATCACCCAGAAATTATTAGAGAGTGTCATTCTTTGTTATCTCCAAGACATCCGGGTGTGTAATGAGAACGATTAAGAGAGTTAGCTCTCAAATTGAATGCCCGACTTTGAAGAAGGAAGCTCAACACTTTGTTGAGACGAAATATGAGACAAAACAGTCTCCAGGATCACTCCAATCATTAGAAACTCATTCAAATTGGTGAAGATTAAACTATAGATTTTATTAATGATCTTCTACTTTCAAGAGGACATCCGGCTATCCTGGCGGTCGTTGATAGGCTATCAAAATTTAGCTCATTTTTTGAATGGCTTCAAGCATCGAAGAGAGCGTCAGTTTGAGATAGGAGACTTGGTATTGGTTAAACTTCAACCTTACAATACAAACAGTTATCTATTAAAGGTCGACCATATTCGAAGCTTAGTAAATATTTTTATGGGCCCTTTCAAGTAGTTGAACGCTTTGGCATGGTAACTTATTGATTGCAGCTCCCTAATGATGCAAACATGCATCATGTTTTCATGTGTCCTTGCTGAAGCCATTCAAAGAAGATTCAACTCTACATTTTTCTCCATTGCCTAGAGAAATGGTTGCTAATCATCCTTTAATTGACAAACCAGTCATTTTAGATACACGATGGATTCAATTAAAAGACACTTGGAAGCTGCAACTTTTAATTCAATGGTCGAGCCTACCATTAGAAGAAACTTCTTGGGAATTTTGTCAAGAATTCCATGAAACTTTTCTGACTTTTTAACCTCAAGGACAAGGTTAAATTGTCACAGAGAGGCAATATGAGTAAAGAGTTAGTTGTTGTAGGAAGGGAGACGGTTGATGGTGATGCTGAGTTAAAGAGAACAAGAAGGAAACTCAGCTGGCTTAATGATTTCTTGACAGAAAACACATTGTTTATAAATGAAAGAAATAATCAAATAAAAGTTATGAACAATTTTTCTTCTTTTCTTTTCTCTTGTTAATTTCTTTGCTGAAAATATCCAGTAACACTATCACCCAACAGAGCTGCAAGAGATTGAAAGAGACCTCTTATTTGAGACACAAGAGTGTAATAGCCTTCATCAGAGATCTTAAAGCTTCCAGTATCCATTTCTGTAAGCGGGCTCAGGTTTCCTTCTATGCTTTTCTTATTGGATTGAATTATTTAGTTTGTGTTTTAAAGTAGGATCACTATCACCTTCCCAGCAAAGCACATTTGCTAAAGGACACAACTTTGTGCCCCTACTCACAGTACTTCTAAAATGGTCCATTATTCATAGCATAACCCGGAATAAGCGTGTTTCACTTATCGGGAAAGAACATTCTTTAATTTAGCAGTGGGGCTTACATGTGAAGTTTGTTCTTAATTACTCTATGAGGCATTTAATTGGTAGTTGATTGGATTTTGGTGATTGTTTGTATTCTGATTTTGGTGATTCCATCGAGATCATATAAAATACTCAAGTTTTCTTTTGTGTGCATAACATTGATTGGGATTTTGAGATTGGATATTGGAGAATCGGAGGTATATTGTTGCTGATTTGAACATGTTAGATGATGATTGAAATTGTTGTTGCAATTTGATGGAAAGATTTTGAAATGTGCTTTTAGATTTATACTTCCATTGTGTTCACAAGACTAGTACAAGTAGAGTTGTTTCAAATCCAAGTTCCTATATCTTATGTGAAATTTACAGTATAATATGGTGCCTGAATTGATTGATCTCATGTTAGAGATAACGTAGTACAGGTTTCTGGTTAAAATGAAATGCTATATTGCAAGAAATTGTTTCAAAATGCATCTAGTTTCACGAACAAATTGTGAAGGTAACCTTTGATGTGCTATACGTCACGGTTGAAAGGAGGCGTATAAGTGTTATTATGCTGGACCATAAGTGTTATTATGCTGGACCATAACTGTGACTTAACTCCTCATAGATCACGCTATTACAAGCATAACAAAATAATGAAATCATATACTAAGAAAAAACTTGAAGTACATGATAGAGCATAGACTAGATCAAGTAAGAACTCTTATTTTTAAGTAATCGACCTTGGTGGACTTATGAATGTTTCATTTATCAAGAAATATTGTTATAATTATTTGTGTAACATAAGACAGCTTTACAAAATTTGTTTACGTTACAAAATTTGTTTATGATTCTTTTGACAATTTGATGAATTTAAAGAAAAATGAAAGATGTAACTGAGATACATAACTTTCAAAGTAATGATTGGTTACTTGCGTTAATATGCCATAAGCTAGGTCAACTACTCAACAAAGTGAAACGGTTGTGTCAATTCAAAGACAATGTTGAAGCGATTCGATGAACAATATGAGAATATGTTAACGGAAGTAAGGTTGAAAAAAATATCAATATTAGTTATATTATCTATATTAGTGCCTAAGGATATTTCAGTTTATTTACTTTTCATTGTAAACCTTAACTATATAAACTCTTTATGTGTATTCTGATTAGCAAGTTGATCTAATAAGAAACTCTATTCCCTTTTTCTCTATGTTATCATGGTATCAGAGCCTTCATTCATGGATTCTCTTTGCTTGATTGAAGAAATTTTGTTCGTCCGTACAATTGGTAATTTCTCTTTTTTCCCTTTGATTTGTTCTCGCTCGAGTTTGTTTGATTGGATTCTGTCGATTTTAGGATTTTCGACTCCGTTGATTTGGTTATTTGGGGATTTCAAATTCTATTGATTCGAGGATTTCGGATTTGGGGATTTCGTCTCTGTGTCTCTTTCATTATGGCTAGTCGTAAGGATGATTTTCTTCAGTCGATTAGTATTCAATTGGATGATAAAAACTACACATATTAGAGCTATGTTATGAAGAATTTTTTGCGCGAAAAATCTATGTGGAGCTATGTTACAGGTGTACGTGTTAAACCTACATACGACAAGGCAAACGATTATGCGGGCTTGGTCGATGTAACGCCCCGAGTTCTCTGAACCCAGTTCGTTACACATAATCCGAACATAACTGATAAATTTTGGACCAAATTTAAAACTTCGCTCGAAGGTCAAAATTTGACATTTTCTAAAATCTCAAAACATTTAAAAACTTGCGGCGGAAATTCTTTTGAGCAAAATAGAATTAAGCAGAGCTATAAAACAATGTTTGAATAATCGGTTTAAATATTAAAAAATAATTCAGCCAGAAGAGATCAAGACTTAAGCGTGAAAACTTGAAAATCGTAAAAGTCAAACACATCTGCCGCTAAACAAAGTCAACGAAAAGGGGCGGAAACAGAAGCTGAAGGCTTCCACCGATCATAAAACGACAAAACTTATTATACACATCTACCGATGATGTAAGCCGGATGATTCACTCATATAACTCACACCGGTCACAAAACGACAAAACTTATTATACACATCTACCGATGACGTAAGCCGAATGATTCATTCATCTAACTCACACCGATCACAAAACGACAAAAGCCTTTACTCACAAAACAAAACACGTCGCCCGATCACTAAACGAAAAAAGACTTATTCTCGCATCTTCCGATCACTAGACGACAAAAGGCTTATTCTCGCATCTTCCGATCACTAAACGACAAAAATCTTTTATTCACACACACACACACACACCGTTCACAAAACGACAAGGCTACTAGAGACTCATACCGAAGACACCTACCGATGGCTTCTATTGAAGACATCTTCTGATGGCCTCTACTGAAGGCATCTTCCGATGACGTCAGTCGGATGATTCAATCCTCCAACATCTGCCGGCGGACAAAAAACCCAACTTCTACCAATAGACCAAAAAGAGACTCTGTTAATGCTATTGTGTGTTGGCATTATATTTTTGGCAACCTATTAAATTTGGTATGTTATGTTTTTGGAAATTATATTCTTTTGGAATATATATTATTCTATCCTTCTATTTTGGAGAATATATTTGGCAGAATATTTCGTCAATTCAAATGTGATTTGCTGGAAAAGGAATCGTAACAAACTTAGATCATGTTCCTAATTATTTGGGATCCTTTCTTAAAATGTCATTGGAAGTGTCTCTGCGGCAAATTTGTTAGGCAGAGTTTTTCGGATCCTTAGGCTGACTTCGTGGGATAGGATCTTTTGAATGAGTAGTCTGTTTTGAGAATATATTGATTGAGAGAAACAGAACTGCTCTTGCGCTTGATATAAAAGTCTATTCTTTTTAAGTTGAATGTAGTCGACGCCATTATTCTTGAGTGTGGAATTTCTCTATTCATCTGGGCGTCTTTATTTCTTCACCCACGTTTCTGTGTGGTGTATGTGATTATTGATTCGGTCTTGTTAAAGACTGGTTTGTTGAAGCCTGTTCTGGGTGATCTTATCCTAAGACATTGTCAAGCGTCACAGACAGTGTCATAGGAGTTTATTCTTGTGATCTTCATTATTATCTAGTCTTGAGAGGAGACTGCCTTGGAACTCTGGAGGAGTTCTATTTATTGACAAGGGGAGCTTGTCGTATTTAGATCTCGGAAGGGATCGTTTCAAAGTCGAGGGGAGCTCGCAAAACAGTTTCACTTGTGAAGGTTGAAGGAGGTGGCATCAAAGATAAGAGGGAGTCTTATTTTGTTTTAGTCCGAGTGTCTTGTAACCTTGTTTGAACTTGTGAAATGTTTTCATATCTGGGCATGGCCCCGCAGATGTAGGTTGATTGCCGAACTGCGTTAACAACCTCCTGTGTCGTTAATTTCCGTATTTTAAATATTGTCCTATATCGTATTTATAACTGGTGTCACACGAAGTGTTACAACACTTTATAACATCAAGTCACTAACCTTGATCTTTCAATTGGTATCAGAGCGAGTCGTCTCTGTTTCTTAGGCGAGATTCGCGGGACTTGATCTTGGTTTTGCTACGATGGACTCTATGAAAGAAGGAGGTTCAACAATGCGTCCACCCTTACTAAATGGAAACAATTATGCCTACTGGAAAGCTCGAATGAAAGCTTTTATTAAGGCTGTTGATGAAAAAGCCTGGAAATCTATTATAACAGATTGGGACCCACCAATGATTATAAGCAAAGAAGGAGTCACATCTATCAAACCTGAAGAAAGTTGGTCCGTCACTGAAAATGTTCTAGCAAATAGTAACTCAAAAGCTCTTAATGCTATATTTAATGGTGTTGATCCAACTCAATTCAGACTTATCTCTACATGTGAGTCTGATAAAAAGGCTTGGGATATTCTTCAGACTACTTATGAAGGTACTTCAGCAGTAAAGCTATCAAAAATGCAGTTTTTAACAACAAAATTTGAGAACTTGAAGATGCATGATGATGAAAACATGGCCGAGTTTAATGCAAGACTCTGTGATATTTCTAATGAAGCTTTTGCTCTTGGTGAAACTATTTCTGAAGAGAAACTTGTGAAAAAAACTCTAAGATCTCTACCCCAACATTTTGCTTATAAAGTTACTGCAATTAAAGAAGCAAAAGATATCACCAAAATGAAATTAGAGGAGCTGATGGGTTCTCTTAGAACATTTGAGATGAATCTCAATGTAAATATGGAAACAGAGAAGGTGAAAGACTTGGCTTTAAAAGTAGAGATGCAGAATTCTGAAGAATTTAATGAAGATGATCTGGAAGAATCTTTAGCATTGTTATCAAGAAATTTCGGCAAAATGTTGAAGAAATTTGGTAGAAATAATCGTGGTGTCAGACAAAATGTCACTAACACCAAGAATGACTCTACAAGTTATAAGAAGTCCAAAGACGAAAATCAACCTTCAGATAAATTCTTGAATAACAGGGGAATTAAATGTAGAGAATGTGATGGTTTTGGACATATTCAGGCTGAATGTGCAAATACCTTGAAGAAGAAAAAGACATCTCTCAACACAACCTGGAGTGAGAGTGATTCAGAAAAAGAAGATAAAATCTCAAACCGAAATATGGCGCTGGTTGCTAAAGCTAAACCTACAAGTTTTGATAGCGTCACTCAAAATGTCTCTGAAAGTATATCTGAAAATAGCGATGATGATACAGAAGAAATTACAAAAGAATATCTTATCAATGAAAGTAAGAAGTTTTATGAAAAATGGACAGAATTGGTTGAAATAAATCAACATCTTCGAAGACAGATTGGAAGTCTGAAAAACGAAAATGGAAGTCTTCAAGATTGTGTTATTGATCTGGAAGCTAAAATGAAATCAAGTCAGGATGAGATAGAGCGGTTGTCAAATGAACTGAATCACATGAAGAAGAATATTAGAATGGTAAACTCAGGTTCCTCTATTCTTGATGATATTCTAATGGCTAGAAGATCATGTGATGATACCTCTGGGATTAGTTACAAAGGAGAATGCTCAATGTCACCGAAAGTGTCAAACATCGATGCTGAAAATAAAGGAAAGAAAGTTGCAATATCCATCAACAAAACTGAACAGAAATCTAACTCTAAAGACAGTCATCAGATGAAGTCCAATCTTCATGTTCCCAAGAATAAAGGTAACAAGTTTATTCCAATTTGCCATTATTGTTTTCGTCAAGGCCATATTCGTCCTAGGTGCTTTGTTTATCTTAATGACTTGAGAAAAGGTACTGCTGGATATATCTCTTCATACAGATTTCCTAAACAGAAATGGATAAAGAAAACCATTGTAAAGTGTAATGTTGCTCATACTTCTCTAAAGGCAACATCTGTTGATGCATGGTACTTTGACAGTGGATGTTCTAGACATATGACAGGTGAAGTAAGATTTTTAAAGAATATTACATCAGGCGGTTTGAGAAAAGTAACATTTGGAAACGGCGTCACAGAAAATGTCATTGGAAAGGGAACATTAGACGTTCCAGGACTGCCTTCTCTGAAAAATGGTCTGCTTGTAAAAGGTTTGAAAGCGAATCTGATCAGCATCAGTCAGTTATGTGATCAAGATCTGAAGGTGCATTTCACTCGCAACAAATGTGTTGTCTTGGATCATACAAATAAATGCATCATCAAAGGAATAAGGTTTTCTGATAATTGCTATCTCATTTCATCATCATCTACATGTGCTCGATCAAGCATGGAAGACACTATATTATGGCATCGCAAGCTGGGTCATGTTAATCTCAGGATACTAAAACAAATTATCTCAAAAGAAGCAGTACGAGGAGTTCCCATGATAAATATTGATGAAGATAGAGTTTGTGGTCCATGTCAAATTGGGAAGCAAACTAAAGTGTCACACCAAATGTCTCAGACACCAGCAACTAAACGTATTCTTGAATTATTACATATGGATTTAATGGGTCCTATGGCAATTGAAAACTTCGGATGTCATGACTGCAGCAATAGAAACTCATGCTATTCAAGATGAGCAATTTCCAGCATCCGGGTTTGTCACTGATTAAATGATGTGTTTGAATACTTTTATTTAACTGCTGGATACTGTTTATTTTGCTACTGGATGTTTTACATGTGCTGCTGATTATTGTCTTGTGCTGATGGCTTCTTTATATGCTATGATGGATCTTTTCTCTTTTTTGTCCTTTTATGGCAAAAAGGGGGAGTAATGATTACTACTGATTGCTGGAATATGGATATTTTGTGCATATCATGAATAGTGTTCTGTTCGTTGATCTACTGGTGTGAGTATTAAGGTGGAGCTATTATGATTCTACATCCAGCATTCAGGGGGAGTTATTGATTTTGCCAAAAAATGCCAAACGAGGAGATTGTTAATGTTAATTTGTGTTGGCATAGATTTGTTTGGCAAAATTAATTAAAGTGAGTATTTTTGGAGATTGATTACTTTTATGTTGCTGTGGATGTCTCTTATTTTGGGCTATTATTTGAAATGATATTATATTGATCGGATTGTTTCAAGAACTTCTCATTCAGGGGGAGTTTCGAATTCTCTCCTTCAGGGGGAGTTATGTTTTGCCAAAAATGCCAAAGGGGAAGATTGTTAATACTATTGTGTGTTGGCATTATATTTTTGGCAACCTATTAAATTTGGTATGTTATGTTTTTGGAAATTATATTCTTTTGGAATATATATTATTCTATCCTTCTATTTTGGAGAATATATTTGGCAGAATATTTCGTCAATTCAAATGTGATTTGCTGGAAAAGGAATCGTAACAAACTTGGATCATGTTCCTAATTATTTGGGATCCTTTCTTAAAGTGTCATTGGAAGTGTCTCTGCGGCAAATTTGTTAGGCAGAGTTTTTCGGATCCTTAGGCTGACTTCGTGGGATAGGATCTTTTGAATGAGTAGTCTGTTTTGAGAATATATTGATTGAGAGAAACAGAACTGCTCTTGCGCTTGATATAAAAGTCTATTCTTTTTATGTTGAATGTAGCCGACGCCATTATTCTTGAGTGTGGAATTTCTCTATTCATCTGGGCGTCTTTATTTCTTCACCCACGTTTCTGTGTGGTGTATGTGATTATTGATTCGGTCTTGTTAAAGACTGGTTTGTTGAAGCCTGTTCTGGGTGATCTTATCCTAAGACATTGTCAAGCGTCACAGACAGTGTCATAGGAGTTTATTCTTGTGATCTTCATTATTATCTAGTCTTGAGAGGAGACTGCCTTGGAACTCTGGAGGAGTTCTATTTATTGACAAGGGGAGCTTGTCATCTTTATCTTTGACAAGGGGAGCTTGTCGTATTTAGATCTCGGGAGGGATCGTTTCAAAGTCGAGGGGAGCTCGCAAAACAGTTTCACTTGTGAAGGTTGAAGGAGGCGACATCAAAGATAAGAGGGAGTCTTATTTTGTTTTAGTCCGAGTGTCTTGTAACCTTGTTTGAACTTGTGAAATGTTTTCATATCTGGGCGTGGCCCCGCAGATGTAGGCTGATTGCCGAACTGCGTTAACAACCTCCTGTGTCGTTAATTTCCGCATTTTAAATATTGTCATATATCGTATTTATAACTGGTGTCACACGAAGTGTTACAACACTTTATAACATCAAGTCACTAACCTTGATCTTTCAGACTCTAACAATGAGTAAATCCGACTGCTAAACGATTTTGTATATTTTGCTGAAATCATTCTAATCAACACAAATCCACACTTCTTAAAAATTCAGAATAGCAAGCTACAGTCGAAATCAAATCATATTTTCAAATCCAGAAAAGAAGATCACAGAAGCGTTAAAAGAAATATCAAGCTTCTATTATCATTAAAATTCTCAGAACACTTCATCAGAATACCTAATCACTGAAAACTCTCATTCAGACAAAAGTTAAACCGCCTCATCAGAGCACCTAACCGTAGCATAGAAGTACTCCTGCAACTTCACCTATTCCTCAGTAAACTCAGGGAATTCACTTGCTGTCACTTCTTCACCTACATCACAAAACTCATCTATTAGCCTAATGCTAAGTAAGTAAAGCAGTAACGAAATGAAATGCTGAAACATAAATTCCTAAACGTGCAGTTTCTATTTTCTCATCTCAGTTGCATATGCAGTCGTTTTTGATCTGATCCACCTGTTAAATTGGGAGTTGGATCACTTCTCCCAAAGTCATACATCCTCTCTCTCGATTAAGGGGTAGATTAGTTCCCTTAACAAACTGTTCAGATCCCCCTGTGAAATTGGGGTTTGGATCACTTCCCCCAAAGTCATACATCCTCTCTCTTGATTAAGGGGCGGATTAGTTCCCTTAACAACTGTTACAGTCTATTCATTCCTTACCATGTCATTTCATGTAAATTCATTTTCGCATATTTTCAAAATATGATGCATGACATACAAACACAATCAAGCATACACAATCCTACTGTTCTGTGATGTAGGCCCGAAGGCACAAGCATACTTCACTTACTTGGCTCCCTGGAAAAGCTTGGTTTCAACTACTTTGGAAGCCTTGCTCACCTAAAGTCATAAACAGAATACCAATTAGATCTTCACTGACCTCATCTTATACCATTCAGAAACCCTAGGAGCTAGTTTGGGACTCTGTCCTATGTGCATTCTCGATTCATATGAGACCCGACTCAACTCTTACGCCCTGCATTTCCCAGGAACATGCATCTACGATACTCCTCTATCGTCTATGATCATAATGCAGTAAGATACCTTAGTAAAACTCACCTAAGTCAAAGGGAAAATCGGAGAAGAATCTCCTAGCGCACTCTGTTGAGCTGAAAGTCGAAAATGATTTGGGAAACAGTGGCGGCTACAGTGCATTAAACCCAAAATCTATTTCCTTAAATACGTTATCCACTTTTAAATTTTCAATTACCCTTATGCCCTTGCCTAGTCATCCATTAACCCTACTTTTATTATTACCATATAAAGTGTGCCATTAGTTTAAAAGAATAAATAATTAGTTCAATAGAACTGGGTGTTACAGTCGACAATTGGAGGCTGATAATTCGAAGATTATTACGTGGATTAACAATTATGTTACTTACTCCATTGGTGTTCTGTTGGCTAAGTATGAGACGGCTAAAGAGGTCTGGGATCATCTGGCTAGATTATACACGCAGTCTAATTTTGCCAAACAGTATCAATTGGAGTCCGATATTCGCGCACTTCAGCAGAATAATATGAGTATCCAAGAGTTTTATTCTGCCATGACTAATCTCTTGAATCAGTTGGCTCTCACTGAGTCTGCAGAGCTGCGAGCATTTGAACCGTATATTTCTCGTAAAGAAGCACAACGTCTGGTACAGTTTTTGATGACCCTTTAGAATGATTTTGAGGGATTGCGGGGGACAATTTACATCGTTCTCCTCTTTTGTCTGTTGATTCAGTGGTAAATGAACTGTTAGCAGAGGAGATTCAGCTTAAGTCTAAGGCAGATAAGGTGTCTGTCACACCTACAACTCTATCCGTCTTTGCTACTCCTCAACAGTCTCCGCCTAGCAACCAAAACAGACCAACTTCTAAGGTCTCTCATAATGAATGTGCTTTCTACAAGCATAAAGGTCATTGGAAGGCTCAGTGTCCGAAATTGTTGAGTAAAGGCGAACAACAACAACAACAACGACCACCGCAACAACAACGCCCACCGCAAACTGCTCCATGGATGTATCGCCCACCTCAGTCCAACAATGCAGTTGCTGCCCCGTCTTTGGATCCATATATGTTTGAGCAGTTTCAGCAGTTCCTTACTTCACAGCCTCATGCCAATGCAACCTCCTCTCATAACGGTTTGTCTTTGTCTACTAATTCAGGTAAATCATCTCCCTTATGGATCTTAGATTTAGGTTTTTATCATCATATGTCTCCTAATATTGATTCTTTTACGTATGTTAATTCTGCTTCCTCTTTTTTTGTCATGACCACTGATAGTACTCCAATGCCATTGGTAGGAATTAGCTCTGTTCGCACATCTCGTTTATCTCTATCAGATGTATACCATATGTTAGCTTACAATATGTTTTTAAGTAACTATATTTTTTATGATAATTTTTAATGACAAATATAAGAATAGAAAATAATTATTAATAAGAAATGTATGAACTGATGAGGATGATTAGTATGAAATATATGAGCTGAATAATTGATTTATTGAGTTTATCGCATTTGTCTGGAAATGCCTTTTGAAAAGGGTACTTCGTTTTTCTGACGATTTTTGGTTAAGTGCTATTAGTCCACAGTCAATCGTCCACGTGAAAGAAAACAGAGAAAGACGCAAACGTCCAAGGTCTCAATCATCCACGTGAAAGAAACCAGAGAAAGACGCAAACGTCCAAAGTCTCAGTCGTCCACACTAATAACAGACGTAGTTGTCCACGCAAAAGATAGACGCAGTCATCCACGAGAAAGATAGACGCAGTTGTCCACGCTCAAAAGAAAGACACAGTCATCCACGCTCAAAAGAAAGACGCAGTCGTCCACAGTTAAAAGAAAGATGCAGTCGTCCACAGCTAAAAGAAAGACGTAGTCGTCCACAGAAAAGAAAAACGTAGTCGTCCAGAGTTATCAGTCCAACTTTCTCATCCAAACTCTTAACGTCAGATTTTTAAAGACCGAGAGAGTGATAGCGATAATTGTCCAGAGTCTTAACTCCAAACATCAACAACTAGCTGTCTTCGTACGGATACTTCTCCAACGGCTATATTTTTGTACGGAGACAAAGACCTTCCCGAATGCGAAGCAGATTACAGAAGCGAATATAAATAGAATAACTGCAGCTCGAGACAAAAACTTTTGTCAATTCTTACAATCAAATCTCACGAGCGAAAAGGAATATGTAATCCTCTTCGATTGTTTACATCTCTCTGCCCTAGAACTTGAGATCTTATCTTGAGAGAGTGTAATCTTTGTGCTAAAACATTCATCCTAATAAAACTGTAAGGCAGTGGATTGACGCCCGTGAAGTTCAATTCAGACGTGTAAAAGGCAGTTGATTGGCGCCCGTAAAATCCAATCAAGTTTTCTCTTGGAAGAGAAGTAGTGAAACTTCAAAGGGGATATCCTTGAAGCGTGAACGTAGGCAAAGTTAGCCGAACCACGTAAAAACCATGGTGTTGTTTTTTTTCTCTCTGTCTCTTTGTTTATTTGTATCAGTAAGCAACAACTTGAGTAATTTACATTACATTAAGTAAAAGAGATTAAGCGAGAAAAATCTAATTCACCCCCTTCTTAGACAATAACAGTCCTACACCTTATTCATACTCTAACCTTAAATCTTGTATCAGTTGGTCAATTGTGTGATTCTGGTCTCTCAGTTCTTTTTATTTCTACCAATTGTTGTGTTCAGGACCTGCAATCTCAGAAGGTGATTGGGATAGGCCGTAAGGAAGAGAGACTCTATGTTTTGGATGAGCTCAAAGTATCAGATGTTGCTACCTCTAGTGTGGATTTGTCGTCTTTTTATTTGAGTCGTTCGTCTTCTGAATTTTATCTTTGGCATTCTCGTTTGGGTCATGTTTCTGTGTCTCGTTTAAAGTTTTTGTTGTTTACAAGAGTTTTAGGTCATTTAGCCGCTCATGATATTTCTGATTGTAGTGGTTATAAACTGGCTAAATTTTCGGATAAGATTGCGGACGATCCTCCTCTGCGTCAGTCCACTCGTACTCGTAAGTCTACTAAACTCCCTGATTTTGAGTACTCATGTTATTCTACTTCCTTTGCTTCTTTTGTTGCCTCTGTTCATCATCTTTTTGAGCCTTTGTCCTATAGAGCGGCAGTTCGTGATACCCTTTGGCAAGCTGCTATGGCTGAGGAACTTACTGCTCTACACCAGAATCATACATGGTATTTGGCTTCTGTAACGCCCCGAGTTATCTGAACCCGGTTTGCTACTCATAACACTGAACCGAACCGTGACGACTTGATGCCAATTTTAAAAAAAAAAATTTCGCTCAACAGTCAAAATTCGACTTTTTCTAAAATTTCAAAATATTTAGAACTTAAAGTGGAAATAATTCTAAACAACAATGTAGTAAAACAAAACTATAAATCATGGTTTGAAATGTTAAGAGACAATCGGCAGTTTGGGATTGAAGTTTAAAATCGTGGAATACTAGGAAAAATCGCGGAAGTTCAACGTATCTACCGATAACGTCAACGCAACACCATCTGCCGATGACGTCAACACAACATCATCTGCCGATGACGTCAACGCAACACCATCCGCCGATGACGTCAACCGCAACACCATCCGATGACGTCAACGCAACACCATCTGCCGATGACGTCAACGCAACACCATCTGCCGATGACGTCAACGCAACACCATCTGCCGATGACGTCAACGCAACACCATCTGCCGATGACGTCAACGCAACACCATCTGCCGATGACGTCAACGCAACACCATCTGCCGATGACGTCAACGCAACACCATCTGCCGATGACGTCAACGCAACACCATCTGCCGATGACGTCAACGCAACACCATCTGCCGATGACGTCAACGCAACACCATCTGCCGATGACGTCAACGCAACACCATCTGCCGATGACGTCAACGCAACACCATCTGCCGATGACGTCAACGCAACACCATCTGCCGATGACGTCAACGCAACACCATCTGCCGATGACGTCAACGCAACACCATCTGCCGATGACGTCAACGCAACACCATCTGCCGATGACGTCAACGCAACACCATCTGCCGATGACGTCAACGCAACACCATCTGCCGATGACGTCAACGCTGAAGTCAACCATAACTTCATATGCCGGTAGATTTCCATCTTCCGATAGACAAACACGCGACGCCTACCGATGACAACAATACGACTCCTTCCGATAGAATTAAAATACACACTACATCTGCCGATAGACTTTAGCTGCCGGTAGATAGCAAAACAAACACCCCAAACCAGGAGCTTCTCTACTTATCAGAAAAACTTGCAACTTACCTCTACCGATGACGTCAGCCGGATGATTCCTTCATCCAACATCTGTCGATCGCTAGACGACAAAACTTACACAACAACTTCCGATAGACAACTTAACCACAACTCAACATCTACCGATAGACATCATCTACCGATAGAGAACAAAACGACGTCTCACCAACTCCTCGTTCTAAAACACTACTCCAACTACAGAAAAGGATTTACTTACTCTACTGAAATCATTCAAAAACGATTTAATCATTGCATTACTCAAAAATTCAGTGAAAACAATGTTTCCAGAATCCGAAAGAATACCAATATCAGAATATTCTTAAAATGTATTCAAACTTTGAAACCATTACTGTCATAAAATTTTCAGAAAAAGCATCTATATTGAACCAGTTACTCTCAACTGAACACCTGCAGCCATGGATTAAACCGCCTCAACAGATGACCAAACCGATGCCTGAAAATGCTCCCCCAACCAGCCTAGTCCTCATGTTGGTCGGTGAACACACCTTCAGTAACTTCTTCACCTACATCACAAAACTCATCTATTAGCCTAATGCTAAGTAAGTAAAGCAATGAATGAAATAAATTACTGAAACATAAATCTCCTAGACATGTTGTTTCTACTTTCTCCTCTCCGTTGTATTCATAATCGTGCTCTGTTGATCCCTCTGTACGATGGGAGAGTGGATCAGTCATCCCCCAAAGCATACATCCTCTGATCTCAATTAAGGGGCGGATTAATTCCCTTAACAATTAACTGGTCTGATCCCCCTGTAGGATTGGGAAGTGGATCACTTTTCCCAAAACCTCAATCATCTGTTCTCAGTTAAGGGGCGTATTAATCCCCCTTAACAGTTGTTCTGATCATTCTGCTCACACTTACCATGAAAATTCGTTTTCGTAATCTTTCAAAACATGATGCATGACAACTGGAATTAAACATACAAATATACATAAATCCTACTGTTTTGTGACGTAGGCCCGAAGGCACAAACAAACTCTACTTACCTGGATTCTTGGCGGGTGCTCGGTTAGGAGCTTCTTCGGGATCTTTCTCACCTAGAACATAAACAGAACGTTAAGCCAGTCCTTACTACACCTCATTCTATAGCATTCAAAGAAACTCAAGGGATAGTTGGGAGTTCTAATCGCTAGGCATTCCTGGTTCTGTGCTAAACCCGAAACCACTCCCGTTCAGAATAAAACACGAAATACACCACTACAATCCTCCACTCGATTATCCTTAGATACTAAATCAGTAGAAATCGAGGTTGAAACTTACCTAGATCTGCGAATGGGGTTGGAGGGAAATCGCTGGGAGAGCTCTGGTGACTTGAGCTAAAACCCGAGAGTGAGAGTGAGAGTGGATAGTGGCGGCTACTTCAAGAAATTCTTCATTAAATAGGTTATCCACTAAAATCTCTAATTACCATGTTACCCTTACTTACTCACTCTTTAACCTAATAATCTTTCACTCAAACTCAACCACGAAATGCACGTAATTGATTGATCAGTCATTTGATTTTTAAATAAAGTCGGGTTCTACAATCTACCCTCCATAAAAGAATTTTGTCCTCAAAATTTAGTACCTGAACAGTTCTGGATGTTGGTTCATCATGTCTTGTTGGCGCTCCCATGTTGCCTCCTCTGTATTCTTATTGTGCCATAAGACTTTCACTAATGGTACTTCTTTGTTGCGCAATACTTTCACTGCATAGTCTAGAATCTTTACTGGCTTTTCTTCGTAGGTAAGTGTAGGTTGAATTTCAATGTTCTGCTATTCAACAACATGAGTTGGATCCCGTATACACTTCTTTAACATAGAGACATGGAACACGTCGTGTATCCCTTCCATAGATGCTGGTAGCTGTAACTGGTAGGCTGCCTTCCCAACCCTTTTCAGAATTGAGAAGGGACCAACAAATCGAGGATTCAGTTTGCCTCTCTTTCCAAATCTCACAACTCCTTTGAATGGTGATACCTTAAGAAAAACTTCATTACCAACATCAAATTCCAGTTCCCTGCGTCTTTTGTCTGCATAGCTTTTCTATCGGCTTTGAGCTGTCAGGATTCTTTGACGGATAAGAGCAATCTTTTCCACAGTTTGTTGCACAAAATCTGGACCAAGCAACTGTGCTTCACCAACTTCATCCCAATACAAAGGTGATCTGCATTTTCGTCCATACAATGCTTCATATGGTGCCATTCCTATTGTTGCTTGAAAACTGTTGTTATAAGAAAATTCCACCAAAGGCAAATACTTGCTCCAAGAACCTTGAAAATCCAAAACACATGCCCGGAGCATATCCTCTAATGTTTGAATGGTTCTTTCAGATTGTCCATCAGTTTGAGGGTGGAAAGCTGTGCTAAAGTTTAGTCGTGTACCCATGGCTTTATGTAAACTCTTCCAAAACTTGGATGTAAATCTAGAGTCTCGGTCTGAAACTATAGTAGTTGGAACCCCATGTAATCGCACGACCTCACGCACATACAATTCAGCTAGCTGATCCATAGTGTAAGTCATTTTTATAGGTAAGAAATGAGCAGATTTGGTTAATCGGTCAACTATCACCCAAATCGCATCATGTCCATTTACGGTTTTAGGAAATCCAACAACAAAATCCATAGTTATCTGTTCCCATTTCCATTCAGGGAGTGGTAATGGCTGCAACATTCCTGCAGGCCTCTGATGTTCAGCCTTAACTTGTTGGCAGATCAAACATGATCCTACATGCTCAGCTACACTTCTCTTCAAACCAGGCCACCAATAAGTCTGCTTAAGGTCTCTGTATATCTTTGTACTACCAGGATGGACGGAAAATCTAGAAGAGTGAGCTTCAGAAAGGATTTCATCACGAAGCTCTTTATTGGCTGGCACAAAATATCTATTCCTGAACTTAAGTATTCCATCATCAGTATAATTGAAGTCCAATTTGTCAGTAGAATCCATGCTCGACTTGAACTTTTTACACTCCTCATCAACGTCCTGGGTTTCTTTTATCTTTTCTAGAATGGTAGGTTTCAAGGAGATGGCAGAAAGCATAGCTGCTACATTGGACACAGTTTCTAGGTTAAACTTATGAAATTCGGTCTCTAAGGCCACCGGCATATCCAGAATCAAAGCTGAGGCTGACGGCATTACTCTACTCAATGCATCAGCCACCACGTTGGCCTTACCAGGGTGGTATTTTATTTCAAAGTCGTAGTCTTTAACAAACTCCAACCATCTACGTTGTCTCATGTTTAATTCCTTCTGCGTGAAAATATACTTCAGACTTTTATGATCTGAAAATATTTCACAGGTCTGCCCAAACAAGTAATGCCTCCAGATTTTCAATGCAAAAACTACAGCAGCTAACTCTAAGTCATGTGTAGGATAATTCCTCTCGTGAATTTTTAACTGTCTAGATGCATAAGCTATAACTTTTCCGTCTTGCATCAAAACACAGCCAAGTCCAATTTTGGAAGCATCACAATAAATGCTAAACTTACCATCTTCAACAGGAAGGGTTAGTATAGGTGCATTAGTCAATTTCTGCTTTAAGGTTTGGAAGCTGGACTCACACTCCTCAGTCCAAGCATACATTATGTTTTTCCTAGTTAAACGAGTGAGGGGTGTTGCAACTTTTGAGAATCCTTCAATAAACTTCCTGTAATATCCTACTAACCCGAGAAAACTCCTAATATCATATGCATTCTTTGGTTGAGGCCATTCCTTAACCGCACGAACTTTGGCTGGATCGACAGATATTCCATCCCCAGAGATCACGTGACCAAGAAAGTGAACTCTGTCCAACCAAAACTCACACTTGGAAAACTTAGCATAAAGCTGGTGCTGTCTAAGTATTCCCAACACCAAACTCAAATGCCTTGCATGCTCATCTTTAGTTCTAGAGTAGATCAGAATATCATCTATGAATACTATGACAAACTTGTCCAAAAACTCACGAAACACTCTATTCATGAGATCCATGAAAGCTGCTGGTGCATTTGTCAGACCAAAGGACATAACCAAAAATTCGTAATGTCCATATCTCGTACGAAAGGCAGTCTTTGGTATATCCTCAGACTTAACCTTCAGTTGGTAGTACCCCGATCTTAAGTCAATCTTAGAGAAAACTCGTGCACCTTGAAGTTGGTCAAACAAATCATCGATCCTAGGTAATGGGTACTTATTCTTGATGGTTAACTTATTTAATTCTCGGTAGTCAATGCACATGCGCATTGATCCGTCCTTTTCTTAACAAAGAGAACTGGTGCACCCCACGGCGAATAACTCGGTCGTAAGAACCCTTTTTCCATCAGTTCCTCTAACTGTTTCTTTAACTCCTTGAGTTCTGCTGGTGCTAATCGGTATGGATTCTTGGATACAGGTTCAGCACCAGGATAGACATCTACTACAAATTCAATCTCCCTATCTGGTGGTAAACCAGGCAGGTCATCAAGGAAAACTTCAGGGAAATCTTGAGCTATTGGAACATCTTGGAGGCTCAATTCTCCTACCAGTTTTGTGTCCAAAACACTAGCCAAAAAGCATGAATACTCACTGCATAAGGAAGATCTAGCACTAAAAGCAGCTAAAACAGACATCCTCTTATCTTTCTTCGAGGCTTGGAAAGTGTGTCTTAAACCACCAGGGGGTTGAAAACTAACTAAGCCAGTTCTACAATCTATCGTAGCATAGTGCTTAAACAACCAATCCATTCCTAAGATTACATCAAATCCCATGATCTCTAAAATAATGAGATCAGCAGGTAGGTTCTTACCTTCCACTGTCACTACACTATTAAACAGCATTCGGCTAGAGCGCATGCGTTCGCCAGAAGCTAAAGCAACATTAAACATATGTTCAGAAAGTGAAGACCTAACGTCTAATTTATCAGCAAATGCAGACGCTATGAAGGAATGTGTTGCACCTGAATCTATTAAAGTAAAAGCGGGCATAAAATTGACTAGTATGGTACCTGACATAACAGCAGGCTGATCTTCATCACCCGATTCTACCATGGAGAATATCCTTGGCTTAACATTCACTGGGCCATTCTTCAGAGCTGGACAATCCCTACTCATGTGGCCAACCTTATTACAATTATAACAGCGAAGGACTCTGGGCTTTGGGCAATCCTTAAGCAGATGTCCGGTCTCCTCACAGTTGAAACACTTCCCCGTGCTAATTCTACACTCTCCCGGGTGAAATCTTAAACACTTTGGGCATTGAGGGAACTTTCTAGTATCTGGTGTCTTCTTCTCCTTCCCTACACTGCCCTGGCCCTCACCGGGCCTCTTCGTTCCCCTGTGATGGTGTGGCTGGGTGAACTTTCGTGGAGCCGCACTAAACCCAGCACACTTCATTTCCGCCTCTTCCACTTCTAATGCCGTGGACACTACTTCACTGTAGGACAATCCTTTTATACCCGAGAACTTGACTCCTCTATAAATCTCAGGTTTCAGCCCATGCACAAATTGGAACACTTTATCCTCATCTCTGCGTGCGACGTGTCCGGCAAACATTGATAGGGATTCAAACTGTCTGCTGTATTCAGCTACGGTCCCTGTCTGTTTCAAGTTCATGAACTCCAACTTCTTTGTGGTCTGTACGGTACTGTTAAAATACTTCTCATAGAAAATCTCCTTAAATTGCGTCCAAGTCATCGTAAGAACATCATGGGTGGTCTCCATCGTTTCCCACCAAAGTTGAGCATCGCCGGCAAAGTGGAAGGTTGCCAAAATGACCTTTTCTCCTTCTCCCACATTTGCACACCTAAACATGCTTTCAATCTTTTTCAACCATTCCTCGGCCACAATTGGATTAGCTGACTTTCCATCAAAAGTGGGTGGTCGCAACCTCCTAAACCTCTCTCCTGCCTGTTCATTGTTGGAACCCGAGTTGGCACTCCCTTGTACCTCTCGGTTCAGTAGCAGTCCCAACTGATCGGACTGCTGGCGCATCATATCAGATTGCTGGCGTACCAAGTCTGTCAGCTGCCTGATCACACCAGAATTCTAAGTACTTTCCGGGTTCGGTGTCTCCCTCTGAACTCTCGGTCTCCCTGGTCGTCTAGACATTTTACTATATTCCTGTAAAAGGTTACTATTCTCATAAATATCTAATAACTAAAACTAACATAAACACTCACAGTTGTTGGAGTACTTCCATGCAACGATCGGCACTGTTGAGTAATTCTTTGAACGGTTTAACCAAATGGCTCTGATACCAACTTGTAACGCCCCGAGTTATCTGAACCCGGTTTGCTACTCATAACACTGAACCGAACCGTGACGACTTGATGCCAATTTTAAAAAAAAAATTTTCGCTCGACAGTCAAAATTCGACTTTTTCTAAAATTTCAAAATATTTAGAACTTGCAGCGGAAATAATTCTAAATAACAATGTAGTAAAACAAAACTATAAATCATGGTTTGAAATGTTAAGAGACAATCGGCAGTTTGGGATTGAAGTTTAAAATCGTGGAATACTAGGAAAAATCGCGGAAGTTCAACGTATCTGCCGATAACGTCAACGCAACACCATCTGCCGATGACGTCAACACAACATCATCTGCCGATGATGTCAACGCAACACCATCTGTCGATGACGTCAACACAACATCGTCTGCCGATGAAGTCAACATAACTTCATCTCCGGTAGATTTCCATCTTCCGATAGACAAACACGCGACGCCTACCGATGACAACAATACGACTCCTTCCGATAGAATTAAAATACACACTACATCTGCCGATAGACTTTAGCTGCCGGTAGATAGCAAAACAAACACCCTGAACCAGGAGCTTCTCTACTTATCAGAAAAACTTGCAACTTACCTCTACCGATGACGTCAGCCGGATGATTCCTTCATCCAACATCTGTCGATCGCTAGACGACAAAACTTACACAACAACTTCCGATAGACAACTTAACCACAACTCAACATCTACCGATAGACATCATCTACCAATAGAGAACAAAACGACGTCTCACCAACTCCTCGTTCTAAAACACTACTCCAACTACAGAAAAAGATTTACTTACTCTACTGAAATCATTCAAAAATGATTTAATCATTGCATTACTCAAAAATTCAGTGAAAACAATGTTTCCAGAATCCGAAAGAATACCAATATCAAAAGATTCTTAAAATGTATTCAAACTTTGAAACCATTACTGTCATAAAATTTTCAGAAAAAGCATCTATACTGAACCAGTTACTCTCAACTGAACACCTGCAGCCATGGATTAAACTGCCTCAACAGATGACCAAACCGATGCTTGAAAATGCTCCCCCAACCAGCCTAGTCCTCATGTTGGTCGGTGAACACACCTTCAGTAACTTCTTCACCTACATCACAAAACTCATCTATTAGCCTAATGCTAAGTAAGTAAAGCAATGAATGAAATAAATTACTGAAACATAAATCTCCTAGACATGCTGTTTCTACTTTCTCCTCTCCGTTGTATTCATAATCGTGCTCTGTTGATCCCTCTGTACGATGGGAGAGTGGATCAGTCATCCCCCAAAGCATACATCCTCTGATCTCAATTAAGGGGCGGATTAATTTCCTTAACAGTTAACTGGTCTGATCCCCCTGTAGGATTGGGAAGTGGATCACTTTTCCCAAAACCTCAATCCTCTGTTCTCAGTTAAGGGGCGGATTAATCCCCCTTAACAGTTGTTCTGATCATTCTGCTCACACTTACCATGAAAATTCGTTTTCGTAATCTTTCAATACATGATGCATGACAACTGGAATTAAACATACAAACATACATAAATCCTACTGTTTTGTGACGTAGGCCCGAAGGCACAAACAAATTCTACTTACCTGGATTCTTGGCGGGTGCTCGGTTAGGAGCTTCTTCGGGATCTTTCTCACCTAGAACATAAACAGAACGTTAAGCCAGTCCTTACTACATCTCATTCTATAGCATTCAAAGAAACTCAAGGGATAGTTGGGAGTTCTAATCGTTAGGCATTCCTGGTTCTGTGCTAAACCCGAAACCACTCCCGTTCAGAATAAAACACGAAATACACCACTACAATCCTCCACTCGATTATCCTTAGATACTAAATCAGTAGAAATCGAGGTTGAAACTTACCTAGATCTGCGAATGGGGTTGGAGGGAAATCGCTGGGAGAGCTCTGGTGACTTGAGCTAAAACCCGAGAGTGAGAGTGAGAGTGAGAGTGGATAGTGGCGGCTACTTCAAGAAATTCTTCATTAAATAGGTTATCCACTAAAATATCTAATTACCATGTTACCCTTACTTACTCACTCTTTAACCTAATAATCTTTCACTCAAACTCAACCACGAAATGCACGTAATTGATTGATCAGTCATTTGATTTTTAAATAAAGTCGGGTGCTACAGCTTCACTGCCGTTCGGAAAACATACCATTGGTTCTCGTTGGGTCTACAAGATTAAAACCAAATCTGATGGATCTATTGAACGATACAAGGCCAGACTTGTTGCTAAAGGTTATTCCCATGAGTATTGTAACACCCGCCAACTTCGGTCAGGTGATTTTCTCAATAGAATTAACTGTCACCAGTTTATTTTTTTTAACCTTTTGATTTAATGTCTTAATTCCAAGTTTTTATGTATTTTGTCTTAAACTTGTGCGGTGGCAGATTGGTAATAAAGTGGGATTTTGGCTTATATAAATAGAATAAGGAAATCCTTAAACCTCTCAAAAACCTCACTGTAGCCGTCACACTTTCCTCTTCGATTTCTCCACTCACCAGAGCTCTCTCTCAGCCGGCGACTTCTCCACCAGCGAGCGATTTCTCCTGTATCCACTCCGATAACCCACATTCGATGTAAGGTTCTGACAATATAGTTGTTGGAAAAGTTATTTAGAGCTCTGCTTTTAGCTAGAAACCCGCAGTCCGGATTTTGTCATGACAAAGTAAAATAGGAACATTGTTAAGCTGAGTTTGGTAATAGCATTGCCGATTTGAATCTGAACTTTTGACAACCGACTGTAAATAACTGCTAGGTTGAATCCGAATGTCTGGAATCTTGGAGCTTAACCCACGCTGTAACGACCCCTCATCCCAGCAAGATATTGTCCGCTCCGGGGATTGGGCCGCAGCCCAATATCCTCCCCTCACGGCTTTGTTTGGCGAGAGCACTTCCCGGAAGGTCACCCAACCTGGAATTACTCTCGCCGGAGTACGCTTAACTTCGGAGTTCTTATGGGATCCGTTGTCAATTGTGCTCCAAAACGCGTCTTACTATTTAGGGAGGGATCTCTTACATATGTTTCATTTCCACATACTTCCCCAAGCGCTATGGGATTGTGACGACCCCCTCTTTACGACCCGTCACCTTCCGGCTCGCCCGCGCGGACGTACCGCCATCCGGGTTCTGGTTCGTGCAGCCATCGTACCATACTTACAGATCCGGGTCATCACAATCACCCCCCCTCGGGGGCCCAACGTCCTCGTTGGCCACAATTCCGGTTGGGTACAGGCTCTGATACCATTTGTAACGACCCCTCATCCCAGCAAGATATTTTCCGCTCCGGGGATTGGGCCGCAGCCCAATATCCTCCCCTCACGGCTTTGTTTGGCGAGAGCACTTCCCGGAAGGTCACCCAACCTGGAATTACTCTCGCCGGAGTACGCTTAACTTCGGAGTTCTTATGGGATCCGTTGTCAATTGTGCTCCAAAACGCGTCTTACTATTTAGGGAGGGATCTCTTACATATGTTTCATTTCCACATACTTCCCCAAGCGCTGTGGGATTGTGTCGACCCCCTCTTTACGACCCGTCACCTTCCGGCTCGCCCGCGCGGACGTACCGCCATCCGGGTTCCGGTTCGTGCAGCCATCGTACCATACTTACAGATCCGGGTCATCGCACCCAAGGTGCTTGACGGAAAAGACTAAGAAATACAGAGTTTAGGATGACATTTAGTTAGGACCTTATTAGTTTTTGAGTTTAAGTTATTTAACTACGAATATGAAATGTCATAGGCAAGGAAAGCTCAAGTGAAGGTGCTGCTCAGCTAAGGAATCCAGGTAAGTGAATGTATTAAGATTTCCGGCCACTAGGGCCCTACACCGCAAGGGTATTAGGAAATCATTGAGATGTCTGTCTGTTGACTATGACTAGTTATTGCCATGATATGAAGAATTTATGTAAGAAGATGTTAAGTTACAGGATGTTTTGCTTGTCCTTATGGTATGACTTCTCTCTGTGAACTTCATGTTTATGCATTGAGTCCACGTTTATGACTGAGTCAAGAACATGAAAAGTAAATGTAATCATGATTAAGTGCAGGACGGGAAAAGAGACTATGACAAGTATAGCTCGCGGATTCTCCCCCTGGTGGAGGCCGAGTTGATGACATGTATGGCTCGCGAATTCTCCCACTGGTGGAGGCCGAGTTGATGATGTGTATGGCTCGCGAATTCTCCCATTGGTGGAGGCCGAGTTAGTCGTTACTATGATTGCCGCGATAGGCAAATGACTATGTACCCCTATCTTTCTCCCTCGTCTCCTGCCTTAATACATGCTATGTAAATAATGAAAATGAGTATGAATGAAGAAAGATTTACGGACTTATGTTTATTAATTTGTACACTCGTGTATGTCTGCCAGCATGCATTCCTTACTAAGCATTAGGCTTATAGTTAAACCTTATGGTGTAGGTGAAGGAGGTTCAGGTGAGGATGCTATGTTCAAAGAGAATGTTTAAAGCTGGTTGCTGGAGGATGCTCAGAATGACAGTGCAGGACTGGAGAGGCGATTTATGACCCTTGGTTATGTTCATAGTATGTCGGTGGTTTATATGATAAAGAAGGTCTAAGTGGATTAAGATTTCTTATAACAATGGAGTCTGAATTAGCTGGTTTAAAATTTGGAATCTGTTAGGGATTTTAAGGACTAATGAATGGTCTGCTTTACTTAAGTCTTCCGTTATCTATACTCTGAAAGAATTGTAGTTTATCAGTAAGGTTTATGGTCAAGTTGAGCTATATAAATGTTGGAATGAGTTCTGTCGTAGAAGTTTCTATCGATGGAAACTAAGTTAGCGTTCTCTACTGGTAGATGTGGTTTAGCTATCGGTAGAAGTCGAAATAAATTTTCCCTTTCGGAAGATGAAATCTGTGGTGTTAATGAGGCACGTGAGAGGCTCGTGTCGAGCGGGCAGAAATAAAGTGTCATGTCATCGGCAGAAGTAGAGTATTTTGTCATCGGCAGTTGTAGGTATTTATGTCATCGGCAGATGTAGAGTATTACGTCATCGGCAGAAGTAGAGTATTACGTCATCGGCAGAAGTAGAGTATTTTGTCATCGGCAGTTGTAGGTATTTATGTCATCGGCAGATGTAGAGTATTACGTCATCGGCAGAAGTAGAGTATTACGTCATCGGCAGAAGTAGAGTGTTATGTCATTGGCAGATGTAGGTATTTATGTCATCGGCAGATGTAGTGCATTTTTCCACCGGAAGATGTAAGAGATATTTTGTCGTTAAAGCTACCGGAAGATGTCTTCTTGATCGTTGTTCATTAATGGACACGTGATCTGCACATGTTCACCGGTAGATGTATTAGGAAGTTTGTCGTTAGTGCCCGGATGGGGTGTTTTCTATCGGTAGATGAAGCCTGTTTTTCATCGGCAGATGTTGTGTCTGTGACTATCGGCAGATGCCGCTTAAAAAGAGGTGTAGAAAAGATGTGTTGCGTGGCTGGCACGTGACCATCGGTCGACGTGAGCCTAGGACTCCATCGGCAGATGCATTAAGATGTGTTTCCAAAAAATAATAATAATATAAAAGTAAACGCACCGTTAATGAATAAGATGCATGAAGCATGAACCGAATGATTAGGAGATTAAGAATGGTGATCACGTGACGGCTCCTGGCCGGGGTCGTTACAAGTATGACATGGATTATGAAGAAACTTTTGCCTCCGTTGCAAAAATGACGACTGTTCGCACTCTGATTGCAGTTGCTTCTCTTTGCCGATGGAGAATATCTCAGATGGATGTCAAGAATGTCTTCTTGAATGGCGATCTTCATGAAGAAGTTTATATGACGCCTCCTCCCGGTGTTGCTCATCAACCTGGTGAAGTTTGAAGGTTCGCAAAGCTCTTTATGGTCTCAAACAAGCACCACGTGCCTGGTTTGAGAAGTTTTCCATAGTGATCACTTCGCTTGGCTTTCTTCCTAGTCACCATGATTCAGCGTTATTTGTCAAGCGTACAACGGCAGGTCGTATTCTATTATCCTTGTATGTTGATGACATGATAATTATTGGTGATGATTATGATAGTATTGAGTCTTTGAAGTCTGAGTAGGCACGTTGCTTCGCTATGAAAGACTTGGGTATGCTACGTTACTTTTTGGGAATTGAGGTTGTCTATTCTCCAAAAGGCTATCTCTTATCTCAATCAAAGTATATAGCTGATTTGTTTGAGCGTGCTCGACTCACTGACAACAGGACTGTTGATACTCCCATTGAGACTAATGCTAGATACTCTCCGTCGGATGACACTCATTTGACAGATTCCAGTCTCTATCGTACCATTGTAGGCAATTTGGTTTATCTTACTGTGTAACGCCCCCGAACCCACCCCGACTCGGTGCGCTACTTTTCTAACCCAAACCGTATTTAAAACGACATTTAAAATAATTTTTGATAAAATTTTGACTCGGTTTTCAGGTTTTTCAAACCCTCAAAAAATGTTAGAAAACGTGCGTAAAATACTTTTAAAATACGTCAGAAAAGGTCGGGTCAAAACATTTTAGAAATAGGCAAAATTTAAAAAAAAATCAAAAATGTGTGTGCTGGGCGCCGCGCGCCCCCTGCATGCGCGCAGGTGCCAGCGCGTTCTGCGCGCCTATTTTTGGTCGTTTCTCACTTTTCTTTATTTTTCTTCGAGCCAAACACCTCCAAATCACCTGTAAATTTACACACATTCCCGACACTCCTAACTCCGTGCCCCGTAAAAATCTCGAAAAACCAACTTCAAATGGTTAACGAACAATAGAGAAAGGTGAACCCGACGTTACCAAACGAGCGGCATAACGACTGAAATTCTTTAAACTAAAACCTAAAATCAAACAGTTTCAAATCTCAAACATTTATATACACCCATTCAGTAAAACACTACTATCTACAATCGTCCCAAAATAATTAGAAAGCTAATCACAGTGCAAAATACCAAAATCCCTAAACCACACATCCCAAAGACCCAGGTCGAGGCGCCCCAACAACTGTTTGCACCGACGTGTCCCATAGTTCTCTGACTGCTCCTAGGCCTGATCGTCCCCATCAACCTCACCTGTAAATACCTCGTCACCTACACCACAGAACACAAAACCTAAGCCTAATGCTTAGCAAGTAGGGAATAATAAATACAAACAACACACGATGCAACCAATCATATATCATGCAATTTCTAACGCTCAATTGTGCTAATAAGAATTGCCTTTATCAGTCGTGATGCCTTAAGATGTGCCTGCATCAATCGTGATGCCTTAAGATGTGCCTGCATCAATCGTGATGCCTTAAGATTTGCCCGCATCGATTGTGATGCCTTAAAATTTGCCTGCATCAATCGTGATGCCTTAAGATTTGCCTGCATCGATCGTGATGCCTTAAATTTACCCGCATCAATCGTGATGCCTTAAGATTTGCCTGCATCGATCGTGATGCCTTAAATTTACCCGCATCAATCGTGATGCCTTACTTTTTGTCTGATTACTATTCACACTCACAATGCCAAACAATGCAACCCCTCGTATCTAGCGTAGCGTACTGTAACTCACAATGCATATATCAAAGACATGCAACACAACACGAAGCCAAACAACACAACACAACACGAAACAAAACACAAACCAATAAACCCTACCGTTTTATGGTGTAGGCTCGAAGGCAACGAAAAGATTCCTCTACTTACCTGACTGCACGGTACACGATTGCTCACTTCATCCAGTTAACTCACTCGCTTGTCAACCTAACAAATAGTGAAAAATCACTTAGCAATTATTCTAGAAAATTCTAAGAAATTCTTAAACCCGAAACTAACCAAAAATTCAATCAACTAAACATTCCAAAACCTAAAACCCGATTTTTCTCACTATTTTTAGTGTCCAACTTCAAACGGTCATAACTTACTCGTTTTTCGACGGATTTCAACGTGCCACCCCAATCCGTAAACCTTTACACGTCTACTATCCATTGAAACACTCAAATTAACCAACCAAATAACTTGTCCACTCCGAAAATGCCAAAACAGAATCGGTGTAATTAGTGTACAAAACCGGTTTTCTAACAACTCATCCTCAAACTCAATTCTCTCCCCAAAAATAACCTAAACGAATCCATTCAATCTTTAAAACACAAAATTTGGGAATAGAACTAGCCAAGACATGTAATTTTAGGACTTCATGGTAAGGGTTTTCCAAACCCTAACCAAATCTCTCCAAAACCCACTCAAAACTCAAAAATCCTTCACTTACATGCATAAAATTAAAAACCCACTTAACTTTACCTCAAAACACCTTGCCAAGATTGAAGAAAAGGGAGGAGAAGGATCGGTTATGGAGGAAGGGGAAGAAAACCGTGGAGAATGAGAGAAAAAGAAGACAAAATTGCCATTTATCCTAACCACTTTTTCCACTTTTAATTTTTGCCACAAATTTCTTTCTTTTTTATAAAAACAACCACCACTTTTCCTTTGTATCATGCATTCCAATGTGCATGCTTCTTATGCACTCTCCTTTCTTTTTTTTTTTAAATTATTTAAATCATAGAAAAATAAAATCCAATTATAGTATACCCAAGTACTTTCATTTTGCGTTTTCAGTTCTATCGTTTTCTCTTCCAATTTCACTTCCCTTCCATAACGCAGAAAATCACAAGTGTTCCCGACATACCCTAACTAAGGTTATATGCGTTGTCGTAAATTTTCGGGTGTTACATACTGTGACTCGCCCTGACATTACGCAAGTTGTTCATGTGGTTAGTCAGTTTGTCACTACTCCTACTACAGTTCATTGAGCTGTCATTCTTCATATTCTCAGATACCTTCGGGACACTCAGTTTCATAGTCTCTTGTTTCCTTCTACGTCTTCGTTAGAGCTGCGTGCTTATTCTGATGCGGATTGGGCTGGTGATCCAACGGATCGCAAATCGACCACTAGATTTTGTATTTTTCTTGGTGACTCGCTTATTTCGTGGAAAAGCAAGAAACAAGATGTCATTTCTCGCTCTTCTACAGAAGCAGAGTATCATGACATGGCCTCGACTACCTGTGAAATTGTTTGGTTACGCTGGTTGCTTGCTGATATGGGTATTTCTCTTTGTCACCCTACTCTGTTATATTGTGATAATCAAAGTGCTATTCAGATTGCACGTAATTTAGTTTTTCATGAGCGAACCAAGCATATCGAGATTGATTGTCAAGTCACTTGCCACCACCTATAGATCGGCACCATCACATTGTCATTCGTTCCTTCTCATCTGCAAATTGCCGATATGTTTACGAAAGAACACTTGGCTTCGCGCTTCCGTTTCTTGTCTGACAAACTCTCAATGCTTATCGTTGTAGCATCGTGAGTTTGAGGGGGAATATTAGTTATATTATCTTTATTAGTGTCTAAGGATATTTTAGTCTATTTACTTTTCATTGTAAACCTTAACTATATAAACTCTTTATGTGTATTATGATTGGCAAGTTGATCTAATAAGAAATTCTATACCCTTTTTCTCTATATTATCAACCAAAATGTTTACACTATATCAAAGTTTAAGGAGATTTATCGTGAACCAAAATAAAAAATTTATTGTGAAATATCATCTTGTGACGAGGCTCATGCACGCACTTATACGACAACCAAAAATGTGATTTGGGATTCAAATTGATTGTGCATTTGAAAATTCACTAGTATGAAAATATGGTATTCATATGGTATTGTAAATCCCAAAAATGAACTTTTTGATAGGATGTACTCTTGCTTTCTAGCAAGTCGTCCATTAATAAATTGAACAATTTTTAGTGCATTCGAATTAGTTTAATGTTCATATTAATTGTTTCAATTTTAGTTTATATGAACACTTGATGCATAAATGAATGTTGAGGTTTAAACATTCAATTCTTTCCTCGTCCATTACATAATGAACACTCTCCCACTGCCAAAGGCTTTTAATATTTCTTACAACACACGTTAAGATTATTGGTTAATATAATATAATTTATTTGTTATGAATATATTATAGTTGATGTCAATCATAACACATAATGAATTGATTTAGTTCCACATTCCATCTTATGAACTCTCTGCAAAGTTTATGAAACATACAAAAAACTGATAAGCGGGTGAGCATGACATCTTTTTAGGAAGCATGCATGTATTCATTTTTTGAGATTATCAAAACCTATTGTGATGACCCAGATGTGTAAGTATGTAAACGATAGCTGAACGAACCGGAACCCGGATGGCGGTACGTCCGCGTGGGCAAACCGGAAGGTGACGGATCGTAAAAAAAGGGGGTCGTCACAATCCCACATCGCTTGGGGAAGTATGTGGAAGTGAAACATATGTAAAGAGACCCTCCCAATATAGCAAGACGCGTTTTGGAGCACAATTGGCAACAGATCCCATAAGAACTCCGAAGTTAAAAGTGCTTCGACGAGAGTAGTACCAGGTTAGGTGACCGACTGGGAAGTCCTTGCCAAACAAAGCCGTGAGGGGAGGATATTGGGCTACGGCCCAATCCCTAGAGCGGACAATATCTTGCTGGGAAAAGGGGTCGTTACAAATGGTATAAGATCCTGTACCCAACCGAAAATGTGGCCAACGAGGACGTTGGGCCCCCGAGGGGGGGTGATTGTGATGACCCGAATATATAAGTATGTGAACGATGGTTGCACGAACCGGAACCCGGATGGCAGTACGTCCGCGCGAGCAAACTGGAAGGTGACGGGTCGTAAAAAAAAAGGGGGTCGTCACAATCCCACATCGCTTGGGGAAGTATGTGGAAATGAAACATATGTAAAGAGACTCTCCCAAGATAGCAAGACGCGTTTTAGAGCACAATTGGCAACGGATCGCATAAGAACTCCGAAGTTGAAAGTGCTTCGGCGAGAGTAGTACCAGGTTGGGTGACCGACTGGAAAGTCCTCGCCAAACAAAGCCGTGAGGGGAGGATATTGAGCTACGGCCCAATCCCCAGAGTGGACAATATCTTGCTGAGAAAATGAGTCGTTACACCTATGCTTTAGTATTAAGCAGTGGTTTCATTTTAAATGTGAAAAAGATGTTTTATGCTTTTGAGTTTCTCTATAAACTTGATTTCATTTTCAAAACTTATTATTTTTAGAATTTTCATCCAATTTATGGATTAAAAAATAAAATCTGAATTTTTTGAAATGGTATATTGTCTAATTGCTTTTGCTGTATGTATTAAAAAAAACGATGTATTTCTTAATGCACGCATGTTCGCGAAGAGAGTAAAAGATGCGTTAGATATGAACATAGGAAACAGATACATATTTATGAACAAAGAAAGATCATAGCTTGCATAAAGAAAGACTAAATCATAATGAATGAAAAAAGGGTTTATTTTAATATAAACCCTAAATTATTGATTTTTTTTCAAAGAAAAAAACTCAAAAATTTACTGTTCCTCAAGAAAAATCTTAATGTTTGATAAATAAGCAATTTGAATCTGCGAGAGGGGGGGGGGGGGGGGGGGGGTGAGGGGGCCGTTCTCTCTGGAAGGGATGGCTAGTTCAGTTTGACCAGCTACCCCGTCCTAAATTTTAATATTTTTTTCTTTTTTTTGAGGAGATGACGGTTGGTCCGTGACAAAAGTCACGGGTTTTGTCTTTTAGGGGAGGACGGCCAGTCCAACTGGACCGACCGTACTCCTCCTACCAGAGGACAGAACCCGTGACTTTTGTCATGGGTTCTTCACCCCTTGGAGGACGCATGTAGGTTCGACACGCGGCGTTGGCATAAATTTTTGATTTTTTTCGAAGACACGAAACATTGTTTTATTTATTTATTTATTTATTTATTTATTCTTAAGTATTAATTTAATTTTTTTAAGGTTTGAACTGATTAATAGTAAACTTTGAGGTATTTTTTTAAAAAGCCGATAGTTTGAGGTTTAGAAAAAAACCTAAATTTTAAAACATATATAATTTCATATTTAATTAAAATTAAAAATTCATAAAATTTACATACAAAAACTAACGTAAACTACGCCGGAGTGGTCATCATCGTCTTCGTCGGTGCTGTTGTTCACCATCTAAGTCTGAAATCTCTCGTTCATCTCTTTATAGGACTCAGCAAGATAATGTTGTGACTGAGTCAACTCTCTCTGAAAAGCAATCACTTCACTTTGTCCTACAACGAGCTCATCGACTCTTTCTATGAGTAGGTGGATGTCTCATTGCTGGCTCTGCTGTATCTTAAGCACTTGCTGCAGATGCTGGTGGTGTATTTGCTGCATATCATATATCTGTTGTTGATGCATCTGTTGCATCTGATATAGTTGTTACAGATACTGTCTCGTATCCCATCCACTACTCTCATCTTCTTGGGGGGCTAATAGCGGCGATGTAGTCTCATCCATCGGCACTTCCTGAGAGGTGGATGCCCCCTGATTTCTCTTCAGCACCCAAGCGCCATCGACTTCGACGATGCCCATCCGTATCAACTGGGTCATGTCAAATACGTCAGTGGATCTAGGCGGTATTATCTGCTCTCCAATCGGTAGCCAAATCCAAGCTCGTCCGATGATCTTCATAATCAGTGCCCCGTATGGGAGATTCGTCCTAGGTGCTCGCCCAACCTCACGCATGTGACTTAAAATCAAGAAGCCAGGGTCAAAAGGCTTCCCGTTGCACAGCTTCTCCATAACATAGAGGTCCATGCAGCTCATGTGATTTTGATGTCCCTCTCGTGGAAAAATGGTGTGGGCTAGCATATTGCGGAGAACCCGACCTCTAACATTTAAGTCATTTGATCGTGGCTTCACGAACGCCTTAATGTTGGAATTGCGATGAATTCTCCGTAAGAACTCTACTCTCTCGAGCAATGTAAAAAAAGGACAGTCTCGGGAAGCATGATAATATCGTTCCGCCCCTTCTATGTCAAACCTCAACACTTCATTTACTTGCTCTAGCCGTATCATAAACTCTCTACCAAAGATGTACGTCCTCAAACCAATCAAAACTCCATCTATACCAGACGTTCTCAAGTTCGTGTAGAACAAGCAAACTACTCTCTCGCTGGTAGGACAAAGTTCTCAAACATCTCTTTGATGCCCAACGACTCTCAACCTCTAAAGTTTACATTCATGCAAAAGTTAATTGAACGTTTTCGCAAATCCTGCTTAAACTTTCTCTAGTAATCTTTATTCAAAAATTCCATGACAAGATCTTGTCAAGTTCACTTACAACTAAAATTAAAAAAAAACTTTTAAGATATTTTATTTTCTTAGTATATCTTATCGTCATTTCTTTTAATATATTTTATTTTCTATAATATTATTTTATAGATTCCTTGAACGATGTCGTATCGAAAGATCCATCAATGTGATTGAGTAGTACTCTTTTTATAAAATATATGTTTCGTTAGATTATGAAAAGAGTAGAGTACTCAATAACATTGATATATCTTCTATAAAATAAAATATATTAAAAGAAATGACAATAAGATATACTAAGAAAATAAAATTTCTTAAATGTTTTTTTTTTCTACAAAATATATTAGCGTAAAATAGTCGTCGATAATCAAGAGAAAAGTATTAGAAATATTTAAATAAATAATTATAAAATAAACTATTTATATTTTTAGAAGTTTGACAGAAACTTTAAAATAAAAATACAATGAAAAAAAAATATGTCATAAGAAATTTAATCTCAATTTAACACCTTGTATATGAGTTTTTTTTTAAATCCCTAAAGTAAATAATAAAATTAAAAAACAATATTCGTACCTAGCAGGAGAATGCAGAGAAATATCACCGGAATAAGAAAATAGAGAGATAATTGAAATTTAGTGTGAGTTTAAAATCTGAAAGTTGAGCTCTATATATAGGGGAGAAGGACGACTGGACTGGCCGTCCTCCAAGGTGAAGAACCTGTGACAAAAGTCACGGGTTCTATCCTCTAGTAGGAGGAGTACGGTTGGTCCAGTTGGACCGGCCGTCTTCCTCCTAAAAGACAAAACCCGTGACTTTTGTCACGAGTTTTACCCAAAAGAAGACGGCTGGTCCTTGGATCAACTGTCCTCTTTAAAAGAGAGGACGGCCTGTCCAAGGATCAGCCGTCCTCTCCTTGAAAGAAGAAAAAAATATTAAAATTTAGGACGGGACGGCTGGTCCAACTGAACCAGTCATCCCCTCCCAAGAGGACGGACCCCCACCCCCCCCTCGGGGTTCAAATTGCATATTTATCAAACGTTTTTCTTGATTAACAGTAAATTTTTGGATTTATTTTATAAAAAAAAATCATTAGTTTAAGGTTTATATTAAAATAAACCCTAAAAAAAAATCTCTGAAATGATTTTGAGACTTGTATAGCTTGCATAAAGGAAGACTAATAAGTCAAATAAAAGTGTTGAGAGGATTCAAACATATTAAAGATCATACATGTGAACAAATTTCGTCCAAACATGGACTCAAACAATCATAAATAAGGCATCACTTTTAGAGATGATTACTCAAGATACAAGTATTTCCACTCGCTTCATAATAAATATGAAGTATTGGATATTTTTAAGATATTTAAGCATAAAGTAAAGAAAGAATGCAGAAAGCAAATACAGGTAATAAAATTAAATAGAAGTGGTGAATATTATAATAGATACACTAAAAATTGACAAACATCTAGCTCTTTTACAAAGTTTCTTCAAGATCACAATATAGTTGTCTAATATACACAATGTTTGGTTCACTAGATGAAATGAGTATAGTAGAAAGGAGAAATTGAATACTACTAAGTATAGTGCATAGTGCCAATTATGCTTGGGAGTTCAAAACTTTTGAATTTCTTATCTATTGAAAAGCTCTTCAGATAGAATTGTATAAACTAAATTGATTTCTAGCCAAGGTTGTCTCGACACTTTTAAGTTCTTAAAATGTTGGAAATTGAGTTTTGCGACATACACACATTTAGGGGTATCTGTCTAAAGTAAGAATCTAGAACCTACAAGAAAAGAAACCAAATTCAATGACTCTTAATGGGTATTTCGTTTGCTACATTGAAAAGTCTAAAAGATAATTTGATCCATCTTATACTAGATTTATGGAATAAAGAAATGTGAAGTTTCTTGAAAATAATTTGATGAGTAAGGCGATCAATCCATAACATAGATTTTATAATGAACCATTGGGAATCTTCCTCTTCAAGTGATATATTAGTTAACAACACCCCTAAAGTTCAAACGGGTATTAAGTAAAAAATCATTTGGAGTTCCACAAATAATTGAATACTATTTTATGTTACTCAAGATTTTATGGAGACTACTGAGAAACTAGTTGAACATCATGATCTAGAAAGTGTAGTTAACGTTAAGATTTACAAGCACTACTAGTCAGCAATTTTTGTAATCATGTTATGTATCTATAAGAGTATGTTTTATAGACCTAAAATGATCTTGAGTTGTTTTCATACATCATGAGTGGTGAGAATCAGATTCATGGTACAATTCCATGAAGGAAAAGATTAATTTCTTAAAGTGCAACAAGTTCTGAGATCATGTTGAGTTGCCTAAAGAGGCGAAAATCATTAGGTGTAAATGAGTTTTTAAAACAAACAAAGATTAATCAAATAATATTAAGAGATATGAGACACTGTTGCAAAAGATTTACTCAAAAAAAAAATCGACTACACGTGAATGTTTTTTCCTATATCCATGAAATATTCACTTCATGTGTGATTTTGACATTAGCAGAATAATTTGATTTTTTAAATAAACCCTTTACCTCAACGAAAATATACCAAAATCATGCTCAATTATCCATTGTCGCGTCAAATCTTAAAACCTATCATAATATGCATCCATCAGTATGATTTTTTAGACCTTCCAAAAATTTGTTAGAACCTGTAACTGGATAGGAATCAACTCGGAGAGCTTAAATAAGTAACTCCACACACTTTCGACCTCGTAATACATTCTGGTAGACCCAAGAAGGATATGATTGATTGAACCAATTGACCTGGAGATGGGCTTGTCGACCACCCAAGTCAACCGATTGCTGGTCTGGTTGACCCCTACAAGGAGCGGTTGATCAGTTCTCAACCTTGTCGACTTTGTCGATTTCCCAATCGACTAGATTGATGCTCAGGTTGACCCTTTGCATCGAGAAAATGTCCCGAAACCTTGAAATTTTTTTACTTTTTTGGTTTCCCAAAATCCAACTTTAAACAACATAAAGCAACCAAAACACATTGCAAATTCAATTTGTGCAAAATATGTAAACTTCTCGTCTACAAGTCGAAAATCATTAGCTCAAAAATCTCATCTTTATTTTGAAATATTGCCACCACCTTGACAATTCAAAGTGCAAGGTTTTAGAGATCGACTTACTTCTAAAAACTCTAAATTTCAGCGATTTCAAAACTTCTCCTCCAAAAGAATACCAAGTTTTTTATTAACCGCAATAGCATTTCATAAAATTTTAAGCTTCCACTTATAGCAATTTTTATTTTTATCAGAAACAAGAATCATGAAAATTGACTGAAGTTGCAATACCTTTCACGATTCTTATGCCTTAAAAGCAAGAAGTCCTCCCACAATCGCCTGGGAAATCCCCACACTGAAGAAGAATTTATGGTTTGTCAGAATAAGTGGGTGCTCGTTACCCACACCAACGTAAAAAAGGGAGTAATTCCCTTAACTTTATATCTGATCCACTATTAGGAATTTAATTTATTTTGAAATCAAAATTGATTTTACCTTTTATTTATTGATTTCAACTTCTCTCCTCAAAAGTTTGCATAACTCTTCCATCAACTATAAACTGTTCACACCAGTCATCTCTTGAATCAAATTAGGCTCCAATGTAACACGCTCTTCGACCTCTACCTTATGGTTTTCAACTATGATTTTTTCTTTCAAATCTGAATCTGTTAATGTATTTTTATGTTGGCATATATTTGTTTGGCAAAAGTAATTAAATTTATATTAGATATTAAATATAGATTGCTATATTTTTCTGGTGCACAGCAGAAAGATTTATCGGAGATTTTGTTACCAAAGTTATGCAGAATATTAGTTTTATGGTAACCTTGAAAAATAAGGAAAGTTGGTTATTTGGAAAGTTACTTGGAAATCAAGTTATCAATTATCTTTATCTATGGAAGGCCGATTTGAATATAGATTGTTCTGTGAATCATAACAGAGATTAAGAATCGTCATTCAATTATTCTGGGGTCAATATATGGTTTTATTCTGGTACTTTCCATATGTGTCACCAAGGGTGTCGCGAGTTTGATTTTTCAGATTGGGTTTCCTTATGCTGTGCTTTCTGTTCTGGAACGATAACCTGCTGCGAATATATTTGAGCATCATCCTTTCACAGAAGGGTAAGCGGATTATTATTATTCTAGGAGATATTCTCTTGTGTTGTGAGCCGCCGGTTTTGTTTCCTCTCTTGCTTCTGCGAGTGAGTGTGTTTTTGGTTGTTTCGATCTCTGTGAGATTGTTATCTACACTCTATCTCTGTTGCTGTTGGATTTCATTGTTATACGAGTGTGGTGGTTGGTTGCGTCCTATAATAACGGTTGGTGTCACAAGCGGTGTCATAAGCGCAATCCTATTTTATTCTTCATTAAAGATCAGTCTCAGGAGGAGACAGCACTGGGACTCGGGAGGAGTTCTATTTATTGACAAGGGGAGCTTGTCACTCTGATCGTGGGCAAGGGGATCTTGCCATACACGGATTCCGGGAGGAGTCAATATCGACAAGGGGAGCTTGTCGCATTTAGATCTCGGGAGAGGTCGATCTAAAGTCGAGGGGATCTCGCAAAAACAGTTTCCTTGAGGAAGTTGACTAGAGACGACGACAAAGATAAGAGGGAGTCTTTATTTGTATAAGTCCGGTTGTCTTGCAATTTTGTAAACTCATTGAAATGTTTTTAATTCTGGACGTGGCCCCGCAGACGTAGGCTGGTTGCCGAACTGCGTTAACAATTTTGTATCTCCTTACTTTACGCATTTTATTTTGTCCATTATTGCTGTTTACTATTTGTGTCACGATCAGTGTCACGACACTAACGTAACTAATCACGATTTCAGAATCATTAGGCCTATCATTGTATTATGAATGACCAAAGTCCATTAAAATCAATCTCTCAACCAATATGCTCAAACCTCTCCTTAAGTTTATCAATAAGCTTCTGCATTTCTTTAATATGTTGCAAAAGGGTAGAAGTTGCTATCAATTTTACTCACAAACTGTTAGACCATCGTAACACTACATATCATTATCATCAACTATAAAAGTTCTCCTTCAACCTTTAATACCAAATAAAGTGATAAAGCTTTAAGGATATCGACTCAAAATATCTGTCATAACATCAACTTACTAGAATTGTAGTTTAACGTAACATTTTCATCTTTCATATTTTCCATCTATTTTTGAAATTCCAAAATTTAAATTACATCAAATATTCAAACTCTTATTTCTGAAAAAAACTCGAACTTCACGCCAAAGAAATAACTCTGTCAAGTTTTTAGGTTGCTAATTCAAGTTCATGAGTTAAACTTATCTTGCTTCGACTAACAAAATGTACGAGTATTAATCTTTTCATGCTACACCATACGCATTCCATTCTGTCTCCAATTTTATCAACATAGTTGACACATAGTAAATTCCTGGAAGGCAACAACAAAAACAGTATAATATCCAACTTTTGTTTCAGCTACTAAAAAACCAACTATCATTTTCTATTCTTAATGTCTTTTCTAGTCAATTATATCATCAACTAGACAAAAAAAGTTCAAATTTTCAAAGAAACAAAGATATTATCCAAATAGTTTGAAGAAATTTTGAACCTCTAAAATATATCATGGAGCCTCCTACTCAAACAAGGCCAAAAACAAGTTGGCTCTAGCGGAACATTCTCACAAGAATCAACATATTCAACAAATTTCTTTTTGTCATCCAAGAGTTACATTTCTCTGTTTAACATAATATTGATGACCTCACCATGTCTATAACAAAATTTCAAGGTGATCGATATGCTCATCAGGAGCCTTATTACAACCACTATATCATTAATAAAGACAACTATGAATTGATGTAAACAAGATCTGAAGATTCGGGTCTTCAAACCCATACACCAACTAGGCACTGGTTTAGTAAATGACAGTCTCATAACTCAAACTATCCATAACATACTCAAAAAGTTACCTTCAAAAAATCCTACTAACAAATCTCTCAAGTAACGATAGCCCCATCCTAAATCAATCATGAAAAATCACCTTGGTTCATTTAACTTATTGAACAACTCATTAATTCTCAATAACAGATAATTAATGTTGATCATCGTTTGATTTATCTTCTGATAATTAAAAGCATAAGCGAAGCAAATCATCATGATTCCAAGCAATTAACATTGATATCTCTCGTTGTGATGTACTACCATTATGCAATAAGTTATTCAGTTAAGATTTAAACTCAATAAGGAGCTTAAACCATCACGTATGAAGCATAGAAATTGGAGCATGGTTGGGAACCAAAATAAATAAATATTAAAATAAATTAACCGGTCACAGGATAATCCTAGTATATCCCAAAGAAACACATCAGTATATACCAATCTTAACCAACAAAACTGAATCCTGCCCGATTATCACATAGGCACTATTAATAGTAAAAACATTACCATAAATGTTCTAATCACCAATGTCCACTCAAACAAGCCTTCAACAAAATGCAAAATGCAAAATTCTTGACTCACAGTGGTACGTAATTACTCTTTCACAGTTTAAATAGAAAATCACAACTTTTAAAATATTCAACTCCCATTCGTTATTACTCAGCTAATACATTCTTGAGATATCATCAATATCCATCAGTAGAAAAATCAAATTTAGTTTTACCTCGTGATATCATTCATCATACACACATGACAACAATAAAGAGGCACTTCACCTTTTTTTTTTTAGTGACGTCATTAACACTAAAATGGTTGACTAGTTTTGACAATAACCCTAAGGAATCATAAACTATGGGGAACAAAGGAATTTTAGGTCTTAATATTCAACAATGTGCATGAAATCAAATGAAAAAGAATAGTCGCACTAACAACAAAGTCTTGTTCAATCCAATTGTAACACCCAGAAATTTTGTTAATGTAACTTTAGATATAAGATGTACTTATTGTAACACCCGAGATTTTTCGGTGTTACGGTTTTTTTTTATGCTCGGATTTATTAGGTTATGTGTTAAGATGTTAGTGGAAAACCAAACTGAGAGTAACCAAAATAAGTCACTTAGTTAGAAACCAATGGAGGGACAGTTTAGGTAGGAATTAAGGTAGGTGGGGGGGAACCTATGGTTGGATGCCAAGTGTCCAAACTTGTTGAGGAAGCCATACAACCTCTCTTCCTCTCTTCCCTTCCCTCCTAAGAAAAACACTTCTCGGTTTCTCTTCTTTCTCTTTTCTGTTTTCTCTCTCGAGTTTTCTTCCATTTCTCCGTTAATGGTTTGAGACTCACCGAGACGAACAAAGCTTGCAATTCACGGACCACAGGTAAGTTTATACCCGTAGGCTGGCCCTTAAGGCCTTACATCACAGAGGTACTAGGTTTTCACTTCTGTCGGGGTTGTTTTGGGTAGAAAAGTCTGCCAGTTTAAGTTCATGCACCATTCATGCACCATTCATGCATACACGTTTTTCTGTAAAACCATGTAAATGTTTTCAGCACCAGATTTGAAGTAATGGAAGTTAAAATGTGAATGTAATGTATGGTTAAGTATGGACGAGGATTGGCATCCTGTCATGTACTCCTGTTATGTCCTATTGTGGCATGTACTCCTGTTGCGTCAGCTCTTCCTCTCACTTATACCTTACTGTCTAGTGAAACGTAATGTAATGTAATGTTCATGTATTTGAAAATGTTCATGCATAGCATATGCATCATTGCATTTATTTCTGATATGTTCTTACTGAGCTCTAGGCTCATAGTTGAACTCTCTGATGTAGGTACTGAACCCGTGGATGAGGATTTTGTGCCTCAGACCGACGAATAGGTAGTTGGTGGTTCGAGCTCTCGTGGGGTGGTTGTGGCAGTCAGACGCGTTTGGACCTGGGGGTGTGTTTTAAAAGTGTATGTCATATCTGTCCAGCTTTTGGGATGTTTAAGATCTGTGTAAATATTTTTAAAACCTCTGTTATAACAGTTGTATATTTTGAAGTTTATGTCAAGTTCTGTACAGCTTCTGAGATTTAATAACCGTGTACAGACTCTGTGTTGAGTTTTATGCCTTCTGTCTTTGTGCCATCTGTTTATAAGTGTTTCTGTTAAATGTTGTCTTTCAATTCTGTCGTCCATACTGTCTTCAGTTTCTGTTGTCTATTTTGCCTTCGGTTTCTGTCTTTTATTTTGGCTAAGTGTTAGTTGTCCACAGTCACTTCTGCCTTCAGTAAAACTGTTGTCATTCTCTTCTGTAAAACAGTCGTCCACGTCCATTATGCCTTCAAAATAATGGTCCATTTTGCCTTTGGGCTCAGTCGTCCACGCCCTCTGTTAAAATAGTCGTCCATCCTACCTTCTGTTTTATCGTCCATCCTACCTTCTGCTTTTCTTAAAAGTCCAGGTTGCCTTTGAAGATAGTCGTCCACGCCTTCTTCAAAACAGTCGTCCATTCTGCCTTCTACCTTTCAACGTCCACTCTGCTTTTCAGTTTCTGTCCTTCGGATTTGCACATATTTGGCTAAGTCTAAAGTCTACTGTTTTTTTGTCTTTTAGCGTAAATGTCAACGGGCTCCTGTGTTCATTGTGTTTGTCTTTTAGCGCAAATGTCCACGGACTCCTGTGTCCACTGTGTTTGTCTTTTAGCGCAAATGTTCACTGCTTCTGTCTTTTAGTGCAAAAGTCCACGGACTTCTATGTCCACTGTAACACCCGAGACGACGACCAGGTGATTTTCCTAACTGTATTAACGGTCATAAATATTCAATCTTCACGGTTTAGAGTTTTATGTCAAGAATAATTAATTTTATGTGGATTTAAACTAGGTTGAGTGGCAAAGTTGTAATTATGGAGGGTGATGATCGTTATATAAAGAAAAAGGAAATGTTTTAAACCTCACTTAAACCACTGTAGCCGACACCTTCCTTTTCGGCGATTTCTTCTCCCCCAAGCTCTTGCTCTCTGCTCCTGGCAAAACCTCCTCGACGGCCGGATCACTCCGCCACCACTCGACTACTCTGTGCCCGAGGTATGTATTGGACAATGTGGCTATCCGTTAGTTCATTAGCTCTGTTTTTCAACTCTGTATTGAAGTTCTGGATTCTTCAATGGCCGTGTATTGTTATGGACATTTTGAGACCCGAGATTGTTAATGTCGTTCCGAATCGATTCTGAGTATTTAGAATAACCAAACCCGGATTAATCTTAGTTGCATCTAGCTGTTTCGACCTTGGATTTCGGACTGCACACTGAGTGTTGGACTATTAGACTCGGGAATGGCTTTAGTTATTAAAACCTAGGATGACTGTTGGTTAGAACTTTTAGGAACTTATTTTAACTACTGTAATGTGATTGTTTTAGGTGAAGAAGTTTGAAGAGAAAATAGCTCAACTGCTAAGGAGACCAGGTAAGTGAATGTGTAGGTTTCTCGGTCATTAGGACCCTACATCAAAGGATACTAGGTAGAAACTCACATGATGATTAGAAATTCCCCTTGTATTACTGTCTAAAGTTTATGCTGATGATTAGCTCAATGATAGGGCTTTATGTCGAATGGTATTCTATTCTGCAGCTTGATGATTTAAGAATTTCCAAGTACATGCATCATGACTATTTTATACATACGAAAGTGTTTTTAGAAGCATGTTTTCTCATGAACAAGATAAGATGATAAAAAAATCCCTACAACGTGGTTGAGTGAGGGTTGGGGGCGGTTCGGCGTATGTCACAGTCCAAAGAGGGACATATGAATACGACCCGCGATAGGGACCAAGATCAAACTCACTGTCGAACCCCCTTTACCGGCACAAATCCTCTCTTAATCCACACAACTCAAACGAAGAACACAATCAATGACTATGAATATCTATGAATGATTATGAACGATGAAATGAATGATGGACAAGTTCCATGATTATGAACGATGAAATGAATGATGGACAAGTTCCATGATTATGAATGATGAAATGAACGATGAATATGACCCACGATTATGAATGATGAATATAAATAAGAATATGAACAAAAAAAAAAGGATCTACGAGTATGTTTTTCCTGAATTATGCATTCATGCTCTCATGTTAGTGTTGCATTCCTTACTAAGCATTAGGCTTATAGTTTAAACCTTATGATGTAGGTGACGAGTTTTCAGGTGAGGAACTCAAGTTTAATGAGGATGTCTAAGCTCGGCTGCTGGAGGTTGCTCAGTGTGACAATGAAGGCTGGATAGGCGAATAAGTTCCCCGGTTTAATGCTCATAGTAAGTCAGAAAAGTTTACGATGAACAGATGACTAATTAGAATAGAATTTCCTATAGTAATGAGACTTGGATTTGAAAGGGCTTGTCTTAGAGTCTGGATATGATTTTAAGGTTTGATGAATGATCTATTGCTTAAGTCTTCCGCTATATGCATTCTGAATGAGTTGTGGTATTTCCTGTTGATTAAAGTCATTCAAGGAGTTGCAATGTTTTCTGCCATGTAATAGAAGCTGGATAAAGTAATCATCCGGCTGACGTCACCGGTGGATATAGAGTGTTTAAGCCACGGATGACGAAAATACTATTTTGTCGTTAGTGACCGGTGGATGTAGAGAGTTCTCCACCGGATGAGATGAGAGTTATTTTGTCGTTTAGCGATCGGGCGATGTAGGTGTTTTAACACCGGATGAGATGAGAGTTATTTTGTCGTTTAGTGACCGGGCGATGTAGGTGTTTTAACACCGGATGAGATGGAGTTATTTGTCGATTAGCGGACCGGGCGATGTAGGTGTTTTAACACCGGATGTGATGAGAGTTATTTTGTCGTTTAGTGACCGGGCGATTGTAGGTGTTTTAACACCGAATGAGATGAGAGTTATTTTGTCGTTTAGTGACCGGGCGGTGTAGGTGTTTTAACACCGGATGAGATGAGTTATTTTCCGGGCGATGTAGGTGTTTAACACCGGATGAGATGAGAGTTATTTTGTCGTTTAGTGACCGGGCGATGTAGGTGTTTAACACCGGATGAGATGAGAGTTATTTTGTCGTTTAGTGACCGGGCGATGTAGGTGTTTAACACCGGATGAGATGAGAGTTATTTTGTCGTTTAGTGACCGGGCGATGTAGGTGTTTAACACCGGATGAGATGAGAGTTATTTTGTCGTTTAGTGACCGGGCGATGTAGGTGTTTAACACCGGATGAGATGAGAGTTATTTTGTCGTTTAGTGACCGGGCGATGTAGGTGTTTAACACCGGATGAGATGAGAGTTATTTTGTCGTTTAGTGACCGGGCGATGTAGGTGTTTAACACCGGATGAGATGAGAGTTATTTTGTCGTTTAGTGACCGGGCGATGTAGGTGTTTAACACCGGATGAGATGAGAGTTATTTTGTCGTTTAGTGACCGGGCGATGTAGGTGTTTAACACCGGATGAGATGAGAGTTATTTTGTCGTTTAGTGACCGGGCGATGTAGGTGTTTAACACCGGATGAGATGAGAGTTATTTTGTCGTTTAGTGACCGGGCGATGTAGGTGTTTAACACCGGATGAGATGAGAGTTATTTTGTCGTTTAGTGACCGGGCGATGTAGGTGTTTAACACCGGATGAGATGAGAGTTATTTTGTCGTTTAGTGACCGGGCGATGTAGGTGTTTAACACCGGATGAGATGAGAGTTATTTTGTCGTTTAGTGACCGGGCGATGTAGGTGTTTAACACCGGATGAGATGAGAGTTATTTTGTCGTTTAGTGACCGGGCGATGTAGGTGTTTAACACCGGATGAGATGAGAGTTATTTTGTCGTTTAGTGACCGGGCGATGTAGGTGTTTAACACCGGATGAGATGAGAGTTATTTTGTCGTTTAGTGACCGGGCGATGTAGGTGTTTAACACCGGATGAGATGAGAGTTATTTTGTCGTTTAGTGACCGGGCGATGTAGGAGTACTCTCCAGCACTGTAAGTATTTGATTTCAGTAAGCACTAAGTTGAGACGTATCTATAATTATGTGTTTAGGAACCCCAATATGGTTAGAGGTCAGCAGAGAGAGGCTAATGAGGATAGCAATACCATTGCTCAGTTGACAGAGTTGGTCATGCGCCAATCTCACCAGATCGAACAACTGATGACTGCTAAGGAGGAACAAGGCAACTCCAGTAATAATGCAACTCATGATCATGGGGGTGAGCGTTTTCACCGGCTTCGACCCCCGGTGTTTAACGGACATGTTTCGGATCCCATTTATGCTGAGGAATGGATTCGAAAAATGGAGGATATGTTTAAGTATGCAAAGGTTGACGAAGGAGATAAGGTCACATACGCTGTTTTTCATTTGGATTTGGGTGCAAGGCATTGGTGGGACTCGATCCAGAACACCGCTAATGCCGGAGCTATGACCTGGGAAATGTTCAAGACTGCTTTCTTTGACAAGTACTTCAATAGGACTGTTCGGGCTAACAAGAAGAAGGAGTTCATGAATCTACGACAAACTGGCTCTGTGACGGATTACATATGCAAGTTTGATGCTTTGTCACGATTTGCTCCTCGAATGATTGAGGATGACGAGGACAAGATTTACCAATTTGTTCAAGGACTGAAGCCGAGTTTGTACGTGAAAGTAAAGACTGCTGGGATACACAATGTACCTTATGGTGAAGTAACGGCTAAGGCCTTGGAGTTGGAAGAGGCTGAGATGACAGCATATGCACTGCGTGAGCAACCAAGGAAGTTCACGAAGGAAGTTCAGCCGCCACCACGTCAGAACAAAGGTTGGCAGCCGCAACAGAACAGGGGACCACAGTAACAACAGCAAGGTATAAAGAGACCCTTCAATCCAAATGATGACCAAGGGAAGGGAAAACGACCATTGGCCCCTCTATGCTCCAACTGCTAGAAGAACCACCATGGTGAGTGCAAGTTGCATTCTGGCCGTTGTTATAGATGTGACAAGGTTGGACACATAGCCAGGGACTGCCCTATGCCATCGGACCCGAATCGAGTTAGAGTAGCACCCAGAGTCTTTGCTATGATGGAGGACGAGGAAGCTGTGCAGCATACAGTAATAACAGGTACAATTATGATCTGTGGTATTTCAGCTTATACGCTTATAGACACGGGAGCCACACACTCATTCATAGCAACCATGTTTGTATGTAAGCATAAGATAGGATACTTACCGGCTGATAGGCCATATAGTGTCATGTTACCGTCGGGAGAATCCTTACATTCTGATCAGATGGTGAAAGGTGATATTGTGTCTGTAGGGGACAAGGAGTTATATGTAGAACTGATTGTAATTGACATGAAGGGGTACGAGGTCATATTAGGGATGGATTGGTTATTCAGACACTATGCCACAATAAGTTGTAGGTCTGGTTTGGTTGAATTCCGACCCCCGAATGGAGACCGGTATACTTTCCAAGCTATTCCTAAGATGAGTAGAATACCGATCACATCTTCGCTAGAAATCCATCGATTATTGAAAAATTGTTGTGAGAGTTATTTAGCTAGTATAATGGATGTTCGGGTAAAGAATAAAATGGAGTTACAAGATATCCCCATAGTCAGGGAGTTCCCTGAGGCATTTTTGGATGACTTGCCAGGATTGCCACCTGATAGAGAAATAGAATTTGTAATCGATACATATCCCGAGGCATTACCTGTATCCAAGAATCCTTATCGCATGGCACCTGTTGAACTAAAGGAGTTAAAAGTCCAACTACAGGAATTAGTTGACAAAGGGTTTATACGCCCTAGTAGTTCCCCTTGGGGTGCACCTGTCTTATTTGTCAAGAAGAAAGATGGTTCCCTTAGAATGTGCATAGACTATAGGGAGCTAAATAAGTTGACAATCAAGAATAAGTACCCTTTACCTCGGATTGATGATTTGTTTGATCAACTGCAAGGAGCAAAAGTGTTTTCAAAAATAGATTTGCGTTCGGGGTATTATCAACTGAAGGTCAAGAAAAGCGATATACCAAAGACGGCTTTTAGGACCCGTTATGGACATTATGAGTTCCTGGTCATGTCATTTGGACTGACCAATGCACCTGCAGCCTTTATGGACTTAATGAATCGGGTGTTTCGTGAGTATTTGGACAAATTTGTAATTGTGTTTATAGATGATATTCTTATATACTCACGGACAGAGGCTGACCATGCAGAGCATTTGAGAATAGTTTTAACAACATTGAAGGAACACCAGCTTTATGCCAAATTGTCCAAGTGTGAATTTTGGTTGGACAAGGTTAATTTTCTTGGCCATGTAGTTTCTGCTAATGGCATATCGGTGGACTCGACCAAAATTCAAGCAGTAAAGGATTGGCCACAACCAAAGAACGCCAGTGAGATCCGCAGTTTCCTCGGTTTGGCAGGCTATTACAGAAAGTTCATCAAAGGATTTTCTATGACAGCTAAACCCTTGACGAATTTGACAAAGAAGGACAATAAATATTCTTGGACCGAAGCTTGTGAGGATAGCTTCCAGACATTGAAATTGAAGTTAACAACAGCCCCTGTATTGACCATCCCGACCGAAGAAGGAAGGTTTAGTGTTTACTGTGATGCATCTAAAGTTGGTTTGGGCTGTGTTTTGATGCAAGAAGGTAAAGTTGTGGCGTATGCCTCTAGGCAGCTGAAGAGTTATGAACAGAATTATCCCACCCATGATTTAGAATTAGCTGCTGTTGTTTTTGCTTTGAAGATATGGAGACACTACTTATATGGGCAGCAATGTGAGGTGTTTTCTGACCATAAAAGTCTGAAGTATCTCTTTACACAAAAGGAGTTGAACATGAGGTAGAGGCGTTGGTTGGAATTTGCTAAGGATTACAACTTTGAAATCAAGTATCATCCGGGCAAGGCTAATGCTGTAGCTGATGCTTTAAGCAGAATGTCAACAACAATGCAACCTGTGGTGTCAACCATGTCTATACTTCTAAGGAGGGAGGTTCAGAAATTCGAATTGGAAATAGTTCCGGAGTTGTCAACTTTGCTCGCAAATTTAACCATCCAACCAACCATTTTGGAAAAGATCAAAGAAGCACAACAGAAGGACTCTGAGGAGAATAACAGAATAATGAACAAGGTGAAGGACACCACCTCCGAGTTTAGTCTCTCCAAGGATGGGATTCTGAGGTTTAGAGGTAGATGGTATGTCCCTAATGATGAAGGGTTACGTGAGTTAATCTTGAGCGAAGCTCATTCATCTTCCTTCACTGTGCATCCTGGTAACACCAAGATGTATCGGGATTTAAGGTTACATTATTGGTGGCCAAATGTGAAGAGCGATGTGGCTAAGTTTGTAGAATCATGTTTGGTATGCCAACAAGTTAAGGCAGAACATCAACGCCCTGGAGGTACCCTTCAGCCTCTACCTATTCCTGAGTGGAAGTGGGAAAACATTGCTATGGATTTCGTCGTAGGATTGCCTAAGACAACCAAGGGACATGATAGTATTTGGGTTGTGATTGATAGATTGACGAAATCAGCCCATTTCTTACCAGTAAGGATAACCTACTCGATGAACCAGCTGGCTGATCTTTATGTACAAGAAGTTATTAGGTTGCACGGAATCCCTGTAACTATCGTATCCGACCGTGACCCCAGGTTTACCTCCCGATTTTGAAAAAGTTTACAAGACGCATTAGGTACAAAGTTAACCTTCAGTTCTGCTTTTCACCCACAGACAGATGGCCAATCAGAGAGGACCATTCAAATACTTGAGGATATGTTGAGAGCATGTGTGTTGGACTTTCAGACAACTTGGGATAGACATCTACCTTTAGTTGAATTTTCTTACAACAACAGTTATCAGTCCACCATTGGTATGGCACCTTATGAAGCACTGTATGGTAGGAAATGTAGATCACCTCTATATTGGGATGAGGTTGGTGAAGCAAAACTTCTTGGACCCGATCTTCTGCAGCAGATGACGGATAAGATTTCTACTATTAGAAAGAGGATGATTACTGTTCAGAGCCGACAGAAGAGTTATGCAGATCAGAGGAGAAGAGATCTCGAATTTTCGGTTGGAGAAGAGGTATTCCTGAAGGTTTCACCGTTCAGAAGGATTTTAAGATTTGGCAAAAAGGGAAAACTTACTCCACGATTTATTGGACCATTCCCTGTTTTGGCTAGGATTGGTAGCACAGCTTACAGACTACAGTTGCCTCCATCATTGGATAAAGTTCATAATGTTTTTCATGCGTCAATGTTAAGGAAATGTATACGGGACCCTACACAAGTTGTTAAACCAGTGGATTTTGAGATTGAGCCGACGCTAACATATGAAGAGAAGCCAGTGCAAATATTGGAATCCGCAGTTAAGACTCTGAGGAACAAAGAGATTCCACTAGTGAAAGTTTTATGGACAAACCACGGCATTGAAGAAACCACCTGGGAGCAACAGCAAGACATGCTAGACAAATACCCAGAGTTATTTGTTTGAGCAATTTTCGAGGACGAAAATTTTGTTTAAGGAGGGGTGGATGTAACACCCGAGACGACAACCAGGTGATTTTCCTAACTGTATTAACGGTCATAAATATTCAATTTTCACAATTTAGAGTTTTATGTCAAGAATAATTAATTTTATGTGGATTTAAACTAGGTTGAGTGGCAAAGTTGTAATTATGGAGGGTGATGATCGTTATATAAAGAAAAAGGAAATGTTTTAAACCTCACTTAAACCACTGTAGCCGACACCTTCCTTTTCGGCGATTTCTTCTCCCCCAAGCTCTTGCTCTCTGCTCCTGGCAAAACCTCCTCGACGGCCGGATCACTCCGCCACCACTCGACTACTCTGTGCCCGAGGTATGTATTGGACAATGTGGCTATCCGTTAGTTCATTAGCTCTGTTTTTCAACTCTGTATTGAAGTTCTGGATTCTTCAATGGCCGTGTATTGTTATGGACATTTTGAGACCCGAGATTGTTAATGTCGTTCCGAATCGATTCTGAGTATTTAGAATAACCAAACCCGGATTAATCTTAGTTGCATCTAGCTGTTTCGACCTTGGATTTCGGACTGCACACTGAGTGTTGGACTATTAGACTCGGGAATGGCTTTAGTTATTAAAACCTAGGATGACTGTTGGTTAGAACTTTTAGGAACTTATTTTAACTACTGTAATGTGATTGTTTTAGGTGAAGAAGTTTGAAGAGAAAATAGCTCAACTGCTAAGGAGACCAGGTAAGTGAATGTGTAGGTTTCTCGGTCATTAGGACCCTACATCAAAGGATACTAGGTAGAAACTCACATGATGATTAGAAATTCCCCTTGTATTACTGTCTAAAGTTTATGCTGATGATTAGCTCAATGATAGGGCTTTATGTCGAATGGTATTCTATTCTGCAGCTTGATGATTTAAGAATTTCCAAGTACATGCATCATGACTATTTTATACATACGAAAGTGTTTTTAGAAGCATGTTTTCTCATGAACAAGATAAGATGATAAAAAAATCCCTACAACGTGGTTGAGTGAGGGTTGGGGGCGGTTCGGCGTATGTCACAGTCCAAAGAGGGACATATGAATACGACCCGCGATAGGGACCAAGATCAAACTCACTGTCGAACCCCCTTTACCGGCACAAATCCTCTCTTAATCCACACAACTCAAACGAAGAACACAATCAATGACTATGAATATCTATGAATGATTATGAACGATGAAATGAATGATGGACAAGTTCCATGATTATGAACGATGAAATGAATGATGGACAAGTTCCATGATTATGAATGATGAAATGAACGATGAATATGACCCACGATTATGAATGATGAATATAAATAAGAATATGAACAAAAAAAAAAGGATCTACGAGTATGTTTTTCCTGAATTATGCATTCATGCTCTCATGTTAGTGTTGCATTCCTTACTAAGCATTAGGCTTATAGTTTAAACCTTATGATGTAGGTGACGAGTTTTCAGGTGAGGAACTCAAGTTTAATGAGGATGTCTAAGCTCGGCTGCTGGAGGTTGCTCAGTGTGACAATGAAGGCTGGATAGGCGAATAAGTTCCCCGGTTTAATGCTCATAGTAAGTCAGAAAAGTTTACGATGAACAGATGACTAATTAGAATAGAATTTCCTATAGTAATGAGACTTGGATTTGAAAGGGCTTGTCTTTAGAGTCTGGATATGATTTTAAGGTTTGATGAATGATCTATTGCTTAAGTCTTCCGCTATATGCATTCTGAATGAGTTGTGGTATTTCCTGTTGATTAAAGTCATTCAAGGAGTTGCAATGTTTTCTGCCATGTAATAGAAGCTGGATAAAGTAATCATCCGGCTGACGTCACCGGTGGATATAGAGTGTTTAAGCCACCGGATGACGAAAATACTATTTTGTCGTTAGTGACCGGTGGATGTAGAGAGTTCTCCACCGGATGAGATGAGAGTTATTTTGTCGTTTAGCGATCGGGCGATGTAGGTGTTTTAACACCGGATGAGATGAGAGTTATTTTGTCGTTTAGTGACCGGGCGATGTAGGTGTTTTAACACCGGATGAGATGAGAGTTATTTTGTCGATTAGCGACCGGGCGATGTAGGTGTTTTAACACCGGATGTGATGAGAGTTATTTTGTCGTTTAGTGACCGGGCGATGTAGGTGTTTTAACACCGAATGAGATGAGAGTTATTTTGTCGTTTAGTGACCGGGCGGTGTAGGTGTTTTTAACACCGGATGAGATGAGCGTTATTTTGGCGTTTAGTGCTCGAGTAATGTTATAATTGGTCACGCGTGTTCACCGGAAGATGTCTTCCACTGAATACTGTTAAGTGAGTCGCGTGGTGTGCACGTGACAGACCGGATGATACGTACCCTATCAGTCGGTGCATGCAAATCCATGCAGCCCGCGTACGATGAAATCATGTGATCTATGGCATTCTTCCTTCTGCCCGATTATGTTAAGGGTTAACGTCTACGTCTAGTCGCTCTACTCTGTGATAACTATATGGATGGTCGAATTCTTGAAGGTTAAGTTCTGTCAGTTTTACAAATAGAAAAAAAAAAAAAAAGAGAGTTCAGAGTAAAAATTCAGAGTCAATGTTTATGAAAGATATGAAATACGTGGCGATCCTCCTCGGGTCGTTACATCTACTGCTTCTGTCTTTTAGTGCAAACGTCCACGGACTCCTGCGTCCATTTTACCCCTGACTTCAAACGTCTACGAACTTTTGTCGTTGTCTGTTTCCAGTCATCGACTTTTAAATGTCCACAGCTTCGGTTTGTCTACTTTTTCTGCCTTTAAATTTAAACGTTAACGGCCCTGTTAGTCGACAGATTTCAGTTCTCTTTTTTTTATGTCTTCTCTTGCATGTCTATCGTCCATTCTGAATTCTTTTCTAAAACGTCCAAATTACCCTGTTCTTACTATTCTCCCTGTATTTTGTCTTCCTGTTTCAATCGTCCATTTCTGTTTTATGACTTCCTGTTTTCACGTCCAAATTATTTCTGGTTACCGTTTCCATTTCTCCCTGCCTCCTGTTTTCTGTTTTATTCCTTAGTGTTGCAAAAAATCGTATACGCAAGTGCACGTGTCGCAAAAGTAATAAAGTGTATATAAAAGTACGAGTGTCGATCCCACGAGGAATAATTATGTTAAATATTGAGTATCTAAATTTTAGTTTAATTTGAAATGAAATAATAAATTTAGTGATTTGGATTTTTAAAACTAAAATAATTCAAATAAAATAAGTGAACAATTTAAATAAAATATTCTAAAATAAAGAAGTAAGATTATATGTTGAGAAAATCCAGGGTTCCGATTTCACTTAACTAATCCTATTTATTAGACCTAATTCAAGTAGTTAAATTCTATTCCGTCGTGTTGATGGCAATTTCACGAAAATATTTATTAATCTCTCTCGAGCAAAAACAAACTTATTCAATTAACGAATTATCACCTCTCGGTCTCTAATCCTGAGAATTAATTGAATACATTAAGAATGAGAAATTATACTACCACATGAACGCATTAGCTATCTCTAGCCTAACATCCTTTTCATGGCAAACTATTCAGTGCACGGTTAAATTCTCCGCTCTCGCATCCCGAATTAACCCTAAAGTACTTAGTTTTGGTGATCAATCAACCCTAAGCATTACGTTCAGAATAGATTACTCAACACAGAACAGAAACAGAAAATTAGCTAATTGAATTAAGAAAAATAAACAATCATAGTAAAGCTACATCGAAACCCTAGAACAGGAAATTTAGTTCATGCTAAAATAAAAGTAAACAACAATAATATTAAATAGTTGCATAATAAAACAGTAGAAAGGAAAAGAAAAAGAAAAGAAAAACTATAATAAAAATAGCCTGATCGCCCTCCTCTCTGAAAATCGCCGTCGGATTGCTCGCTGCCGACTCCTCTTCGCTGAATGTTAAGCTGCTCAGGCGTGAATTGATTTATAGATAAGCCGTATGCTCTAGGTTTAATTAAATCTCCCGATCAATGGTTAAGATTCACTGCAGCTTTAAATTAACGATGCAGATTAGAAGTCAAATTCTTTCCAAAATTGTAGATTGATGGGCGATCGATCTCTGGAATGTGTAGAGATCGATCGCTGCATCTCTTTTATTTTGCTGGCATATGTTGTGATCAATTGTTGTAAATCTTCAGAGATCGATCGCTGTATCTTCTCAGAGATCGATCGCTTGGCATAGATAATTTGATGGAGATCGATCGCTGCAAGTTTCATTCGATCGATTAGAAATCGATCGCTGTTTGTTTTCAAATATGTGTAGCGATCGATCTCTGCATTTCATAGAGATCGATCGCTGCCTCCTTTTAATTTGCTTGCAGCTGCCTTTAAATATGTGTAGCGATCGATCTCTGCATTTCATAGAGATCGATTGCTGCTGCTGATTGTAATTGCTTCTCTATCTTTTCTGTTTTCTTGAACTTTGAAATTTACTTCTTCGCCACCTCTTTTCCACCTCCTTTCAGCCTCTTTTCTGCCTCCTGTTTTAAATACAATATCTGCACACTTTCTACAAAATTTATCAAATTCCTTCAAACACTTGAGAATAAACTTATCAAATCAAGTATAAAGAGTATAAATAAGTGTGTAAAATACACACTTATCACTTAGTACAAAATTTAAATATTTGTGCTATAAAATAAATAGTCATAACAAAGATTTAACATAAGTATCTCACAAGTTCTAAACTCACAGAAAAAAATGCTAAAAGAATATAGTAAAAACTAGAAAGGTAATTCGCTGAGACTACTCTTCTGTTGCTAGATCTATTTGACTAAAATTTGAAATGGAGAGTCGTTTGGGTAAGTCGACTCATTCAACATTAACGTAAAAAGAAAATATGGGTGTGACGACCCTAATACTGTACCCAATTTCTCGTACATATATATATATATATATATTTTTATCCTTATACTTTAAATAAACTCTAAGCGGAATTTAAACCGGAATCGGAATCGGAATTAAAAACGTTGAAGTTCATTTAGAAAATCACTTAAAACAAATCTTAAAAATCAATTAAATAAAACATAAAACAATTAAAATAAAGCTTAAAATTTATTAAAAACCATCGGCTATACATGGGAGGGCAAAATCGTCAAGTGCCTGCGGAAAAGAAGCAGCGATCGATCGCTGCACAGCGAATCGATCGCAGCGATCGATCGCTGCCCATCACAGCGATCGATCGCCCACTTGGGAGATCCCTGCTTTCTTCTCTTCCCTGATCCCTGCTTTCTTCTCTTCCCCTTTTTTTTAACATGCTCTCTGGTATTCCAGAATTCCAGAGAGCTTTCCTCTTTCATTTCACCTCCTCTGCACATATCCACTTCTACACATTACTCTGTTAAACTCTAACATAACGTCATTCATTTCTCGTTTTATCAACCACCAATTAAATGGCCTAACATACATTAAACTTTCGTAAAAACGAACTACGTGGATACGTTTAAAAATCGACAATCCCTCCTATTTAAATTTACCAAAACAGTTTATAAAACAGGTTTCCAAAACGTTTAAAACATCAAACATAAACCTATCCACTACCAGATCCAAACATCCTAAAATGTTCTAACTTTATACATATTCTACTCAATATAACCCAACGCCCTCAAAATACTTACACATATCCCCACGGGTCAAAATGCACCGACTGCCCAGCACACTCCCACGGGCCATCTTTCTTCAACTGTTCATGCCTCGGGTGGAGGGATCTCATCCTCACCTATATCAAGGTTACCTACACCATACAGACACACTATGAGCTAAAGGCTCAGTAAATTCTACGTAAATGCAGATGCGTGCTATGCATATGAGTTTCAGGAATCATTCAGGCGTGTTCTTTTTCATTACGTCACATACAGATTGTCACCGAGATCTAAACCACCTCGCCGTGACCAGATTATGTAGATTCGTTGGTTCATTTTACTTTTTAATTAGGTCGCAGACAGAATGTCACCGAGGTCTAAACCACCTCGTCGTGACCAGATAACAGATTACGTAGATTCATTTCGTTCATTGGTTCATTTTACTTTTTAATTAGGTCCCAGACAGAATGTCACCGAGGGCTAAACCACCTCGTCGTGACCAGATAACAGATTATGTAGATTCATTTCATTCTCTTAAACATATGCAGAAATCCGTTTTTATGCTATTTTAAAAGATGTGATGCATGAGCAGTTAAAATACATAAAGTAAACATAAACAGCGTGAATACCATCAAAACATCATACAAGCATAACTTATAAAATAGCTAAGCCTAAACTACCCATCCAAAGCATATAAACACACATTGCACCAAATATCCTCAACAACCAAAATCGACGTATGATGTAGGCCAATCGGCCAGAGTAAGTCACGAGAACTTACCTCGCGTCCGTTGCAGCTCAAGCTCCTTACACGAGCGTTGTTCACCTAAGGCAATTTCACAACTTGTCGTTAAAACGAGTTTAAACTATTTAATGTCCAAACTAACAAAATCTTTAACTAAGGAATTTCCTAAAATCTTAACTTAACTAATCAAGACATTTATACAAACAGTTAACGCTCGATAGTTTTAAAACCACAATTTACGAGTTTTTCTCAAAAACCCGAAAATCCTCCAATTTTAACTTTTTCCACAAATCAATTTAACTTCATCCAATAACGCTCAATACGTTCTATATATTCATAAACCACGACAACCTATTGATTTTAAACCCGAAATCACAGTTTTAACATAAACCCTAACGAAACCCTAACGTCCTAACTTCGTGAAAACTGGAAACTAACACTCCGAAATCATAGATTCGTACCTAGGGTTGCGAGAGGAGGAGAAAACACGGAGAAAACGAGACGATTAGAAGAGAAATCGGAGGTCGGATGTTGAGTCGCCGTGAGAGAACAGAGAAGGAAATCGCCTCTGGCGTTTTCGCGAAAGACAGAGGAGAAGAAGAAATGAGGGAGAAAGAAAAGAAGTTTGTTTTTAATTAATTTGACTTTACAAATTACTATTTTGCCCTTAGCACTTAATTCTATTTGTTTCGTCCTTTATTTCGTTAATTAACTAATGATTTTGTTTCCTCAAATTTCCTTATTTCTCCAATAAGTCTAACTTATTATTTGGGATTTATTAAAACTGTCCGTTCACAAAACGGACCTCGGTTACTATTTTTACTAAAACGTCCTTTATGTTACGAGAATCATAATTACTCGAAATATAGCATTATTACTCCGAAAATTCTCGTAAATTTCTTAAAATTCCTATTAATCGTTAGGATTGTAATAAAGCTCTCCATTGGCAAAACAGACTTGATTTGATATATTTACAAAAATATCATTTATATTAAAATATTAACATCCCATAAAGCCGGGATAATTACATTGGAAGTATGTGAAATACAAAATATTTCCATAAAGCTGTTTTGTAAACAAGGAGTAGGGCAAAAATTAAAACATTACACTATCGTGTGATGTAAACTTCAGTGAAAATAGAGTCACTCACAGACTATAAGTGCATCATCTTATAGATGTATACTTCAATGACAAAGATACTCGATGATTGCTAAAACAACAAAATAAAGACCCTAATCAGGTTTAGAGTTTTGAGACTAGAGAGACGAAATATTCAGGTGTCCTAATACTCTAGTTAACACAAACAAACACACCCTTGAACGGAAATTTGAGCATAAAGAAAACATGACTAATTGATGAAAATTGGTTCACATGACTAAAATAATCAAGAATGTAATGTGCATGCTCATAGAAAATATGTCTAGTGAAAATACATATATAATTTGTACAAATGTGCATATAATATACATAAAAATAAAAATTTGTGAACAAATATGCATATGATATACATAAATAAACTCATACATCAACCATAGTATACCAAAACCAAGCTCAAATATCTAAAATCTCAAGGAGGTCCAGTTGTCGCATCAAGCTTTGAAACCTATCATACATCCATCAATATGCTTCTTTACACCTTCCAAAAGTTTGTCGGAACTTATAAACGAGATAGTAACAAACTCGGAGACCTTACATAAGTAATACCACAAATTTTTTACCTTAGAATGTGTTTCGGTCAACCCAGAAAGGGTGTAGTCAACTGAACCAATCGACTTGGAGATGGGTCAGTCGACCGGCTACTAGTTTGGTTGACCCCTCCACCATAGAGGAACCGTCTCAAAACTTCAAAAATCTCAATTTTTTTCTTCCCAAAATCTAACTTTAAACGACACAAACCAACCTAAGAACACATTGCAAGTTTGATTTTGTGCTAAGTGTGTAAACTTACAAACCTCACTTTATTTGAAAATGTTTAGAAATCGACTTACTTCTGAAAAATATAATTTCCAGTGATTTCAAAAAGTCTCCTCCGACAGAATACCAAGTTTGTGATTCGCATTTCATAAAATTTAAGTTTTCACTTGTAGCGAATTTTATTTCTAAAAAGAATCAACAACAATCTTGAAATCCAATTAAAGTTGCAATACTTTTCACGATTCTTACGCCTCAAAATCTCAAAACTAGAAAATACCCTCGTCGAAGAAGAACTTCTGCTCTGCCAGAAAAAGTGGGTAATTCCCTTAACTTTCCAACTAGAGATATTAAACGGGCGGGCTGGCGCTCTTTATTGTAGCGAGCCGAGCCAAGCTTGGCCAGCTACAGTAACGAGCGGGCTTGGCCCGAGCCACACCGACGGGCCTAGCCGAACTCGGCCATTTGGGCTCGCGAGCTAACTTGCTAGTTGGAGAGCTGGCACGGTCGTGCCCAGCTCGGGGCCCGCTCCGACGTCACTGGCTCACTCGTCCCATCCCGTACTGTAACGCCCCGATTACTGTAACCATTTTTTCGTATAAATTTTCATTTTCTTTTATACTTAGCGTTTATACGGAAAACATTTTGAAATCAAACTAAATAAAACTTTTTAAAACAATTATAAACATTTAATTTAAAACTATAAACAATTAAAACTATTTAAAACATTAAACAAATCGCAGAGGGGTAAAACCGGAAAAACAGAGAGGAATGAAAGCAGCGACTGATCGCTGTAGGCGCTGCACAATGTAGCGCCCGATCGTTGCACTTGCAGCGACCAGTCGCTGCACTTGCAGCGACCAGTTTCTTTTGTTTCTCTCTGGAATCCGAGATTCCAAAGAGCTAAACCAACCTTTACACCAACTTTCTCTCCCATTTTCTACTGTACTTTTTCATGAAAACTCTCTATAAAACAAACTCTCCTTCCCTACCCTATATACAAATTGCAAACTCACACAGCTCACCTATAAACCGAATCGATTTTAAGAAAACGAACCGCGTGGTTCTATTTAAAAACTGACCATCCCCAAATACCAAACGTTTACAAAATACATTTCAAAACGTTTTATAAACAATTTCAAAACATAGCCTATCCACTACCAGAACCAAACATCCTGTAACGTCTATACAATTTAACCAAAAACATCAAGATAATCCTCCAAATACATACACAACCCCAAACCCTCAAAACACGTATATACTTCCCCCACGGTTCGGTAAAGCATCGACTGTACAGCACACCACCGCAAGCATCGTCCATCAACCGAGTCATGCCTCAGGTGGAGGGACCTCGTAGTCACCTGTATCGGGATCACCTACACCATACAGACACCTATGAGATAAAAATCTCAGTAAGCTCTAGTAAATGCAAATGCGTGCTGTGCATATGAATCTGTAAATCATGCATTGTTTTCTTTACTTTGCTTTACTTTACTTTGCTTTGCTTTGCTTTGCTATAAACTGTATACCGAATGGCCATTTAAACTATATACCGAAGGGTCATTTAAACTGTACACCGTAGGAACATCATTTCTTTGCATTCACTTTAAAACGTCGTGCGGAAATTCGTTTTCATGACCTTTGAAATACGTGATGCATGAACAGATATGAACATAAAATAAACAATCAACATGCATACCATCAAGACCGAAATGGAATAACCTATAACAATTATAAACCTATCTACCCGACCAAAGCAATTTAAAACAAACAATCCATTGAGATCCTCGACGCTACATCGAAGTACGGTGTAGGCCAATCGGCCAGAGAAGATCACGAGAACTTACCTCGTGTCCGTTGCAGCTCAAGCTCCGTCCACGAGCGTTGTTTGTCTGAGGCAAAACACAACGATCATCAATATCACGCGTTTAAACTTCTAATCGTCTGAATTCAACATAACCTTAACTAAGGAACTTCCTAAAGCCCTAATCCAATTCATTGAGTTATTTATTCGAGCAATTTACGCTCGGCACTTCAATTCACAATTTACGAGTTTTTCTCTAAAAACCCGAAAATCCCCAAATTTTTAACTTTTCACAAATCGGTTTAAACTCGTCCAATAACGTCAAATACGTGCAATATATACTTAAGCACGGCTAACCTATTAATTACGAACCCTAATTCGCGTTTTTAACGAAAAGGTATCGAAACTCTAATTGCCTAAAACGCCATAAATATTGAAATAAAAGCTCTAAGATGGTAGGCTCATACCTAGAACGTTGATTGAAGGAGAAAGCGTGAAGAACGGGAGACGAACGGGAGAGAAATCGGCGTCGGAATGGAGGGAATCGCTCGCGGCCAGAGAGGAGATCGCGAGGGAGAAAGAAAAAGAAAGGCTCTGGCGTGAAATGGAGGAAGAGAGGAAGGGCTGTGATGTTTTAATTAAAATTTGATTTGCAAAATTACCATTTTGCCCTTAGCACATATTTCTACTTTATTTCGTCCTTCGGTTCATAATCGTCCAACTATTCGGGTTCACCAAATTTTCTTATTTCACCAACAAGTCCAACTTATTATTTGGGATTCATTAAAACTGTCCGTTTGCAATTTGGACCCTGTTTACTATTTTTACTAAAACGTTCTTTATATTACGAGAAATCTAATTACTCGAAATATAGCGTCACTATCCCGAAAAATCCTATAAATTTCTTAAAATCCCAATTAGTCGATAGGATCCTAATGATGCTTTCTTTTCGTAAAATGGGCTTGATTTGACATATTTACAAAAATGCCACTTATATTAAAATATTAATATCCCGAAAAGCCGGATATTACATTCCACCCACCTTATTTAAAATTTTGTCCTCAAAATTTGACTCAGCTTATATAGCCTTTGATGTTAATGTCTCATATCACGCGGCCTTATGCTTCGATTATCATTTGTACTTACGGTCACTCTTCGTGGTTCTCAACCAAAACTGTCCACTGTACTCTCCAATATCGGCCTTAAACTTGTATTCTCTACCTTCGATCTGATCGTACACTTCCTTACTAAAGTACTGAGCTTAGTTAAGTCCTTAAATCTCCAATTGATTTACCTAAATTTCTCTATAACTTCGTTGGCTTCATCAGTAGTCGAGACTCGTGTCGACCCATATTTCTATATTCACTCGGGTAACGATTCCTTGTAACTGCAACACCCATAGGATTTCCTTGTCACCTATCTTCCTGGGTAACCTATTGACCTTCGGAGACTATTTCGGTACGGGTTTCCTAATTAAGTCCTCATTGTTATACTTTGCAACTATACAACTATAATACTACCTTGTCTATGTGAGTCAAACTATGAGTTACAGTCGCTATTTACTTAGAATTCTATCTCTAACAAAATTCGAACTTCCTTTTATTAACTCCGATCTCGTCATCCCTAGGGTCAATCTCTACGATTCTAATCCAAAACGTCGACTATACCTTCCAACATTAGCCTTAAATTCGAAATCTCTACTCTCAATTGGATTGTACATATCCTCACTCACACATTAAGTCTTGCTAAATCTCCTAAATCACATACTTTCTTGGGCAACTTACCAACCCCGCCAGTTGTTTCAGGGCGGATTTTACAACTAAGCTTACACTGTTATACTCCTCGAACTATGTCACCAGAGTTTCCTTATAAACATCGCTTCCATTCTAAGTTTTGTCCTTAAATTCTACCACTATATTCTTAATTAAAGTTCTCACACTGCTTATGTTACACTCCTTTGTTTATCTTAAACTCTATTTGCTCTAAGTACGGTCAAGTCTCTAAATCTCCTCATTGATGCGCTCTAAACTAGTCATTCTAACCTAAGCCATTCATGCACTACTTGGTCTCGACCTGCCACACACGAGTCGATCACTAGAAATTTACTAACTTAATCTCACCTCTAAGTTTACTTAGATGGTTTCAGTGATAATTCTCACTCTCCTTATTCTATAAATTGCAAATTTCTCAATTTGTTATCCCTTAAACGCCAATCTAAGCTCTCATTTATTCCAACGATCTACTTTACCTTCACTAAATTCCTCAAGGCTACTTAGAGTTCATCGACTAATCTATTTTTGTTCGCTCTTTCCAATCATGTTCCAACTATTCTACTCGAAAATCATTCTAAGTTTAACTCTTAAATTCTATATTAATATAGATACTCCTAATCTTCATACGAATCGTCAATATACGAGCTCTACGGTACTTGATCTATTTAAACACACTTCAGGTATTATAACAATCTAGGTATCCCTTTATAGGTTTATTTCTAAACTTTCTTCTTTCTTGAATAGTCGTATCCTAATACTCCAAAAGGTCGCCAATTAGGTACAATCCTTACCTACTTAAAATCCATATCTCATAGGGCGTATTCCTCTAATTGTTACTAAACCCTAGGTGCGCAAACTCCGTTGATTAAATCAAACTAATCCTACTAATGTATAACTATATTTCTATATGGTGTTTATTGTTATATGTGTGTCCTATTATCTTCTCTTCGAGGTTCGCCTAGTAATTCCTTCTTACTCACCTATTACTCTCTTCTTTACTAATTTCAGATCTAAATATCTTATCTATCATACACATATCGTTGTACAAGTAATTCAAATAATACCTGCAATTGTAGAAGGCCGGGCCCCATCGTCGGCGTTGTCAAGCTCGATGAAGGCAAAGACTCTCGGTACAACTTTCCTTTGATCTCTGCCATGTTGATCTCTGCCTGATTGATCTCGACCCTGATTCGGGCAGTCTTTAACAAAATGTCCTGGTTCTCCACACCAATAGCACACATTTGTGCCTACCCTGCACTGTCCCCTGTGCTCCCTCTGGCATTTAGGGCAAAGAGGTAACCAAGAAGCCCCTTGCACCTGTTTGCCTTTCCCTCGATCATTGCCTCCTTCTAGAGGCCTCTTAATGTCTCTTTGCTGCTGTTGTTGTTGTTGCGGTGCTCTCGGCTGCCAGCCTTGATTCTGCGACTGAGGTTGAATCTCACGGAAGAAGCCCTTAGCTGGCTCCCTCGATCTAACACAAGTAGCTCTGGCGGCCTCAATATCCAGAGCCCTAGCTGTGATGTCAGAATAGGGTACGTCAATAATACCTGATACAACAACGTGCATCTGGATCTCCGAATTAAGGCCCTCCATAAACTGGTGTACCTTCTCCTCGTTATCGCTGACAAGGCGCGGTGCAAATTGCGATAAAGCCTCAAACTTCCGGATATACTCTGCAACTGAACCCGTCTGCTTCAGCTGCGTGAACTCATTCCTCTTCGCCACTCTCACTGTGCGGTTAAAATACTTGTCAAAAAATACAAACTTGAACCGATCCCAAGTCATAACTGATACGTCCGTCGTCGCTTTGATCGAATCCCACCAGAAACGGGCATCCATTGCTAAGTGAAAAGTAGCATACGCCACCATGCTCCCGTTCCCTACCTCGGCATAAGCTAACATATCCTCCATAACTCGGATCCATTCCTCCGCAACAGTAGGATCTGATGATCGACCATCGAACACTGGAGGTCGTAGGCCCTGAAACTTCTGCATGCCCTGGTTGTTGGGAACTATCAAATCCCGGGCCCTCTGGTTCTCTCGATTTACTAAGTCCGTAATCTGCTGCGCTTGCCGGTCCATATGCTGAGACTGGCGATCTATCAACTCCGTAAATCGATCTAGCGCGGCATCTCAAGGATCCCTTCCTCGAACCATTTTATAAAAATCCTATAAAAGATCAAAACAATAATCCTAAGAAACCAAATCAATAAAGCTATAAAATGACTTACAGTTGATGAAGGATGTCCGCGTAGTGGCTGTGCAGTCGAGCAGTCTACAGAACCGATTTTAAAACCCGGGGGCTCTGATACCATAATTGTAACGCCCCGATTACTGTACCCATTTTTTCGTATAAATTTTTATTTTCTTTTATACTTAGCGTTTATGCGGAAAACATTTTGAAATCAAACTAAATAAAACTTTTTAAAACAATTATAAACATTTAATTTAAAACTATAAACAATTAAAACTATTTAAAACATTAAACAAATCGCAGAGGGGTAAAACCGGAAAAACAGAGAGGAATGAAAGCAGCGACTGATCGCTGTAGGCGCTGCACAATGTAGCGCCCGATCACTGCACTTGCAGCGACCAGTTTCTTTTGTTTCTCTCTGGAATCCGAGATTCCAGAGAGCTAAACCAACCTTTACACCAACTTTCTCTCCCATTTTCTACTGTACTTTTTCATGAAAACTCTCTATAAAACAAACTCTCCTTCCCTACCCTATATACAAATTGCAAACTCACACAGCTCACCTATAAACCGAATCGATTTTAAGAAAACGAACCACGTGGTTCTATTTAAAAACTGACCATCCCCAAATACCAAACGTTTACAAAATACATTTCAAAACGTTTTATAAACAATTTCAAAACATAGCCTATCCACTACCAGAACCAAACATCCTGTAACGTCTATACAATTTAACCAAAAACATCAAGATAATCCTCCAAATACATACACAACCCCAAACCCTCAAAACACGTATATACTTCCCCCACGGGTCGGTAAAGCATCAACTGTACAGCACACCACCACAAGCATCGTCCATCAACCGAGTCATGCCTCAGGTGGAGGGACCTCGTAGTCACCTGTATCGGGATCACCTACACCATACAGACACCTATGAGATAAAAATCTCAGTAAGCTCTAGTAAATGCAAATGCGTGTTGTGCATATGAATCTGTAAATCATGCATTGTTTTCTTTACTTTGCTTTACTTTACTTTGCTTTGCTTTGCTTTGCTTTGCTTTGCTATAAACTGTATACCGAAGGGCCATTTAAACTATATACCGAAGGGTCATTTAAACTGTATACCGTAGGAACATCATTTCTTTGCATTCACTTTAAAACGTCGTGCGGAAATTCGTTTTCATGACCTTTGAAATACGTGATGCATGAACAGATATGAACATAAAATAAACAATCAACATGCGTACCATCAAGACCGAAATGGAATAACCTATAACAATTATAAACCTATCTACCCGACCAAAGCAATTTAAAACAAACAATCCATTGAGATCCTCGACGCTACATCGAAGTACGGTGTAGGCCAATCGGCCAGAGAAGATCACGAGAACTTACCTCGCGTCCGTTGCAGCTCAAGCTCCGTCCACGAGCGTTGTTTGTCAGAGGCAAAACACAACGATAATCAATATCACGCGTTTAAACTTCTAATCGTCCGAATTCAACATAACCTTAACTAAGGAACTTCCTAAAGCCCTAATCCAATTCATTGAGCTATTTATTCGAGCAATTTACGCTCGGCACTTCAATTCACAATTTACGAGTTTTTCTCTAAAAACCCGAAAATCCCCAAATTTTTAACTTTTCACAAATCGGTTTAAACTCGTCCAATAACGTCAAATACGTGCAATATATACTTAAGCACGGCTAACCTATTAATTACGAACCCTAATTCACGTTTTTAACGAAAAGGTATCGAAACCCTAATTGCCTAAAACGCCATAAATATCGAAATAAAAGCTCTAAGATGGTAGGCTCATACCTAGAACGTCGATTGAAGGAGAAAGCGTGAAGAACGGAAGACGAACGGGAGAGAAATCGGCGTCGGAATGGAGGGAATCGCTCGCGGCCAGAGAGGAGATCGCGAGGGAGAAAGAAAAAGAAAGGCTCTGGCGTGAAATGGAGGAAGAGAGGAAGGGCTGTGATGTTTTAATTAAAATTTGATTTGCAAAATTACCATTTTGCCCTTAGCACATATTTCTACTTTATTTCGTCCTTCGGTTCATTAATCGTCCAACTATTCGGGTTCACCAAATTTTCTTATTTCACCAACAAGTCCAACTTATTATTTGGGATTCATTAAAACTGTCCGTTCGCAATTTGGACCCTGTTTACTATTTTTACTAAAACGTTCTTTATATTACTAGAAATCTAATTACTCGAAATATAGCGTCACTATCCCGAAAAATCCTATAAATTTCTTAAAATCCCAATTAGTCGATAGGATCCTAATGATGCTTTCTTTTCGTAAAATGGGCTTGATTTGACATATTTACAAAAATGCCACTTATATTAAAATATTAATATCCCGAAAAGCCTGGTATTACACGTACTCCTGTCTTCCGCGTTCGTGGTATTCTCTGCTTCAGAATCCAGAAGCATGAGAAGCTTTGGCGCAATCAACGAGGTGAAGGAGATCGCAAACGCACTCAAGGTCGCTTTGTGGTCGCCGTGGTATTCCTCTGCCCTCTCTGTGGTCGCTTTGGCAACCACCTCCGAAGTTCGGCGAACCTCCTTCTCATGTGAACAGTGTCAGGGGCGATTGGTCGCCCCTTTAGGGCAATGCAATTCGCCCCCCTAGGGCGATGCAAATTTTAAATTGCCCCTGGGGTGATCCATCGCCCCCTCTAGGGCGATATATCACCCGTTCCTCTGCTCATGGGAGCGATGAAGTTCCTCAACATAAATCCCTGCATTTGTAACAATTAAAAATTTCTATTATTTACACGACTAAGTATCTATCATATTTTATCATTACTATAACAAATATTTATTATAGTTTTAATAAATAAAAGATTAATGAAATATATAATATAAAATAATTTTATTTATGTAATCTCAACTCATTTTGCTCGGCTCATTGGGCCAACTCGGTTCGGCTCGTTAGACTCGTAGCTCGCGAGCCGACTCGGGTTGGAAATTTTTTGGGGTCAGCTCGTTAGGCTCGGTAAGCCGGGCCTTTCTCGGCTCGGCTCGCTCGTTTTAGGGGTGAGCAGGATTTGACTGCCTCCCGAGAACCGGACCGGACCGACGGTTTTGGTTCGGTTTCGGTCAGTCCTCCTAATTTCTCAATCTGGGACCGGTCCTCCCAGATGAATTCTCGTTTGGTTCGGTCCGATCTTCGGTCCGGGTACTAAAATCTCGGAACCGGCCCGTGGAACCGAACTGAAAGATCAAGGTCAGTGACCCGATGTTATAAAATGTTGTAACACTTCGTGTGACACCGGTTATAAATACGATATAGGACAATATTAAAAATGCGGAAATTAACGACACAGGAGGTTGTTAACACAGTTCGGCAATCAGTCTACATCTGCGGGGCCACGCCTAGATATGAAAATATTTCACAAGTTCAAACAAGGTTACAAGACACTCGGACTAAAACAAAATAAGACTCCCTCTTATATTTGATGCCACCTCCTTCAACCTTCACAAGTGAAACTGTTTTGCGAGCTCCCCTCGACTTTGAAACGATCCCTCCCGAGATCTAAATACGACAAGCTCCCCTTGCCCACGATAAAGATGACAATCACAAGAATAAAATCCTATGACACTGTCTATGACGCTTTGACAATGTCTTAGGATATGATCACCCAGAACAGGCTTCAACAAACCAGTCTTTAACAAGACCGAATCAATAATCACATACACCACACAGAAATGTGGGTGAAGAAATAAAGACTCCCAGATGAATAGAGAAATTCCACACTCAAGAATAATGGCGTCGGCACCTTTTAACATACAAAAAAAAACTTTTATATCAAGTGCAAGAGCAGATCTGTTTCTCTCAATCAATATCTTCTCGAAACAGACTTTTCATTCAACAGATCATATCCCACGAAATCAGTCTAAGGATCCGAAAAACTCTGCCTAACAAATTTGCCGCAGAGACACTTCCAATGACACTTTAGGAAAGTATCCCAAATAATTAAGAATATGATCCATATTTGTTACGATTCCTTTTCCAGCAAATCACATTTGAATTGACGAAATATTCTGCCAAATATTATCTTCAAAATAGAAGGATATAATAATATATATTCCAAAATAATATAATTGCCAAAAACATAACTTACCAAAATTAATAGTTTGCCAAAAATATAATGCCAACATACAGTTGCATTAACAATCTCCGCCTTTGGCATTTTTTGGCAAAACATAACTCCCCCTGAAGGAGATAATTCGAAACTCCCCCTAAATGAGAAGTCTTTGAAGCAATCCGATCAATATAAAGTCATTTCAAATAGTAGAACCAATATAGGAGATAACCACAACATTTAAAATATAGGAGATTTCCACAGCATCATAAAAGCAATCAAGCTCCAAAACTACTCCCCCTTTTTGCCATAAAAAGTCAAACAGGAACCGCCAATGTCAAGCAAGCATGTGCATAGCATCCAGCAAGAGAGAAATACTGAAAGAAGTCTCATAGAAATGACAAACAAACATCTAACCAGATTGATCAAGGGTAGCAGGATCTTCTGTAGTGACATTTGGTGTAACATGTTCAGGAGATGTGACAATTTGGGAAATAAACCCAAAGATATATCCACAATTAACTTCCAGAATCCCATAAATATATTGTATCTCCCATATTTGCAGAAATTCCACCAAAAGTTCATAAGCATTATGGAAATAAACCATAAATCCTTCCACAAATTGAGAAATAAACTCAAGTTTTCACAAAAAGGAACGAAATCTTCATAGAAAATCACATGTGTCATGCAGGACGTTGAAGACCAAGAATAGCAAAGAAATTGCCTTTTTGTTTTGTTTTTTTTTTTTTTTTTTTGTACGAATGCAAAAAAAATAAAAACAACACTCACAAGTACTTTCTTCAGAGAATGCAAAGGGCAAGAGCTGACCTTAGTTCGCATGTAGACAATGATGAAATGAGATAGCAATTATCAGAAGACCTTATTCCTTCGATGATGCATTTATTTGTATGATCCGAGACAACACATTTGTTGCGAGTGAAATGCACCTTCAGATCTTGATCACACAACTGACTTATGCTGATAAGATTTGCTTTCAAACCTTTTACAAGAAGAACATTTTCCAGAGGAGGCAGTCCTGGAACGTCTAGTGTTCCCTTTCCAACGACATTTTCTGTGACGCCGTTTCCAAATGTTACTTTTTCCAGACCTCCTGATGTGATATTCTTTAAGAATCTTGCTTCACTTGTCATATGTCTAGAACATCCACTGTCAAAGTACCATGCATCAACAGATGTTGCCTTTAGAGAAGTATGAGCAACATTACTCTTACCAATGGTTTTCTTTATCCATTTCTGTTTGAGAAATCTGTATGAAGAGATATATCTAGCAGTACTTTTTCTCAAGTCATCAAGATAAGCAAAGCACCTAGGACGAATATGACCTTGATGAAAACAATAATGGCAAATTGGAATAAATTTATTACCTTTATTCTTGGGAACATGAAGATTGGACTTCATCTGATCACTGTCTTTAGAGTTAGATTTCTGTTCAGTTTTGTTGATGGATATCGCAACTTTCTTCCCTTTATTTTCAGCATCGATGTTTGACACTTTCGGTGACATTGAGCATTCTCCTTTGTAACCAATCCCAGAGGTATCATCACATGATCTTCTGGCTATTAGAATATCATCAAGAATAGAGGAACCTGAGTTTAGCATTCTAACATTCTTCTTCATGTGATTTAGTTCATTTGACAACCGCTCTATCTCATTCTGGCTTGATTTCAGTTTAGCTTCCAAATCAATAACACAATCTTGAAGACTTCCATTTTCGTTTTTCAGACTTCCAATCTGTCTTCGAAGATGTTGATTTATTTCAACCAATTCTGTCCATTTTTCATAAAACTTCTTATTTTCATTGACAAGATCTTCTTTTGTAATTTCTTCTGTATCATCATCGCTATTTTCAGATATACTTTCAGAGACATTTTGAGTGACGCTATCAAAACTTGTAGGTTTAGCTTTAGAAACCAGCGCCATATTTCGGTTTGAGATTTCATGTTCTTTTTCTGAATCACTCTCACTCCAGGTTGTGTTGAGAGAGGTCTTTTTCTTTTTCAAGGTATTTGCACATTCAGCCTGGATATGTCCAAAACCATCACATTCTCTACATTTAATTCCCCTGTTATTCAAGAATTTATCTGAAGGTTGATTTTTGTCTTTGGACTTCTTATAACTTGTAGAGTCATTCTTGGAGTTAGTGACATTTTGTCTGACACCACGATTATTTCTACCAAATTTCTTCAACATTCTGCTGAAATTTCTTGATAACACTGCTAAAGATTCTTCCAGATCATCTTCATTAAATTCTTCAAAATTCTGCATCTCTGCTTTTAAAGCCAAGTCTTTCACCTTCTCTGTTTCCACATTTACATCGAGATTCATCTCAAATGTTCTAAGAGAACCCATCAGCTCCTCTAATTTCATTTTGGTGATATCTTTTGCTTCTTCAATTGTAGTAACTTTACAAGCGAAACGTTGGGGCAGAGATCTTAGAGTTTTTCTCACAAGTTTCTCTTCAGAAATAGTTTCACCAAGAGCAAAAGCTTCATTGGCAATGTCACAGAGTCTTGCATTAAACTCGGCAATGTTTTCATCATCATGCATCTTTAAGTTCTCAAATTTTGTTGTTAAAAACTGCATTTTTGATAGCTTTACTGCTGAAGTACCTTCATAAGTAGTCTGAAGAATATCCCAAGCCTTTTTAGCAGACTCACATGTAGAGATAAGTCTGAATTGAGTTGGATCAACACCATTAAATATAGCATTAAGAGCCTTTGAGTTACTATTTGCTAGAACATTTTTAGTGACGGACCAGCTTTCTTCAGGTTTGATAGATGTGACTCCTTCTTTGCTTATAATCATTGGTGGGTCCCAACCTGTTATAATAGATTTCCAGGCTTTTTCATCAACAGCCTTAATAAACGCTTTCATTCGAGCTTTCCAGTAAGCATAATTGTTTCCATTTAGCAAGGGTGGACGCACTGTTGAACCTCCTTCTTTCATAGAGTCCATCGTAGCAAAAACCAAGATCAAGTCCTACGGATCTCGCCTAAGAAACAGAGACGATCTGCTCTGATACCAATTGAAAGATCAAGATTAGTGACCCGATGTTATAAAGTGTTGTAACACTTCGTGTGACACCGGTTATAAATACGATATAGGACAATATTAAAAACGCAGAAATTAACGACACAGGAGGTTGTTAACACAGTTCGGCAATCAGCCTACATCTGCGGGGCCACGCCTAGATATGAAAACATTTCACAAGTTCAAACAAGGTTACAAGACACTCGGACTAAAACAAAATAAGACTCCCTCTTATATTTGATGCCGCCTCCTTCAACCTTCACAAGTGAAACTGTTTTGCGAGCTCCCCTCGACTTTGAAACGATCCCTCCCGAGATCTAAATACGACAAGCTCCCCTTGCCCACGATAAAGATGACAAACACAAGAATAAAATCCTATGACACTGTCTATGACGCTTTGACAATGTCTTAGGATATGATCACCCAGAACATGCTTCAACAAACCAGTCTTTAACAAGACCGAATCAATAATCACATACACCACACAGAAACGTGGGTGAAGAAATAAAGACTCCCAGATGAATAAAGAAATCCCACACTCAAGAATAATGGCGTCGGCACCTTTTAACATACAAAAAAAAAACTTTTATATCAAGTGCAAGAGCAGATCTATTTCTCTCAATCAATATCTTCTCGAAACAGACTTTTCATTCAACAGATCATATCTCACGAAATCAGTCTAAGGATCCGAAAAACTCTGCCTAACAAATTTGCCGCAGAGACACTTCCAATGACACTTTAGGAAAGTATCCCAAATAATTAGGAATATGATCCATATTTGTTACGATTCCTTTTCCAGCAAATCACATTTGAATTGACGAAATATTCTGCCAAATATTATCTCCAAAATAGAAGGATATAATAATATATATTCCAAAATAATATAATTGCCAAAAACATAACTTACCAAAATTAATAGTTTGCCAAAAATATAATGCCAACATACAGTTGCATTAACACGAACTTTTCATTTTACGTTTTTATTAAAAATAAATGAAGGGTTCACGCTGGCCACTGCCAAGCGCTCTTGCTCTCAGTCACCCGTCACGATTCATGCTCACGACGCAGTCTGCCAGACGATCACCCCTCTTCGTCATCACGATTCTGCAATCTGATTCCGCAGTTTCAATTTGCCTTCTTCGGTGGTTCTGTAATCATACCGCAGTTCACCGTTTAGCGTTCACGCCTCAATCTCTCAAAAGTTAGGGCTCGGCCTCAGCTCGCGACGGACTGACAGTCACTCTGACTCTGTGACTCAGTTCTCCCTCGCACTCGCCAGTCTCTCTTTAGTCTTCAGCCCTCACGGCTCACACACTCGGCACTACGCAGCAAGCAACCCGAAAAGAACTCAATGCTCACGGTTCACACACTCAACAACAAGCAATTCAAGTTTGGAACTTCAAGGTGCGTTTATTATTCACTACTAAATTGTATCATTAGTTGTTAAATTGTGAAGTTTGTGTTTGTTTGCTGCTGAATTTGGAGTCTCCTTCGGCCAGCAAGTTTGTTTGTTGCTGAATTGTATTATTTGCACGCCACTCGGCAGCAAGCTTGCATGTTTAGACTTTAGTTAAGTTTTGTTTAGTGTTAAATTTGCTGTTTGACATTGGTATCAATCCGAGGGCATTTAATTTGCTGTTAAATTTGTTGTTTAGTGTTTAGTTAAGTTTTTGTTTAGTGTTAAATTTGTTGTTTGCATCTTGTTGTTTTGCTGCGCAAATTTGGGATTAATTTCCCATGCATCTTGTTCCCAACTCAGACCCATATAGAATCCAACAACCTAATCAGTCAGACCATATGCTTAACTCGGTTAGGTCACAAAGCATAAACCAGCCAGGCGTGTCTACTTTTGTTGATAGTTATCCTTAGTTTCGTGGTCCTAGTCAAATGTTGTTGCATCATCCGCAATCAGCCCCTCAGGTATTTCATGCAACCATATGTTTGAGTAATTATCGACAATGAACCATATTACATTACCATTTTGGAGGCATTACAGTTTATTATTATGACTTTTTTTTAATCTTTTATCACATAATCAACCTGAACCAAGTTCCAGAAATCAATATTCTAGCAAAGGATCCGAAATCCTAGCAAAATCCTCGCTAAGTATGGGACCACAATACTGCTTGTTTAGGAATTTGGAAAGAGAGGTCAGGTGGAGGTCATTATTTCAAGACCTAATTCCGTTAATGCAAGGTTGTTGCAACTTTCTCTTTCTTTCTTATTTTTCTCAAATCATTAAAAATTTCTCTTGATTTCTATGCCCTGAAAGGATACATAAAAAACTGGTGGGAAAAATCGAGATCGGACCGAACATTCCAGTCCGGTCTGGTCTCTTGGCAGGCCGATTCTGGGATTCAAGATAAAAATCTCGAATCTCACGGTCCGGTCTGGTGCAGTCCTGGAACCGGACCGGAGCAGTCTCAGAACCGGACCGGACCATGCTCACCCCTAACTCGTTTAACCTCTCTATTTCCAACTAATCCCCTACTAATGGGCGAATTAAGTGAAATTTAAAATAAAAATAGATTATATTTTTATTTGTCGGTGGCAATTATCACAGACATAATATGGAATTTATGAAATTGCTCAAAACATGGATGGATGAACTAAAATGTGAATGACCAATAATGCGAAACAAAAATACCATAAATTAATTCCTTCTTGATATATGGTTTTCTTCGATGGTTATATCGCCTGAATCATAGCCAAAAACACAGTTTAAGAAAGACCAAAAGTCCATACATTCAGTTGAAACTACATGAATTCACCTCTATACGACAAACGATCGAGTCTTGATCTCGCTATAAATACAATTCAGTCTTGACAAATTCATCGACTACATCGTCTAAAATGGACACAGAATATTTAACCACTTCATCGTAAAACTACAAGATGGTAATTGAGACTAGTACAATAACAGTATATGCAGAATTATACAGTTAAGAACAAGAAGTTCTTCTACAGCTAAATCTTCTACCTTCAAATTTCATGGGCAATTAGGGTTTCTACCAGGACCGCCGTAGAAGAAATAGCTGCCCCAGTCATCGCTTTTTCCGGTTTGAACATCATAGCAATTCGGCTGCTCCATGAAAGTCCCAACATCCTTAGCAACTCTCAGATTATTCGACCCATCAACATACTGTATGTTTCTGAAATAACCGGCTTTGCCGAATCCTTCTTCTGAAAAATGGCCGCTGCCCATTTCGGTGGAGGTATGTTCGCCGTCCGATTCGGAGTTTACGACCTCTCCTCCCCACTCAATCATGGAGGCACTGTCTGCCAAGTAGGGGAAGAGGAAGGATGGCCAGTATCCCAGCACATAGCCATTTCCAAACTGCATCCACCAGTTTCCTTCTTTCGGATCCTATCACATTTTAAGCCAATTTAAACAGTTGATATAGTTTTTTCCATCAAATCTTGAAAATGATTGGAATTTCAGCCTAACTCAGTATAAAAAAGTAGTGGGTTGGATAGATCCAATCAAATTTGACTGATTTATCAGCAATTTTTCGAAATTTTATCGTGGGATCGATGATTGAAAAAACAGCTCACGTGCATTCTGCAGAACTGTCAGAGATTCCCTCCATCTTCAGTTTCTTAATTTTGATTTTCATCTACCATTTAGCTTTACCTACCGTGTTCATTTCAGTCCAGATAAAACCATTACCTTCCAGACAAGAATGCTTATATCATACTGAGAACTTCTGTAAGAAGAAAGAGGGTAGATGCTTGCTCCCATGGCTATTTCATTGTTGATTTGAATAAATCCAGAGCAGAGAAGATTGTAGCATCCAGTCGCTTGGTATGCATCACTCTGTCACAGACAAATTTCAACAAAAAAGCAATTTTCAACAAATTTTATCCTAATTTTGTAAAGATTTATGATGATTGAAGTTATAAAAATCAGATTTTGAGGGGATGGAAACTTACAGTCCAGTAAGTGAAGAGTCTGGTATTGTTATCTCCGTACAGATCAGGGCTAACCTGATGATGATTTGTTTTAGATGATTTTGAAAATTCAAAAAAAAAAAAAAATGGTTGAAGAAGATGAACCTGCCAACCAGCTTCAATGCTGTTAAGATCTTGACCAAAAGTACCTCCCAAAACCCAGATTTGAGACAGGCTGAACTCATTCGGGTGTTGAACGCTGGGAGACCAGACGTTTATGGTTCCTTTAGCTCCATAATACTTGTCTCCTTCCACATAAACTATTGCATGCTAAAAACTCCAAACCCAGAACGAGAACACAGTTTGAGAAGGAAGAAATTCTAGAGAGAGAAGAAACAGATTTGCTGGGTGGGTTTTGATTTGAAATTTGAGGTTTACCTGATGACCACTTTGAGTGACGAGGTCTGCAGAGCTGGGTTGAGCGACGGATTGGCTCTTCTTTCTGCCATAGCTTTCTACAGAGCTTCTTGCTCTTACTACATCATGCATTCTTGTTCTTCTTATGGGGATGGTTCCTTCTGGACATCTTCCTCTCAGATGCCATAGCTGAGTAACTGGCTTCGATTTTGATGGTATTTTGCTCTCTTCAAAACTCAGGCCTTCTGGATGAAAATCCGGCCACTTCTGCTTCGACCAAATCCCGACAAAAAAGAAAAGCTGAGCTCGTCGGGAAGATCAAACAAAGAGAATGGAGGAAAAAAGGATAATGGGTTTCATTTTTACCTGAATTGTGTGGTTTTTGAGGAGGGGATGATCAAAAGCTGGCTGATGAGCCACAGGAACGCAGCCAATGATATCTCCATCTGGGCTCTGTTCGAAAACTCAGAATCGAGCTCAAAGAGTTGCAGAAAAAAGTCATGAAATTGCAGAAAGAAGAAAGGAAAAGCAAAGTTAACCTTTATGGACTTGACAGCCCGTTTGTTCAAGCTTCTCAACTGGCTCTTAATTTCCAGCTTATGGCGACTTATACTGCCTCTTCGTCTTCCCCAGCTCACTTGCCCAAAAGCTAGCAGCAACAACAGTAAAAACGCCATTTTTATGCTCCACCTGCTTCTTCGACTTCCATTTCCGGCGGAAAAATCCATAATTCAGTTCAAAACAGAGACACCCTTTTGATAATTTCTCCAATTTAGCTTGTCGGTTACGAGAAAACCCAAAGTAAAGAATTTTTCATTCAACGAACTGAGCAGGCAACAGAGGGGAGACACTTTTAACTCTTCCCTCTGCTTATCCTACGCACCCACGAACCCTACCACCTTGTACAACACGAACAAAGGCCCTGCCTTCTATCAATCCCGCTAGACTCCAATATAACTGCCGACGACTTCGTTTGTCCAGTTTCAGAGCAGTCAAGTGATGCAGATTTACTGAAATTAAGAAAGATGGATCTTTCTTAGTTCTTCTGATTATTGCAGGAATAAGTTGTTCTGGTTATCCCTTTAATTAATCACTAATTTGACTTATTTGCAAAAGACATCATTGCCCGGAGTTTAATACAGAAGTTCTTTCCTCCCACCTCGTAGTCGTCTACTTTGGAAACTGAATTTTCTGAGCATCCAAACAAAAACCAGACCACATGCCTTATTTGTTGGCTTTGATGCCTAAGACATTACATGTTGGGATTTGGGATTATCATAAATTACAACACTCCCGTGACTCAATTTAATACCCTTTGAATTTTACTCTTTCCCACTTGTTTGCTGTTCCCCTCTTTCGCGGTGTAATTTGGTACCTTTTTAATCGTTTTTAATTTTTTTATAATCAATCTTATCCGTGCTTTTAAGATAATTATCTGTAAACATTATTTTATAATTTTAACATTCCTCTACTAAACTACATAAAATGACATCATAATTAAGAGAAAAATGAAAGAGTGTGGAAGGATGTAGATGGTTAAATGTCATTATTAATAATATCAATTAATAAGCTTCAACGTGAGATAATAAGGTAGAAATAAATATAATTTTTGTTAACACATATGAGAGGGTAGAACTCATCAACTCCAGGGGAAAGGGAATCTCCCTCACATATATACAAAGTGCAGACCCATCCAATAGGCGATGTGAGACAAATACAATTATCAATATCTGCCCTCAAGCATAGTATGCTTGGGCTCGGTCCAATTCCCAATATCGTTTAGCTCTAATACCATGTTAAAACTGAGATTGTATATTGATAATTCAATCCTTACAAAATTAAAAAAATATAGTACCAAGACGATGAACAGTTTAATAAATAAACTAAAAAACTAACCTACCTTCATATGATATATGCTAACAATTTTAACATTACTGTTTACTTTTTCAACAATTCCAATTGTGCAATAATTTTGCAAAATTATTGTCTAATCATGAACAGTTATAAAGCAGACAGACAAGGTCGTCCTTAAATGAGTTTCCCGACCAAACCCACTGGTATATAATTAAACAAATGACAGCAGAGAAAAACCACTGGTCTGAGCCTGCGCTATGTCCCTCTTCTTCTCCAAAACCAAGCTCAAATCGCTCAATAATGGCGATTTCTCTCTCTTTACCCTCGCTGTTCGTATGGGTTTTCTCTTATTTGATTGAAATTTCAAAAACTCCAGCCAATTTTGTGTGATGAAAAGGCGGAAGAATGGTCCATAACTCCATTAACGTGGGCCAAATTAGCTTTACAGCTTCAATATGTTGGTTAGGTATTAAAATATAATTGCTATTTTATGATGCCATTTTGGCCACTACTGCAGTGCAGGCGATGGGAGAATCTTCACTGAAGACAAGACAAGGCAATCCCTTACATGTCTCTCTAAAACATTATTCTTATATTTACTAATGTCTTGATTAAGATTCATACGTGACACTGAAATTAAAATATTCAATAAAGTTCTGGCGTAGATAATCATTTGTTTAGTCATTTCGAAGATAGCTTCAAACTAATGATTTTCAATCATATTTCCCATTTGAACAAGTAAATGAATAAATTTACTGTCAAAAATCGAATTAGAATATGAGTTTTGGAACGAAAACATAAATAATATATAAAATGTCTCAACCATAAAACAAGTTCATACCTCCATGGTTGTGTGTCGCACTCTCATGTACTTGATGCATCACGTACCAATACAAACTTCCGTAAATAGATGGTTAAAATTACAAAAAAAAAAAAAATTAATTTGTGAGGATAATGACAAATTGACTTAAATTAACTGCGTTAACAAATTAATTCTGTTTAATTTTCCCATAAAATTGACATGTTCACGACACGTTTAAACAACCCAAGTTTCTAATTTAAAAATAGGTATTCGAGTTGTAGAATTATATTTAAACAATCCTAATTCTCTAATCTCTTTCTTTAACCATGAACAAGAATAGCCAAATTAAAGATCGATAATACAGGAATTAACGTGGTTCGGACACAGAGTTCTATATCCACGGATGCACCACATTCACTTTATTATTAATTAAAAGAAAACACTGTAGGATCGTATTTGTCTAAGAGGGGGGTGAATTAAACTTTTTAAACTTAATTTGTTAATCTAATCAATTTCTCTCTTATGTTCAACTGATAAAATAAACAGCAAATAATCAAACAATAAAGGAGAGAGAGAGAGAGAAATTGACACCACAGTTTTTAATGTGGTTCGGCTAAGCTTGCCTACGTCCACGCTTCAAGGCTCTCCCTTGAAGATTCTTTCCTTCTCCTCACGAAAAAACCAGATCGAACTTTCCGGACGTCGATCTATTACCTTTTACGAAACCAGATTGTTCTTCGCAGGCGACAATCCACTGCCTTTTACACAATTGTAAGTATGTAGTTTTTCAGCACAAACTACACTCTCTCAGAGATTGAATCTCAAGTTTAGAATCAGAGAGATGTAGAAGAGAATACAGAGTGATTTTCAAAAGTCTGCTCGTTAGGGCTCAACAATGATTTTCGCAAAAGTTATTTTTCCCGAGCTTCTTTTTCCTTTAAATAATCAGTTTAAAATCGGCTCTCTTCATTGAATGCTTCTTTCTGGATATGGAAATATATTACTGTTGGAGAAGCATCCGTACTTAGACAGCTAGCCGTTTCGTTCTGAAGTTGCTTTCGTGCTTCGCCATTAATTGACAGGAGTTAAAGCTCTAGGCGACTATGACTGTAGCTTCGCGGTTTATTTTTAAAATCTGGCGGAAGATATTGTTCACTGGTAGATGTTGTTCTTTTCAATGCTTGAACCGCCATAGGTAGATGTATCTTTAAAAATGCTTGAACCGCCATAGGTAGATGTATCTTTACAATGCTTGAACCGCCATAGATAGATGTATCTTTAAAATACCATCGGTAGAAGTCTTCAAAATTCCATAGGTAGAAGTCTTCAGAAATTTGTCGTTTAGCTAGCGGTGGATATGACCTTTGTCGTTTAGCTAGCGGTGTATGTCTTCTTTAAATTCCAGCAGTGGATGTGTACTTTTATCGTTTAGCTGGCGATGTATGTCTTCTTTGAATTCCAGCGGTGGATGTGTACTTTTGTCGTCTAGCTGGCGGTGTATGTGGCCTTTGAATGCCAGCGGTAGATGTAAACTTTTCTTTGTCATCGGTGGATATACAATATAAAACAATTTCAGCCCTGTTTTTCTGAACACTCAGACAGATTTATTAGACAACTAAAATACCCTTTTCAAAGGGCATTTCCAGATAAATGCAAATAACATAATTATTTATTTATTCATTAATATCATATATTTAATACAATAAACAGCTTATTATTCTCAGCAACATAATCTCAATCAAATTACATTACTTAAAAAGACATTATCAAAAATATCGTTAGACTTAAGCATAATTTAAGTTAACAATCTCCCCCTTTTTGATGATAACAAATTATGAGTATTAATTGATTGACAAACACTCCCCCATAATTCTAGCTCCCCCACAACATGTGCATGCAAGCCAATTTAGTTTTCAAATACCAGAACAGTTCATAACAGTTCAGCAGTTCATTTCAGTTCACAATACACAGATTTCTCCCTCTTTGACATTATCAAAAAAAATGTAAAGCAATCAACAACTCAACATGTGTATATTAATGAAAGAGGAAAAACAGATTACCAAAATATGAGGATAGCAGTAAAATTGTTTAAAAAAAAAATATCGCCTATTTAAACGAAATCTAAAAAGTGCTTCCAAAACGCTTGGATAAGCGAAGAAGGCACTTCAAGGTTCGGAAGGAAATAAGCATCTACGAGTGCTTGAAGTGATGCAATATCGAGAGGGAGTGGTTCTTGATATACCACCAAGTTCCTACATGGAGCAGAAGGTGGAAATGGTTCTGGAGAGACCACCAAATCCATACATGGATGAGGCTCTAGCAGAGGAGCAGCAGATGGAGAGGGTCCTCGATAGACCACCAAATCCAGACATGGTGGTGGCTCTACTGGAGAAATGGCCTGAAGAGCAGCCATTGACCCTTGAAGATCAGATGTAGACTCGGAGACATGGGAACTAAAAGGATCAGTGAACCTGAGCTCAGCATCTTGGATATCTAAAGGTATGAAGTTCACTGCCTGGTCAACTTCAGGTCTGATGATAGGAGGAAGGAAATCTTCAGAACAAGCCGCTGAGTAACAAAGAGGTCGAGGCGGTTCTGTCTGAAGACCTTGAATGTTAGACTGAAGAGATCGAAAGTCCCTGGAGAAAGAGCCTTCAAGTTTATCCATCCTTCTAGTCAACCTTTCCTGAACAGAGTCAAGATCTATGCTCATGTCCACTCTGCTCTTCGTGAGCTTGGCATCTAAAGATTTATTCATCTGATCCTGAACAGAGGAGAGAGCAGTGCCGAAGCTCTCTATGCGAGTCATTAACTCAGAGAATTGTTCCTCACTTATGGAAGATCTCCTCTGATAGGTCTTTGGAGTTGGAGGAGCAATTTGAAGGTTTGGAGTTGAGGAGGTTTGGACTTGAGGAGCAGGGGTGGAACCGGAGAAATGAGAGGTGGAGTAGGCAGAGATGACAAAAGAGGAGTTGGTGAAGGAGAAGATGGACTCTCTGGAGGTAGAAGAGGCACAGATGAGTGAATAGGAGGTGCCACATAAGTATGTGTGGGGGAAGGGTGTCTGGGAACAGGAGGAGGAGGAGAGTGGGAGCGAGACACTTGAGAAGTGGAAGGTAAATTATCAAAGGCAGGGATCTCAGATTCATCCCCTCCTTCGTTAATTGATTCCTCCTGCAGGACAAGTTTCCTCTTCCCTAGCTTGACAGACTGTGCCTTGGAACCTTTCTGGCGAGACTCATCTAAGACAAAAACCCCTTGTCTATTCCTTTTTATCCCCATTCTAATCAAAGTGGTGAGGGAGTAAAAGCTAGAAGGTTGAAGACAGAAAGGCTCATCTTCCTCTAAAAATTCTACAGCAAACTTCTCAAAGATTTTCATGAGAAGGAGATTGTAAGGAAGAGATGAAGCCCTGGCTGAAACACTTTGAATCATCCTTCTTAACACAATGTATCCCACATTGAAAAGTTTCTGTTGGAAGAGTGCATATAGAACAAACAGTTCCATGCCACTCACTTGATCGTAGTGACCACCCTTTGGAATGATGTTGTATCCTATCATCTGATGAAAGAGCCAAGCCTTGATGTTGAGGTGCTTGCTCCTTAATTGGTAAGGGATGAGATTTGGGTCACGAACAACAGTCCTATAAAATTGTTGACCCTCAGGAGAGTTAAGGAAGGGAGGCTCATTTCCTAACGCAAAGAACTTAACTTGAGAATCCAAAAGGGGGCTTTCCAACAGCTCATTGATTGATTGGGATGTTAGAACTATGTGTTTTCCATACACATAGCTCGAAACTGTAGAGAAGTCAGAAGGGTAGCTAAGATTGGTATAAAACATTTTAATGGCTACGGGATAATAGAAGATTCAACGTCAAATAACCCTAACAGACCAAGACTCTTCAGGGGTTCAATTAAATCCAAGCCATCAAAGTCCTCAAAGATAATACCCCAACTAGGAATTAGAGATTTATGCTTAAAATCATCATGATACCTTGCTTCGGCATCACGACTGAGAAAGTAGAGAGACGGCCATTCAGTTGCACGAGGAAGTTCTCGTGGCTGACGAACGGAAACCTTGGCCTTTTTCTTAGCTAGTCCCTGAACAGCGCGAGATGAAGATGCCATGATCGATGAAACAGCTTTCTGGATGCGAAAACTCGAAGGAGAGGAAGATTAGGAAGTAAGGAAACGACAGATAGGGCAGGAGTTTTCGAAAGAGCGCGAAAAATATGAAGCGTCTCAAACAAGTGAGTTTGAATTAGGGCTTCGCCTGAATATATGAAGACAAACCAGTAACACCGACATCGCCCGATGGGTAACACGTGTCAACAGATTAAAGAATATATCTTCTGATACATATCGGTAGATATACATCTTCCGATGGTAAATGGATGATGCATATCTTCCGATGCCTTCATTGACCAATCTGCTCTATTACTCAAAATTTACCAACAGACGAAGAACCTCAGTTTTTCTCAAACCGAATGAGACCTAACCTTATTCTAATATTGTTGAAGGTCTTTTCATCCAAAGGCTTGGTAAAGATATCAGCTAATTGATCTACAGAATTGACAAATTCTAAAGAAATATCACCTCTTTGAACATGATCTCTGATGAAGTGATACCTAACCTCGATATGCTTAGTTCTAGAATGTTGGATTGGATTCTTGGAAATATTTATTGCACTGGTGTTGTCACACCAAATAGAAATCATATCATAGAAAAGATTATAGTCCTCTAAGGTCTGCTTCATCCACAACATTTGTACACAACAACTACCAGCAGCAATATATTCACTTTCAGCCGTTGAAAGTGCAACAGAATTTTGCTTCTTAGAGTACCAGAAAACTAGAGATTCACCAAGAAATTGACATGTTCTACTGGTGCTTTTCCTATCAACTAGATTTCCAGCATAGTCAGAATCTGAGTATCCTATGAGATCAAAAGAAGTACCCTTCAGATACCACAATCCAAGATCATGAGTTCCACTCAAATATTTAAATATTCTCTTGACAGCATTAAAGTGGGATTTCTTAGGTGCAGCTTGAAATCTAGCGCAGAGACAGACACTAAAGAGAATATCTAGCCTACTAGCAGTCAGATATAACAAAGATCCAATCATACCACGATATTTTTTAATATCAACACTTGTTCCATTTTCATCTTTGTCCAATTTGGTAGTGGTACTCATGGGAGTTCTAGAGGATTTAGCAGATTCTAAACCAAATTTCTTAAGGAGCTCCTTAATGTATTTTTCTTGACAGAAGAAAATGCCATCAAGAGATTGATTGATCTGAAAACCTAGGAAAAATTTTAGCTCCCCCATCATACTCATTTCAAATTCACTTTGCATTAGGGAAGAAAATTCATCACACAGAGTGACATTACTTGATCCAAAAATAATGTCATCGACATAGATTTGAACTATAAGAATATCATTATCCGATTGCTTGGTAAAAAGAGTTGAATCGGTATTACCCTTTTTAAATTTCTTTTCCACAAGAAAATTCTTCAACCTATCATATCAAGCCCTATAAGCTTGTTTTAATCCCTAAAGAGCCTTTCTTAGTTTATATACATGATTGGGTTTATCAAAGGCTTCAAATCATAAGGGTTGCTCAACATAAACTTCTTCAGTAATGTAACCATTTAAGAATGCACTCTTTACATCCATGTGAAAGAGTGTGAAGTTCTTGTAGCAAGCAAAAGCTAAGAGCATTTTAATTGACTCTAATCTGGCTACAGAGGCAAAAGAGTCCTCAAAATCAATACCTTTTTCTTGAGAGTATCCCTTAGCAACTAGTCTAGCCTTGTTTCTTACAACAATCCCATTTTCATCCATTTTATTCTTGTAAACCCATTTAGCTCCAATAATAGGATGATCCATAGGTCGTGGAACAAGTTCTCATACCTTGCTCCTTTCAAATTGATTTAACTCCTCTTGCATAGCCACAATCCAATTATCATCATTTTCGGCCTCTTCAAATTTCTTAGGCTCTACTTGTGAAATGAATGTCACATTGGCACAGAGGTTCCTAAGAGATGATCTAGTCTTTACTCCTAAGGAAGGATCACCTAAGACTTCATCTAAGAGATGATTTTTGACATACTTCCAATCTCTAGGCAGAGCAGAATTTTCATCATTAACAGGAACAATATCTAGAGAATTTGAAGATGGTTCTAGGGATTTTTCTCCTTGAGGGGTATCTGTGGGCTTATCTAGGGAAAGGGAATCTAGACACTTTTCTAAAGAAACATCCTCATCCACATTGATTGTGAGCTGAGAGGACTTATCAAAGTTGACATGAACAGATTCCTCTACAACTAGAGTTCTCCTATTGAACACTCTATAAGCTTTACTGGAAAGAGAATAACCCAGAAAAATTTCAAGATCAGATTTGGAATCGAATTTTCCTTAGTTATCCTTAGTGTTAAGAATGAAGCATTTACAACCAAAAGCTTTAAAATACTTGACAGAGGGAGTTTTTTCATTCCAAAGCTCATACGGAGTTTTCTCAAGGATATGTCTTATAGAGACCCGATTAAGCACATAGCAAGCTGTTGAAACAGCTTCAGCCCAGAAATACTTTGGAAGGGAATTTTCATTTAGTATAGTCCTAGCAAGCTCTTGGAGGGATCTATTCTTCCTCTCAACAACACCATTTTGCTGAGGAGTTCTAGGGGAAGAGAAATTGTGCTCAATTCTATATTTGAGACACAAGAGTTCAAATTTCTCATTTTCAAACTCTCCACCATAATCACTACGAATAGCAACAATGGTGAGCTCCTTTTCATTTTGAACTCTTTTCCTAAAGCTAGAGAATGTACCGAAAGTTTCATCCTTTGACTTCAGAAAGAATACCCATGTAAACCTAGAGAAGTCATCTATGATGACAAAGGCATAGAGTTTACCTCCTAAGCTGGCTACATTTGAATGACAGAAGAGGTCTATGTGAAGAAGTTGAAGAGGCTTGGAAGTGGAGATTGCATTCTTCGATGCAAAGGAACTTTTGATCTGCTTACCCATTTGGCAGGTTTCACAGACCTTATCCTTCTCAAAGGATATCTTAGGAATCCCCCTAACTAAATTATCCTTAGTAATATTAATTAAGGTATCCATACCTACATGTCCTAATCTCCTATGCTAAGTTCAGCAATCATTGGAAGACTTTGCAGCAAAACATTTTTCATCATTGCAAACAATATTATCTAAGTCAATGATATAAATATTTTCTTTCCTATAACCTGAAAACAGAACCTTACTATTTGAAGCATCCTTAATTATGCAAGAATTTGATTTAAAAATCACTTTATATCCTTTATCACATAACTGGCTAATACTATGCAAATTATACTTTAGTCCTTCTACCAACAGCACATTTTCAATAATAGGATTAACGTTGTTATCTACATTGCCGATGCCAACAATTTTACCATTTTGATTTCCACTAAAAGTAACACTTCCTTTCTTTTTGTTGACCACAGCAAATTTTGTTGAGTCTCCCGTCATGTGTCTCGAGCAACCACTATCTAGATATCATTGATTTTTCCCGGGAGAACAGTCAACCTGCAAAACAGTAATCAATTGGTCTTCTTAGGTACCCAAATCTTTTGGATCCTAGTGTTAGGTCTGGTTCCCTTAGAAACCTATTGAAGTTTACCACTTGATTTCTTACTAAAATTCAAGGGACATTCATATGATTTATGCCCTACTTCATTACAAGCATGACAAGTAGAAAGTTTAACAAAGAAGTTCTTAAAAGCTTTTCTTTTATTGAACTTATCATAACCTAGACCTGCTTTATCATGAGTAGCTCTCTGATTTCCTATTAGCATGGTTAAGTTCTTAGTACCATTTGTGAACCAAAGAACAAGATTATTCAGTTTTTCATTTTTACACTTAAGGTCTATTATTTCCTTTTCATGCAGATTACATTTCTTAGCATACTCATCGATCAAGTTTGCATTTTCTTTCTTCACAGAATTATATTTAGCTTTGAGCATACTATACTGTTTAACTAAATCATTGAAGGCATCTATTAGATCACCCTCATCATTATCACTGTCACAAGAAGAATGACTTACCTCATCTTCATGTGCCATGAAGCACAGATTGGAAACTTCCTCGTCTTCTGAAGAAGAGTCACTCTCACTGTTATCCCAAGTGGCCTTCATTGCACTCTTTTTGAATTTCTTGGGGCCTTTAGCTTGTGGACAATCGGCCTTTATGTGACCCGGCTTTCCACACCCAAAGCAGGCAATCTCCTTGTCTTTACGTTGCCTATCATTCCTGGGAAAACTTCTCCCTTGCAACTTCTTCCTTCGGAGAAACTTTCTGAATCTCCTAGTGATGAGAGCTATATCCTCATCATCTTCTTCTTCTTCTTCCTCAGATACTTTCTGTTTACTGGAGGAGGCTTTCAGAACAATATCCTTTCTTTTTGTAGCCTCTTTTTCCTTGAGGTTCTTCTTCTCGTTTGACCTCATTGTGATCTCATGCGTCATGAGTGATCCAATGAGCTCCTCAAGTTTTAGAACTTTGAGATCCTTTGCTTCCTGAATGGCAGTCCCCTTCGGCTGCCAACTTCTTGGAAGACATCTGAGAATCTTCCTGACCTGTTCTTCACTATAGTAAGATTTACCAAGAGCTTTTAAACCATTAGTTATGTTAGTAAATCTTGTAAACATAGAAGAAACAAATTCATCCTTAGGCATAGAAAATAGCTCATACTCATGTATAAGCATATTCAGTTTGCTCTCTTTCACTTGATTTGTGCCTTCGTGTGTGATCTCTAAAAGACGCCAAATCTCTTGAGCACTCTCACACCCTTGTCCTCTATTGAATTCATCTCTATTTAGAGCACAGTATAGAGTGTTTATTGCCTTGGTATTTCGGTTCAGATTTCTTTTGTCAGAATCTGTTAATTCATGAGACTCTTTAGGAATATTGATTCCATTTTCAGTTTTCATGGCCTTGAAAGGACCATTCTCTATTAAGTTCCAGATCTCATAATCCATGGTTTGAACGAATATTCTCATTCTTGCCTTCTAGTATACATAATCACTACCATCAAAAAAAGGAGGTCTATTAATAGCTTGACTTTCTATGTGTGTGGAGTTTGTGTTGAATGCCATTGTAATAGTATCTTAGACAATATTTAACCTGCTCTGATACCAATTGTAGGATCGTATTTGTCTAAGAGGGGGGTGAATTAGACTTTTTAAACTTAATTTGTTAATCTAATCAATTTCTCTCTTATGTTCAACTGATAAAATAAACAGCAAATAATCAAACAATAAAGGAGAGAGAGAGAGAGAGAGAAATTGACACCACAGTTTTTAACGTGGTTCGGCTAAGTTTGCCTACGTCCACGCTTCAAGGCTCCCCCTTGAAGATTCTTTCCTTCTCCTCACGAGAAAACCAGATCGAACTTTCCGGGCGTCGATCTATTGCCTTTTACAAAACCAGATTCTTCTTCACAGGCGACAATCCACTGCCTTTTACACAATTGTAAGTATGTTGTTTTTCAGCACAAACTACACTCTCTCAGAGATTGAATCTCAAGTTTAGAATCAGAGAGATGTAGAAGAGAATACAGAGTGATTTTCAAAAGTCTGCTTGTTAGGGCTCAACAATGAATTTCGCAAAAGTTATTTTTCCCGAGCTTCTTTTTCCTTTAAATACTCTGTTTGAAATCGGCTCTCTTCATTGAATGCTTCTTTCTGGATATGGAAATACATTAGCGTTGGAGAAGCATCCGTACTTAGACAGCTAGCCGTTTCGTTCTGAAGTTGCTTTCGTACTTCGCCATTAATGGACAGGAGTTAAAGCTCTGGGCGACTATGACTGTAGCTTCGCGGTTTATTTTTAAAATCTGGCGGAAGATATTGTTCACTGGTAGATGTTGTTCTTTTCAATGCTTGAACCGCCATAGGTAGATGTATCTTTAAAAATGCTTGAACCGCCATAGGTAGATGTATCTTTAAAATACCATAGGTAGAAGTCTTCAAAATTCCATCGATAGAAGTCTTCAAAATTTCATCGGCAGAAGTCTTCAAAATTCCATCGGTAGAAGTCTTCAGAAATTTGTCGTTTAGCTAGCGGTGGATATGACCTTTGTCGTTTAGCTAGCGGTGTATGTCTTCTTTGAATTCCAGCAATGGATGTGTACTTTTGTCGTTTAGCTGGCGGTGTATGTCTTCTTTGAATTCCAGTGGTGGATGTGTACTTTTATCGTTTAGCTGGCGGTGTATGTGGCCTTTGAATGCCAGCGGTAGATGTAAACTTTTTTTTGCCATCGGTGGATATACAATATAAAACAATTTCAGCCCTGTTTTTCTGAACACTCAGACAGATTTATTAGACAACTAAAATACCATTTTCAAACGGCATTTCCAGATAAATGCAAATAACATAATTATTTATTTATTCATTAATCTCATATATTTAATACAATAAACAGCTTATTATTCTCAGCAACATAATCTCAATCAAATTACATTACTTAAAAACACATCATCAAAAATATCGTTAGACTTAAGCATAATTTAAGTCAACAAACACCAAGAATAGAAATTAGAGTTCAACTCACAACTGGAGATTTTACCTAGACTTCTCAGATTTAAAACAGAACATTACCACACCATTACCTTAGTGACCGGAGTTACCTTGCACGGGAACCTTCGTCATCGGTCACCGTTTGCCACTCTTAGTCGCTCAATCTCTCTCTCTATTCTCCTTTTGCCCTAGCTCGATGACTAGATCTATACTATTCTAATTACAGACTGACTTTTAACTAAAGAAAAAAACGGACAGTTATAAGGCCCAAACCAAACCCAGTTCAAACGGAACAGACCAAAGAAAAAACCAAAACCAACTATAACAATTCTCCACCTTAGTTTTGAGTTTTCCTCAAACAATAACAAAATAAATGAATTACATCAAGAGGCTCACTGAAGAGCCAGAGATCTTACTTACCTCCACCAAGGTTAAACATTGATTAAACTTGGTACTTAATAATATCTTAGTTAGCGCATCAACATGATTCTCTTCTGTGAGAATCTTTTTAACAATGATGTTTCATTCCACATGGAATGTTGAATTTCTCATACGATGAATGGTACTGTGACTGTCCCATAAACAACTAAGTTAGTACAATTAATATCTAGTTTAGAAGGTAACCTTTTCAAACTGGCCGCTCAGCCACAAACTATAAAATTGTACTCGTGAGTTGATCTTCTAGTATCAAAATACTCTACATAATCTGCATCGATAAATCCAGCAATCGTACATGTACCTTGCATTCACTAAACCAATTTGAGCATGAATATAAAGAGTTAAAAAATACCTCATGAGCCATTTTGGTGCCTGCCAGTGACTTCTTCCTGGTTCTGACATAAAACGTCTCTTTATGCTTATTGCAAAAGCCAAGTCTGGACCAGTGCACGCCATAGTATACCTTGAATTGTCCACCATATTTAAATATAGAATTCTGCTGTGAATTTCTCCTCTTCCAAATTCCCTCCTCTCTTTTCATAAACTCAAAGAAAGAATCTAACTTACTATGCTCAGCTAGCCGAAAGTGCATAACAATTATATCAACATACCTGAACTTCTAAGTCAGTTTATTACTCTCGTAATTAGGTCTCTAGTGAGCTGATAATTTGTAACATCCTTCACACTAGTCTCAATTTCAATCAACTCAGTTTGAGAACTATCGGTACCTTGAGATGATATGTCCAATTGCTTATCTCCTTCTTGCTTCACATCAACCTGCACGGTCTCCACCGTTTCAGTAGGTTTCTTGTCCTTATACTTAAATGGGAAACTTGTTTCATTGAAAACCACATCCCGACTTATCAAAGGCTTGCTAATTTCCTTCAATCTTCCGCAATTGGTATCCTTTGACTCCATCAAGATATCCAAGCATAATGCACTTAACCGCACGAGGCTGAAGCTTGCCTTGCTTTATATGTGCATAGGCTGCACATCAAACAACCCAACCTGCTATAAACGGCCAGATATCCATGTCAAACCTCAAATGGAGTCTTAAACTCAAGAGCAGTAAAAGGACAAAGATTGATCGAGTAACACGCTATTTTCACAACTTCTGCCCAAAATGACCTAGGAAGACCTGAATGATGTCTGACGATTCCCTCTTTCTAACAGTATTTATCAAACTTGGCAGAACAAAATTTCATACCATTATCAGTTGTAAGCTTCTTGATCCTTCCTACCAATTTGATTCTCCACCATCTTCTTTCATGTCACAAAAATCTCAAATACTTGATCCTTTGTACGCATGCAAAATACCCAAACTCTCCTAGAGAAGTCAACTATGAACGTCACAAAATAGTACGTTGCACCTTTAGACTTTGTCTTTTCTAGCCCCCATACATATAAGTGTATGTAGTCTAAGATTCCTTGCGATGAATGCGCCAATTTAGGAAACTTCACTCTACTGCTTTTATCTAGGACACAGTTCTCACAAAATTCTAGCTTTGATATATTGCCCTTGCCTAAGAGATTTTGTTTTCCAATCTCAAGAAGACCTCTTTCATTGGTATGACCTAACCAAAGGTGCCAAAGATTGATTTTATCCTGTTGATCTCTCGAAACTAAACCAACCTCACCAACAACTGTAGTCCCTTTCAAAATGTACAACTCATTTTTAAGGTTCCCCTTCATCACCATCATCACCCCCTTGGAAATTTTAATAACTCCTCTTCAACTTTTACCATACAAACGGTAGAGTCAAGCAACTCAATCAAAAGCAAATTTATTTTTAATTGAGGAACATACCTCACTTGCTGAATGGTACGAACACATCCATCTTAACCTTGATTGATCATTCCCCTTCAATCGTGCAAGCCTTGTTATTTCCTAACAAGACTTTTCATCCAACAGAACCATTAAAGTTTTGGAGCCACTCTTTTCTAGGTGTCATGTGAAATTAACACTCCGAGTCCAAAACTCATTGTTCCTCCGATTGAACCTCAGAGAAACCAACACATTTGATGATTCATATCTATCTGTAACAACCAAAGCATCTCCTTTCTCAGACTTTTTCTCCCTCATATTCCGTTTTTGTTCATAACAATCCTTTTTATAGTGTCCTTCTTTATTGCAGAAGAAACACCTTCTTCCTTGCTTCAATTTCCACCTCGATTTTCCTTTAGAGTTCCTTTACCTATTCTCCGGTTTCCCTTTAACCAAGAGACCTTCTCCTTCAAAATTATATTTTTCCTCAGTCCATCTTTGGAATTCCTAAGAATTGAGGCTGCCTTAACTTCAGCCATAGTTAAGGTCTCTTTATCATGCAACATGGTATCCACAAAGTACTCGTACATTTTCAGCAGTGAGCTTAGAATTATTATGGCTTGATCCTCCTCCGCTATTTTAATTCCTATGCTATTAAGATCCAAAATGATCTTATTGAAGTCATCTAAATGTTTCTTCATCTCTTTTGAATCCTCCATAGTCAAGGTGTTTAATCTTTTCTTTAAGTACAATCAATTAGTCAAGTAGCGCTCCATGTAAAGCGCTTCCAACTTCATCCAAACCAAATAGAGTAAACTCCTCCTCACTCACCTCTCTCGACACCTTATCACAGATACTTAACAATATAGTACTATATTTTGAACTTGACCTCATCGATTTTAACCTTGTCAGTGATTTTCCAACTTTCTATGGCATCCTCATCAATTGCTTGTGCAAGTCCTTGATGCACAAGCAATGCCTTCATTTTAATTCTCCAAAGACTAAAGCCATTTATCCCAGCAAATTTTTCCACTTTGAATTTTTTCATCTCTTTAATCTCCTCTAAACAGAACCAAGACAATAGAAACAGCAAACCAAAGCAATTTAAACGGATTAGTGACAAAGCAAAGAATAGAGAACCACCCTTCACAATAGAGAACCACCCTTCACAGTCTCAACACGCAAGCAAGAATATTCAAGAATCAATATGCTTTATATTACTTCACCAAGGAAAAAAAAAACTCTAATATGAAAATTAATTTACAATTGAAACAAACAACAAGATTAATATAGATTAGTTTACAGTGTTTTCGATTCACAACAAATCAATTACACAGCCGAAAACTAATCTTTAACCAGACCACACACAGGCTGATTTTTCTTAATACCACAGTTAATTCAACAGTAACAAATTTAATAGTCATCATTAATCCTTAAATAGTACTGAATCAAGAACACAAATAGAATTAATCAACATCCAACAATTAATTCAACAACTAAATTAATTTGAGACTTTTAAACCCCTGCAGAACCAAGAAACAAAGGACAATCAGAACACTTTGAATCGAAGTAAGTCAAACCGGCAGAACACTTCAAGTAAACAGGCCATAATTCTTCAATAAACAAGAATCAAAATAAACAGAAGCAGCAACATTGCAATAGAGACCCTTCCTACACCAAGAATCGGAATAAATAAAAAATAGAATACCTTAATCTGAAGCTAGCGAGTGAGCAGTCCACGCTCACCGCACTACAAGTTCTGGTCGCCAGCTCTTCACCTGCGGTCATTCGCTTTAATCATTCATTAATAGTAAAGTCCATTTTTGGGTGTTCGCCTTGAACCTCGAAATTCCACTCCAAATGCACTTTTTCCACTCTTCCATTTTTGAGTGCCCGGCTTCAATCTCGAAAGCCCATTCACAAGACACTTTTTTCAATGCCCAGAAGTTTTAGAATTCATGTTGTTCTATTATTGGTTTTTTCTTCTTTGATAGTGTCCGAGATTCTTGATACAAATGTCCTTCAATGTAATTTAGGAGTTCAAATTATATGAAACAAAGAATCTCATCTCATCTCATCTCATTTAGTGTGCTGGGATGTGATATATCTCTTATTTTTGGCAAATATTACATTTCTTAAAGAGTTGTTCACTCTGAAATGATGCATCCTAGCTCTAGTTTAGTGTGCTGGGATGAGAACTAAATATTTAAGATTAAATGCTTGCTCTGATACCAAATGATGAGAACCACGAGTATGTCAAATTCGAGACCTTTCAACAACGCAAAATAGAAACTCAAGAACACCTTTGAAATCAAATATAATAAACTTGACCCCAATCGAACTTTGCCAACGGAACCAAAGTTATCAAACAAGGAGCTTGACCTGTAACCGAACTTGTGATTAGAACCAAAACTATCAAGTTGATCTTCCAAGTTTTGACTTGAAGAATATCAATTTCTTCGCAAAGAACCAAAGAGAAAATTCTCACAAAGAGTACCTCAAAATCTTGTACATTGATTGTATAATATTGTAGAGTTTATGTCTTTAAATAGGCTACAAAATATCCTAATGTAATAAGAAAATAATTAGAAAATATCTAAATATTAAGAAACTTAACAGATTAATAAAAGAAAACTATACTAAAACAAAAGCAGATTAGGTAACTAAATAAAAAGAAACTTTGACCAATTTGATTGATGAATTTCGTAGCTCCCCTTCCTAAATTTGTGCCCCACCTTTCTTCAAGAATTAAAAAATAAATGTTTGCCAATTTGATAGAGAAAATGGAATTCTGGATGGATTTTGCATGTGCATGTTTTATTGTTGTGATTCTATTTCACTTGCTACTAAATCTTTAGACATTTTTCAAGTATCTTCGGTCTTCCTTTCCTCTCAAGCATCCTCTTCAATACTTAATAAATTTATTAATTTCAGCTCTTGTTGAAAATAATATTTTTCTTGGATTTCTAAAATCAATACACGTAAGTCTTCATGTATTTTCTTTATTTTTGATCTTGTCATTGGGACTCCAATATCATGACATGAATATTTAATTTTAGGCTTGAAGTTGGTTGCACCTTGATTCACATCATTCTTGGGGTCAAGTTTTTTATACTTGATGCAAATACGTTCCTGAGTTTCTATTCTGCGTTGTTGATGACCTCGGGTTTGACATACTCGCGATTCTCATTATTAAGCTTGTCGGATATATGTGTAGGTACATTGGTTCATGTATTTAGGTAACTCATTAAGTATTAATACATGTATTAAATTAAATAGATAGTTCATATATTATTTTATACATGTACCAAATAATCCTATAAATAGAATATGAGTCTAGGCATTATCAAATCAAGTCAATTGTCAAAATCATGTCAATAAAATAGTTTTCTTTGAAGCTCCTTCCTCTCTACTTTATATTTTTTTCTTTTCCAAAAATCTCTTTTCCTCATTCTAACAAGCCAAATTATGACCAAATTATTATGAACATACTGGGCTTTTAGCTCATTCAACATTAATTAGGATTTTGATTGCCACTTTAATTAGTACTCTATTCAAAAAATTTCTTCAGAAGAGATTTGGTTAAAGTAGAATGACTAATCATAGTCTTTATCTTGTCATTAATGGATATGTTACATCTCTCAAATACATCATTCGTGCTAGGCGTCCCCAACATGCTGTACTAGCGAACGATACCACATTCTCCTAGAAATTTTGAAAATGGCTTTGCATGTTATTCATCTTATCCATAATATTTTTCGTAGTAGCTCAACACGAAGGTCGGATCGGGCAACATTAATTTTCCCGTTCAGTTGATTTTCAACTTCACCTTATAAGCTTTGAACATCCCCTTAGATTGAGATTTTTCATGAATTAAATTGAGATACTTATAATATGAATGACATTTTTCAATGAATGTAATAAAACACTATTGACCATTCTTCGAATCTACGCGGAATGACAAAAAATGTTTGTATGCATTAGTAATAAGATGTTTGTAGTTCTGTTGTCGATATTTGCTAGATACAACCTACTCAAGCTTTAAAGCTCCCCACATCAAGTGGATCACAATTATTATCAAATACAAGTCTTTTCATTCTCTTTTGACCTAATTACTTATAGTATAGCAACTTAGAATTTTCATTTACGTTTTTTAACTTGAATTTTTATTATATGACGCAGCATTGTGTATGTTATCCAAAATTATTTAAACTACTAGAAAATACTAAATTTATTACTTTTAGATGAACCAAAATATTCAAATTGGTCCAAAATATAGATAGAAACTAAATTTTGTCAAAACAATGATATGTTATAGGTTTATTCTAAGTCTAAACAAAAATATATTTTAGAACTTTACATCCTCAACTTCGACCTAAATTTTTTTATCTTAAGATATAGAGTATTTATTACTCATGCCACGTAAATCTAATGCTAGTGTTTAATATTAGAATGCAAATATAATGATCCTCCAAAAAAAAATATTTGATTAGACTCAATTTATAAGTGCGATGGATGAGTCACCACAGCGGAGTAATAGTAACAAATTTTAATTTTTAAATCTCTATTCTATGATGTTATATATTTACGGGCTAAAAATTATGATAAATTATAAGTTAGTAAATTGATAAACTATTTGCATGAACGAGTGAATAATACGTAAACATAATATTAGCTAACAACGTCATTGCTCATTAGCAACTATCATTAACTATGAATAAGAATAATATCTTTTTAAAAAAAAAAGTAACTTAATTAATAATTTATGATATCTATATTAAAACTCATGTGATCCACTTTTTCAATATTTTTAATGCTTAGAAAAAAAAAATCGAGAATAATAATGATACAAAAAAACATAGAAATTATTAGGGCAACTTTATTGACATTGATAACTATAAAAAAAAGGATAAATACCCTAAATTTTAAAGCATTATAATAAAAAACCTAAATATAATACTAAATTATCCCTTACACACCACTCATCCTATAATCGTTAATTAACTCTAGAGATACAAAATTGCGTAGACAGAGCTCAAATCATTTTTGTGATTAAAGATAAAAATACATGAAGCATGTGATTAAAGACTTGAACAAAAATAAATTAAAGTTTTGAACATCACTGTGTGCACCCCACCCTAAGATCAAGTGTAGACGTTTAGTTCGAGGCTTTGGTTTTTCGAAGTTCAAATTACGGAAGTCCGGTGACTCACACGGACACTCAGAGAATCTTATGAAAGTCAAGACACCCGTTAACTGGATGAGTAATGATAATGTTTGAAATGTTAACAGAAGATAGTCGGAGGTCTGTTTTGTCAAAAAAAAAAAAGTTAACGTTTAAATTACAATTTATTTCAAAATATAAGTTTATATTGTAATGTTACATTTATTCTTTTATTTTATTATTTAAAAAACATGTGTTCACATGTTAAATAATTATCGATATAATTAATAAAATAAATTATTTATTTATTATTTATTATTAAAAATATATATATAAATGATTAAATTATTTTTAAAGTATAAATTTATGTATATTGAAAATTAATTAATTTTGTAGACTAGGATAATAACCATAGCGTTAACCAATATTATTGTTTTTCTATAAACAAAATTTCAAAACAGTGAGAAGACGTCTGCGTCAGCAAATGTTATGTGACGGGCATTCCCATGTTTTTCGAATCCCAAGAGACCCGTGTTTCTCAATTTGGGTCCAGTTCTGGACATGGCTCTTCATATTTCTCCACCGCCATTTTCGGCGTCGATCAAGGCCATTTCAGCCTGAACTTTCTTCTCGAATTAACACTGAGAGAGAGAGATTATTGTAATTATGGGTGTTGATCTTGAATCTCTTTCCGAGGCGACTTCCGGAGCTATCGGGTCGCTTGTCAGCAACGCCATCTTGTACCCACTCGACACCTGCAAAACCAAATATCAAGCTGAGATTCGAGCCCATGGTCGGCCGAAGTACAGGTCCCTCATCTACACCCTTTCATCTTCTTTAGACGTAAAATTTTTCATGTGATCGCCTTCTGTAACTATCTATATAATTGCATGATTGGGATATTATCAATTTGTCGTTTGATATTCTCAATTTTCTTGTTTCTGTTTTATGTTTCTGGGTCTGCTTTATTTTATGTGCTAGATGATTTTAACTCTGTCGCCTTTATTGTATCACCGGGTGATTGAACAAAGTTCTAGATTGCTTGCTTTTTTCTTGGAATTCAGCTTGTATCATTTTTATTGTGTTTTCTTTTGTTCAATTTATCATCTCTTGCAAGTGAGCTTCTATGCTCTGGTTTTCTTTTTCACTTGTGTTATTTTTTTTAGTACCTGTGTCCAATTCAGGATACAGTTGGAGCCAATGATCCCATGGATCATCCTCAAAATATGAACTTAGTTTGAAGTAATAATTGAGGTTTAAGCGGTTGACATGTTTGCAAGATAAATTGGAAAGAGTAAACTATGATGAATATTAATGTAAATTTTGTAAAAATATAGCTGATACAAATTCTATATTTGGGTAGATGATGCATCTGTTACTGATAAGAAATTGAAATTTGCATTATTGACCTTGGGTCGGGGTTGGAGGGTATACTTGTTTAAAGCAAACAATTACGAATTTGAGTGGACAATTGAGGGATTCGTTCTTCTCTCAGATCATCTTTGTCAATCTTTACATTGGTGGGTTAAATCTATAAGGTGTCCAGAAACTTTTTTGTGAATTTGTTTTGGATTTGGCTTTTTACTGCTCATCATTTTGTAATTATTATGATAACATTTTTGTTTTGGTTTGAGCTTTTTATTGCTCACCATTCTGTAATTATTCTCTTTAACCGGTAAAACTAAAGGGCTGGGAAAGCTTGAAGCCAATTCCTACAGTGATGAATAAAAGCACAATTGAAATTCCAGGGCAGTTGTCAATTGAGCAGACCATTTACTGTGGTTTCCCTGATCAAACTAGAAGTTACCAAGGAAAAACGTTTTGTTCTTGAATGAAAGCATTTACTTTAACTGAAAGATGAAAATCAATAATGTATTGAGGCTCACAAGTTTGTTGTAGTGGCATATATTTTAGCCATTCCTGCCGAAAATTAGTTGTTTTACGAACCCATTAAAATCAAGTTTTTATTTATTTATATCAACTCAAGATACCCGACATGATTTCGCTTGTTCTGGCTTATGTAGGAACCTCTTAGATGTATTGGAGGAAGCGGTAAAAAGCAATCACGTACTCTCTCTATACCAAGGACTAGGTTCGAAGAGCTTGCAGTCTTTCATTGCACAGTTTGTTTATTTCTATGGATATAGCTATTTGAAAAGAGTATATCTTAAAAAAAGTGGTGCCAAATCAATTGGAACAAAAGCAAACTTGATAATTGCTGCTGCAGCTGGAGCATGCACTGCCTTTATAACTCAGGTAAATCATTTGCTAGCAAGGAAGCTCGTTTGATTGAAATTTTTTGCTCCATGGAACTTCCTATGACTGTATTTATTGCTTGAATTACAAAAGTAGAAGAACATAAAAGAAAAAAGAAGCTCACTTCTAAAAAAATCTAAAAAATGCTTAGAATTATAAGCTCACTTCTTACTAAAAAAATCTTATGTTGTCCTATAGAGCTATATGATCACGGAATAGGGAATCTTTCCTTAAAAATTCTATTATTACTTTGTTCAAATTTTTAGCATACTAGAGCTTTGCAGTAAATTTTACAGGTTTCTTAACAGGGTAGAAACTAGAATAATAAAACAGAAGTGAATTCTATTTATCCATGTTTTTTTGTTTACCAATGTGTAGCCCTTGGATACAGCCTCCTCAAGGATGCAGACTAGTGTGTTCGGAAAATCCAAAGGGCTTTGGAAGACTTTGACAGAGGGTAATTTAATCGACGCATATGATGGTCTAGGCATATCTTTATTGCTGACTTCAAATCCTGCAATTCAGGTACCACATTATTGTCTTGTCGATGTCGAATATGTTGACCATCGGATCCCGAACGCAAATCTACCGAAAAGTCTAGCAACGATGCTAAAGACTCGGAAAATACCGTAGCAAACTAACAATTCATTCATCCGAAAAGTTCTTCTGCTCTTCCTCATGCAATTTATATTTCATCTTTTTCATCCACACATTTCACTCCCCTCCTGCATAACATACTTGCCACTTCAACAGGTTACTAATTTCTAAATTACCCATTTCGTACACTTCTCAACAACATTCTTCACATGTTAACTTTTGCTTTAAGCATGTGATTTCAGACTGTTGAATAGAATGAAACTTACCCTTTTCTTACTTGTAGTACACAGTATTTGATCAGCTGAAACAAAGACTCTTGCAACGGAAAGGAACTGAGCAAGGTTCATCTCCGCAAACCCTTTCGGCTTTCTCTGCATTCATGTTAGGAGCAATTTCAAAAAGTATTGCCACCTGTCTCACATATCCTGCTATCAGGTACACAACTGTTGTTCCATATTTATATAATCTACTATGTTTGGATGTAACTTGCCATGGATGTAGAAAGCACCTTATAGAGAACTTAGCCATCTCTGAAGTAAAAACTTAGAAGAAATGATGGGAATCTTAAAGACTGGTGATTTGATAGATTCTATTTTTCCAAACTTTCCTTCTCTCTCGATATGGAAATACAGAGAAAGTCATCTAGGACTTTGTTGGCTGTGAACAGAAACTGAGAAGAAATGTAGGGAATCTTAAAGAATGGTAATTTGGTAGGTTCTATATTTGCAGATTATCATTTTCTTAAATCCAATGGTTTACAAAATGAACAAACCTAATTGAATACAGGTGCAAAGTGATGATCCAAGCTGCCGATACGGACGACAACGAAATCAAGAAAACGAGGAAAAAATCACGCAAAACCATGGGGACCATTCTGCGTTCTATATGGCGAAAAGAAGGCGCGGCGGGCTTTTTCAAGGGACTGCATGCTCAAATCTTGAAGACAGTTCTGAGCTCAGCTCTGCTTCTAATGATTAAGGAAAAGATCAGTGCCTTTACTTGGGTTCTTGTTCTTGCAATTAGAAGGTATCTCTTTCTCACAAAGGGTACATTAAAAAACACTTGATTCTACTCATGAATATTCTTCTTTTTATAAAAATAATAATAATGATGATTAAGATCTTAGCAGATAGTTCATGTCCTGAGAATAGACCTACAGATTATATATGGTCCAAAGTTTCATTTTTTTGAATAAGAATTATGGACGTCCCATGTATTAGCATGATTAATAGAAACTATTGTGATTAGGAGAAGCAGATTAGTGTAATTATGAGTCAAACCATCTAATCAGATGGCCTTAGAGCTTCTGGAATTTCAATGTTATCTCCCTCCGGAAACGTCTCGAGAATGCTGCAAATTGTTCGCTCCGTTGCCGGAAATGAACTTATAACTAATTCTGAAATTATATTTTGGATATCACGAAGATTGAGGGCAGGCTCACCATAGGCATGTAGTAGCAACCTTTATAAATCTAGAAACTTGATGAATATTTATGGCAAAATGAATTCTATTTTTGTTGCACTTGCACATACAAAAGCATTATGCAGGGAAAAAGATAATGTTCTGTGTTCTCGTCAACCATAGATGTGACGACCCGTCTTTCAACGGACTGATAAGGAACCACCCATTCTCCGCGGATCCTGGGGCTGACCTGGGCCGGAGGTGGGTAAAGCTCCGCGGATCCTGGGGCTGACCTGGGCCGGAGTGGTTTCTCCGTTGAAGCAGGGGCCGTTACGAACCCAAATCGCTTGGGGAAGTACATGGAAATGAAACATATGTAAGAGATCCCTCCCAACATAGCAAGACGCGTTTTGGAGCACGATTGGCAACGGATCCCATAAGAACTCCGAAGTTAAGCGTGCTTCGGCGAGAGTAATTTCAGGTTGGGTGACCTCCTGGGAAGTTCTCGCCAAACAAAGCCGTGAGGGGAGGATATTGGGTTGCGGCCCAATCCCCGGAGCGGACAATATCTTGCTGGGAACGGGGTCGTTACAAATGGTATCAGAGCCTGTACCCAACCGGAAATGTAGCCAACGAGGACGTTGGGCCCCCGAGGGGGGGGTGATTGTGACGACCCGTCTTTCAACGGACTGATAAGGAACAACCCATTCTCCGCGGATCCTGGGGCTGACCTGGGCCGGAGGTGGGTAAAGCTCCGCTGATCCTGGGGCTGACCTGGGCCGGAGTGGACATAGCAAGACGCGTTTTGGAGCACGATTGGCAACGGATCCCATAAGAACTCCGAAGTTAAGCGTGCTTCGGCGAGAGTAATTTCAGGTTGGGTGACCTCCTGGGAAGTTCTCGCCAAACAAAGCCGTGAGGGGAGGATATTGGGTTGCGGCCCAATCCCCGGAGCGGACAATATCTTGCTGGGAACGGGGTCGTTACAAATGGTATCAGAGCCTGTACCCAACCGGAAATGTAGCCAACGAGGACGTTGGGCCCAGAGGGGGGGGGTTGCGGTGGGGGGGGGGGGGTTGTGTTGATTGTGACGGACCGTCTTTCAACGGACTGATAAGGAACCACCCATTCTCCGCGGATCCTGGGGCTGACCTGGGCCGGAGGTGGGTAAAGCTCCGCTGATCCTGGGGCTGACCTGGGCCGGAGTGGTTTCTCCGTTGAAGCAGGGGCCGTTACGAACCCACATCGCTTGGGGAAGTACATGGAAATGAAACATATGTAAAAGATCCCTCCCAACATAGCAAGACGCGTTTTGGAGCACGATTGGCAACGGATCCCATAAGAACTCCGAAGTTAAGCGTGCTTCGGCGAGAGTAATTTCAGGTTGGGTGACCTCCTGGGAAGTTCTCGCCAAACAAAGCCGTGAGGGGAGGATATTGGGCTGCGGCCCAATCCCCGGAGCGGACAATATCTTGCTGGGATGAGGGGTCGTTACAATAGAAATGCGAGAGACGGAGAGATTCTAGTAGATCTCTCAGTAATCTAATTAATTAATTATTATTAGGGTAATTATCGATTTGAACCATGTATTATGCACTTTTTTTCAATTCACCCCCTGCATTAAAAAAACTAGCAAACCGAACCCTGTACTTTGATTCTGTTATTAGTTTTGACCTTCTATCAACAATTTCATTAAACTCTCAATTAAAAAATTACCAAACGATCTTGGATTAAGTTGAAATTTTTACCACATGTTCACTACTTAATGAGAAGATAATCTGGAAATTTACATAATTTTTTAACACATTTACGATTTAATGTAATTTTATTTTAGTATTTTATAAAAATATTATAATAAATCATACAAATTTCAGAAAATTACGACAATTTTTCTATTATCTACCCATGATAAGTTGAACATGTGGAAATGTTTTCAAATAAATCAAATATCGTTTGGTAGTTTTTTAAAAATTAATTTATAAAGTAAAGAATAAACTGAGATTAATTTAAAAAAATACCAAATGATATTTGATTTATTTGAAAAAATTTTCACATGTTCAACTTATCATGAGTAGATAATAGAAAAATGTTCACAATTTTCTAAAATTTGTATGATTTATTATAATATTTTTATAAAATACTAAAATAAAATTATAATAAATCGTATATGTGTTAAAAAATAACGAAAATTTTCAAATTATTTTCTCATTAATTAGTGAACATGTGGTAAAAAGTTCAACTGAATCCAATATCGTTTGGTAATTTTTTAAATGAAGGTTTAATGAAATTATTAATAGAAGGTCAAAACTGATAACAGAATCAAAGTACATAGTAGGGGTGTGCAAACCGAACCGGAATCGGTGAATTAGGTTCGGTTTTCACAGGTTTTGAGCATAGGTTTGGTTCGAATCGGTTTCATTTTATAGGAACCGGTGAATTAGGTTCGGTTTTCGGTTTGGATCGGCCAAAACCGATCAAAACCACACCGAACCGAACCAGACCTTAACTAAAAAACAAAAAAAAAATCAAAATTGAAGAGTGAAGCTAGAAACCCTAAATCGTCAGGTCTTCAGTCTTCAGTCTTCATTTCACTCTTCATCTCAGAATCTCTCCTCCAGAGACGACACATCGCACACGCAGTCGTAGGCGAAGGCGATCCGGCGACGGCGAGGCGACGACGACAGACACAGCAGACGACGACAGCTCACAGCAGCACCGACGACAGCAGCACCGAGCAGGCTTCAGAATAACCGGGTATGTTCTATTCTTTCATTCGTTGCTTGATTTTGTGTTTGACAGGCTTCAAAATCAATGATTTTGCTCTCTAAACTGTGAAGTGTGAACAAACGACAGAGAGCAAAACTTGTGTTGATTTTGCTCTCTATCATTTGTTCACAGAGAGCAAAAATTGTTTTTGCTCTCTGTAAAAACACGACAGAGAGCAAAATCAGCTCTCTGTCGTGTTTTTACAGAGAGCAAAAACACGACAGAGAGCAAATTTGCTCTCTGTCGTGTGTTCACAGAAAGCAAAAATTGTTTTTGTAAAGAGTTATCAGTTCATTAAAACTCAGAATGACAAATTTTCTCACTAGGATTTTCACATAAATTCTTTGTATCCTTCTTCTCTTTCATCTCGCCGTTTTCATTTCGAAGTTACATATTGTTTGAAGGTCGTGTCTTCTAGGATGTAGATGTTGAATTTTCCCTGTCATCTTAACAGAGATTAGTTGATGGCGTGAAATTTTGTTGATTATTTCTTGATCCTGCAGAAATGTTTAATCTATCAGCATTTTTTTTTAAATTTCCTTAGTTTTTGTCGTATTTTTCATTTCTTTACTTTCTCCTTGTATATCAGAGAACTGCATCACAAGAGGAAGAGTTGGAGTTGCTTTTTGCTAGTCTCTCTCTGTGAATCAATTGGCTTCGACAATGGTTCGTCTAACTGAATTCATATTTGGATGCTCCTTGAAATTATTTTACGAGGTCAAACCTTCATTTTTGTAAAGATTATTGCATATTATCCGGTAATCTTAGTTACACCACTCATAGAATAAATTGATTTATTGTTATTTTGATTTTTGACTTTACTTTTCGTTTTTTATTCTTTTAATACATTTGTATTTATTTATATTTGACTATATATCTAATTGTTTTTTATCTCTCCCAATTTAAATTTACATTTTTTTTATTTTTTGAAAAATAGGTTGTAAAACCGAAACCAAACCGAACCGAAAGTTTAGGTTCGGTTTAGGTTCGGTTTTGGTATGCTGCAAAACCGGTTTCGGTTTTGTAAGTCCGAAACCAAAACCGATCGGTTCGGTTCGGTTTCTCTCAAAAACCGAACCGAAACCGGTTTTGCACACCCCTAGTACATGGTTCGATTTGCCGATTTTTTTAGTACATGGGGTGAATTGAAAAATAGTGTATAGTACAAAGTTCAAATCTATAATTATCCTTATTATTATTATTAATATTATACGTGAAATGTTATTGTTTATTTTTATATTTCACTCTTTAACGGGTAAATAGTAAACTCAAGGCAAATAAGAATTGTACATAGAAGTAAATGACGTATTTTTATCGTACTTGTACGTATAAAAATACATTTAAGGATTAAGTGTAAAAAAAAGCTTCAACTATCAAAAAAGTGCAAAAAAAAAACTTAAGTTTCGAAAGTGCAAAACAAAACTTTGCGGTTAACCGCTAACCCCCTTGCGCTGGGTGCAGCGGTTACCCGCCTCAAATAGAGCGGCTAACTGGATCATTTAAGGCGGTTAACCGCATTTAGAACAGTGTAGGGAGCTTCGCGATTTTCAAACCCTAAGCACCTTCAGTTGGGCAGTGCTGTTGTCCCGTCGACACCACTACCTCGCCGCCGAAGCTCGCCCAACTCCAACGCCCAATACGTCCAACTCGTCCTGCTACACCCAACTCCGACGCTCACCTCGTCCGAAATTTGAGCGCTCCAAATTGTCAGAAATCTGAGAACCCCAAATCGTCAGAAATCCGACTGGATTTCGCCAAAACTGACCCCAAATTCGTTAAAACCACGCCGAAATCGTCACATTTTCGCCGAAATCACCACAGCCGACCCATTTCCGCCCGGATTTTGCAAAAATTCTATAGTGAATTTTAGAAAATCCAACAAATCTGAGCATAAATCCAAAAAAAAATTCAAAAACCTTTTCAAAAAATCGCCTAAACTGACCCGAAAATGCCCCCCCCCCCCCCCCCCCCACCTCGAACTTTTGTTGGTCGAAAGGTTCCCCGGACGACAAACCGAGAGGAGGAGCCGCAATCGCCGTCGATGGAATTTCAAAACCGGACGTGTGAGGAGCAATTCAAGCGGGATACGTCAAACCGCTTGATTATTTATGGAAAGACTGTCAACTTTAGCGGTTGGGATTCATTGGAGATCAAAGAGATGTTTGACAACATCTCTTTGCATGGGGTGTACGACATGCAAGGAAATAGCTGTGACAGAGTGGTTCGCCTATTTTATGCAAAGTTGGTTGGTTCAGAAAGCACGGGGTGCGTGGAGTCATACCTATTCGGTACGGATATTGTTGTCTTTACAAGCGTCATCAACGAATTAATAAGATTTTACGAAGAAGACGCGGAGAAATATTATCACTCTTCCCGAGAGTGTGATTTTGCCCGGACTAAAGAGGGAATGGAGTTCATAAGGTAAATCCATTGCAATTCAAACATTGCAGGCTTTGTGAAGCCAAGATTGAAGGCCTTGAACGTCAAGGCTCGGGTTGTTCACAACCTGATCAGCTACACCCTATTGCCAAGAGATGGACACAGAGATTTTGTCAGCTGAATGTATCTCTATATTATGCAGAAGCTATACAGCGGTGGGACGTTGGACCCAGAATTCATGATTGTAAGTCACATGCACGAGGTCAGGCAAACAAAAAACAAGAGTTTGTCGTTCGGTTCATTGATTTGGAAGATTATAAAGTGATCTCAGCTTCGTGTGCCCAGAGGAGAGCATATCAGATCAAACAAATCAGGCGATATATTTGACAGGATTCATCTTACCTGGATGGGTCTGATTGAAGTCGACGGGTCTTGGATGCCCAAGGGAGATTCTGGAGCCTCTACATCTCAGGATGTTCTGATGGAGGACAACACCACCACCAAGAACGTTGACGCCATTGCCACCGAGGACGCCACCGCCACCTTCACCGCACATCCATTGCACCTCCACGAGGCTAGCATGTGGGAGGAGAGGTTTGATAGGCTAGATAACCATCTTGTCGAGATAAGGCAGAAGTTGGACATGATCCACGACATGTAGGATCAGAGGTGGGAGATCATGCAGGAGAGGCAGGATTTGATGAGATTGTCTCAAATACGGCTCGAAGACGCCTTCGAGCGTTGGCGTGCAGGGGGAGGCGGCGAGGGTAACGATGCCCCACCTCCACCCTTACCGTAGTTTAGTTTATGTTGTATATTTGTTTTAATCTACTTCTTATGTTTGTCATTTTTGTATAGTTTATTTTTATTCTATAGCTTAGTTTAACTTATTTGTTTACTGGATCTGTCTGTTGGAAATATTTTTGTGATTTGAATATGCATGAATTGTTTGCAGATAGCTATGGGGAAGTCATAAAACAAATGAAATTCTGTCCATTTTTTCAATTTTAATTTTATATTTTATTATAAATTAATAAATTAATTTTATATTTAATCTTTTCAATTTGATTAATAAATTAAGTTATGTGTTTAGTAATTAAACGTTGTTTATTAATTAAACTTTAATTAATTAATTAATTAATTAATTAATTAATGTAAACTTTAATTAATTAATTAATTAATTAATTAATTAATTAATTAATTAATTAATGTAAACTTTAATTAATTAATTAATTAATTAATGTAAACTTTAATTAATGAATTAAATTAAATGTGTTAAACACTTTAATTAATTAATTAATGTAAACTTTAATTAATGAATTAATGTAAACTTTAATTAATGAATTAAATTAAACGTGTTAAACACTTTAATTAATGAATTAAATTCAACGTGTTAAACACTTTAATTAATTAATTAATTAATTAATTAATTAATTAATTAATTAATTAATTAATTAATTAATTAATTAATGTAAACTTTAATTAATTAATTAATTAATTAATTAATGTAAACTTTAATTAATGAATTAATGTAAACTTTAATTAATGAATTAATGTAAACTTTAATTAATGAATTAAATTAAATGTGTTAAACACTTTAATTAATGAATTAATGTCACGTGTTTAAACACTTTAATTAATGAATTAATATTAAATTGTTTTATTATTTAATTATAAAATTAAATCATGTGTTCAATGCAATAATTAATTAAACAACTTCATGTATTTATTTAATTAACCAATTTCAAACATTACATTGAACGATTTCTACCTCGGCCTCACGTCGCAGATTTTTGCGTCCCCTCAAATTCATTGAAACCCATGTGTCTTCTACAGCAGCATCTAAAGTGGATCCCTAATGAGGACAAGTACGAATGTTATGCCCTTGCTGTCGATATATGCCACACATCATCTTCGAGTTCTTCTTACTAATTTTTGAACTCGACAATTCGTCGACATCCTGCACTCTTGTCTTTTTAGGCCTACCAGGTTGTTGATATCTTTTGGGCGGCATGAGTGCCGTCATAGCCGGCCACATTTGTGAGTCATTCATGGGTTAAATAAATTGTGAATATATCTGCATATAAGTCACCAGGTGATAGTAGGGATGCATTGTAACAACCGGTAATTGTAAGTCCTAATTATAATAACATTTCGTGAATTACATTTTATGGAATTAAGTGGATATGACTAGTTGCTTGATTATGTTAAAGTTGGTTAGTCAAGGGCATATGTGTAATTTGTGAAATATATGATATAAAGGGAGGGTTTAGTGAAGGGTTTTAGCCGCCACCTTATTCCATTTTCCCTTATGGTGCTCAGCTCAGCAGGTTCCTCTCAGCGATTCTCCTGCCCGGTTTCTTCAACCTAGGTGAGTTTTGCTTCGATTTCTTGCTGTTTTAGTAGTTAGATAACAGAGGGGTTGTAGATGTGTGTTTCGAGAGTGCCGTGAGTGAGAGTTGGATTCGGGTTTTGTGGTGAATCGGGGAATGCACGGAGAACAGAGTTCCCAACTAGCTTCCTTAGATTTCTGGATGGTTTAGAATGAAGTTTAGTGAAGATTTAATTAATACTCTGTTCATGATTTTAGGTTTGAACAAGCTCCCGAAGTAGCTTGCAACCAAACATTTTTCAGAAGGCCAGGTAAGTAGAGTATGTGTGTGCCTTCGGGCCTACATCACAAAACAGTAGGGTATCTGCATGTTTTGTAGGATTTTTAGTTTGACATGTATCATGTTTTTGAAAGAATACGAAAATGAATTTACACATATAATGGCATGGTAAGACATGAGCAGATTGAATCAGAACAGCTATTAAGGGAACTAATCTGCCCCTTAATCGAGTTAGAGGATGCAGACTTTGGGAAAATTGATCTGTTTCCCATCGAACAGGGGGATCAAGATCAGCTATTAAGGGAACTAATCTGCACCTTAATCGAGTCAGAGGATGCAAAGTTTAGGAAAATTGATCTACTTCCCATTGAACAGGGGGATCAACAGGGAACGACCATTAATACAACTGAGTTGTGAAAGTAGAAACTGTATGAATAGGGTTTATGTTTCAGCATTTCATTTCATTATTGCTCTACTTATTTAGCATTAGGCTAATAGATGAGTTTTGTGATGTAGGTGCAGAGGTGACTACAGATGAGTTCTTCGAGTATATTAAAGAATAGAGGTAGTTGGAGGAGTGCATTCATGCAACGGCTTGGTAACTGATGAGGCGATTTAACCAGTAGATGTATGTGTGAAATTTAGTGGAAAAATGTTTAGCTAATGTGCACTGGGAATTTTAATAACAGTGGTAGTTTTATGTTTTGATACGTTTTTTAAATTATTCTGACAATGAAACATGGTTGGTTTTAACTATAGTCTTTTTCTAGATTTTGTGTAAGTTATGGTTTCACGTTGTTTTGAATGGTTGTTATCAAAATTTTATAAGTTCTCTTGTAGTCAGAATCGTCCACCGATTAGTGTATAATCAGTTAAGTTATGTTTGTGTCATAGGAATAGTCGTTCAAAGTTGTAAGGAAAAACAGTCGTCCATTCTGTGGACAAGAACAGTCGTCCAAACTGTAAGTAAAAATAGTCGTCCAAAGTTGAAGGCAAAGTAGTAGTCCAAAGCTGGGGTCAATAAAGTAACATGGACCGGGGACGATAAAGTCACGTGGCTTATGGACGATAAATTTAAGTAAGCCTATGGACGTTAGTTTGTGGATGATGAGTTTATGTAACCTGTGGACGATGAAGTCACGTGGACCAGGGACGTTAAAGTCACGTAGTCTGTGGATGATAAGTCTAAGTAAGACTGTGGACGACAATCCGTAGACGATAAGTCCATGTAGTCGTGGACGACGAGGAACAGTTGTCCAAAGTTATGAGTAAATTGTTATAGAGATTAGTGGAAGAGTCATCGTCCAAAGTTGTCGTCCAGAGTGTTGTCGAAACGGTGTCGTTCAAATCGACGTAGTCTGATCGACGTAGTCTGGTCGACGTAGTCTGGTCGACTTTGAACCCAAAGATTTTCTAGCCTGTTTTTCGTAATGACCCTGTTCTTTACATAAATGTCTTCCGCTGAAATGTTTTAATCATTTAAACGACAATATTTTGTGTTTATAGATAATACCTTAAATTTTTACGAATTTTCTGGTACGGGTATGGTATGAATGATGCGAACTGAGTTCGCATAACTCGGGTCGTTACATGCACGTACCTTTCCAGTTCCACTCGTAGTCTGGTCGACGTAGTCTGGTCGACGTAGTCTGGTCGACGTAGTCTGGTCGACGTAGTCTGGTCGACGTAGTCTGGTCGACGTAGTCTGGTCGACGTAGTCTGGTCGACGTAGTCTGGTCGACGTAGTCTGGTCGACGTAGTCTGGTCGACGTAGTCTGGTCGACGTAGTCTGGTCGACGTAGTCTGGTCGACGTAGTCTGGTCGACGTAGTCTGGTCGACGTAGTCTGGTCGACGTAGTCTGGTCGACGTAGTCTGGTCGACGTAGTCTGGTCGACGTAGTCTGGTCGACGTAGTCTGGTCGACGTAGTCTGGTCGACGTAGTCTGGTCGACGTAGTCTGGTCGACGTAGTCTGGTCGACGTAGTCTGGTCGACGTAGTCTGGTCGACGTAGTCTGGTCGACGTAGTCTGGTCGACGTAGTCTGGTCGACGTAGTCTGGTCGACGTAGTCTGGTCGACGTAGTCTGGTCGACGTAGTCTGGTCGACGTAGTCTGGTCTGTTTGATGTAGAGTCTGGATGATGTAGTTTGAGCGATGAGTTCGGGTGTCAATTTCTGTGGACGACAGATTATCTAGTAGTGTCTCACTGATGCAGATGTCGCAGAGAGATTTAAATGATTTTGAACCCAAAGATTTTTCTAGCCTGTTTTTCGTAATGACCCTGTTCTTTACATAAATGTCTTCCGCTGAAATGTTTTAATCATTTAAACGACAATATTTTGTGTTTATAGATAATACCTTAAATTTTTACGAATTTTCTGGTACGGGTATGGTATGAATGATGCGAACTGAGTTCGCATAACTCGGGTCGTTACATGCACGTACCTTTCCAGTTCCACTCTCATTTTATTAATCCAGGGAATGGAGTGGACACAAGAGATTCTAGTCAGCTCTCATCTGGTGTACTCGCACACACCCATATTCATGTTGACCTTGTATTGTTCATAATCGTTGCTGACCTCAAATCGTGCATCTCTTGCTAACTGAACACTCCAGTTTCGAGCTGAAATTTTTATATCATCAAGCTTTTCTTTATCCGGGGACATAGAATGTCTGTTGATTGGGCCATCTACTCAAACTTTTTGACAATGCGAGTCATCAAATCCTTTCGTATTGTCTCGAACATGGTGATAATCGGTTTGTCTCTAGTAGGCAATAGAACTGCATTGTATGACTTCGACAAATTATTCAAGCTATATCGCACTTAGGGATCGAAGAGAAGACATAACTAGCCCAATATCTAAGTGTAACACCCGGTTTCATTGAACTATTTATTTTACTAACTTGCAGTGAATGTTTTATAGATGATATTGGGAGGAATTACTGATTAGGTTAATGAAGGAATAAGTAAGGGCATTTTAGTAATTATAAATTAGTAGTGGATAACCTATATAAAGAAGAATTTATTGAGGTTTAGCCGCCACTGTTTATTCTCACTCTCGGTTTTCAGCTCAACTTAGCATAGCTCCCCAGGCGACTTTCTTCCCGATTCCTTTCTCCAATCTAGGTGAGTTTTACCTTAATTTCTTACTGATTTAGTGACTAAGGATGATTGAGTGGAGATTGTGGATACGTATTTTGTGATTTGCCATGAATGAGAGTAGATTCGGGTTTAGTGTAGAATTTGGGAATGCTCAGTGAATAGAACTCCCAACTGTCCACTTAGGTTTTCTGAATGCTTTAGAATGAAGATTAGTAAGGATTGGCTTAATGCTCTGTTTATGGTTATAGGTGAGCAATTCCGAAGCAACTCCTAACCGAGTATCCACCAGGAATCCAGATAAGTGAAGTATGCTTGGGCCTTCGGGCCTACATCACAAAACATTAGGATTTTGTTTACTTGAATGTGTCTGTATGTCATATATCATATTTTAAAAGTATACGAAAATAAATTTGAATGTATGTTGGCATGGTAAGGAATGAACATAATGAAACAGCTATATGAATCAGATTTACTGTTAAGGGAAATAATTCGCCCCTTAATGAGACGGTGGATATTTAGACTTTGGGAAACTTAATCCGCTTTCCATCAAACAGGGGGATCAGAAACAGCTATGTGAATCAGATTTATTGTTAAGGGAATTAATCTGCCCCTTAATGAGTCAGTGGATATTTATACTTTGGGAGAAGTGATCCAACTCCCAATTTCACAGGGGGATCAGATCAGAAACGATGCATATACAACTGAGATGAGAAAGTAGAAACTGAATATTTAAGAATTTATGTTTCAGCATTACATTATATTATTGCTTTACTTACTTAGTATTAGGCTAATAGATGAGTTTTGTGATGTAGGTGAAGAAGTGACAGCAGGTGTGTTTACTGTGTTTGCTGAGGACTAGACTGGTTGGAGGAGTGCAACTATGCAACAATCTGGCAGTTGATGGGGCGGTTTAACTGGTGTCAGTTGGTGTGAAGGTTTAGTTGACAATGTTTCAATTTAAGTATGTTGAGAGTTTTATGACCGTAGTAGTTTTAATGACAATAGTAATTTGATGTTTTAACACCTTTGGGATTTTCTTCTCTGTCGAGGAAAAACGTGATTTGAATGTTGTTGGTGTCTAATTTTTTCTGAAGGGTTTAGAATATTTGAGTCGTCCCCTGTTATAAAAATCTGATTTGGTTTTATTACAATTTGTTAGTTTGGAATTTTATAGGTTCAGAATATAAATGTTGGTTTCAAATGGTCAATTGTTAGATTTCAGATGTTACTTAGGGCCAGGTTGTTTTAAATGTTTTGAGTGAAATCTGTAAGTTCAACCATCGGTGGATGAAGTTCACCGGTGGACGTTAAGTGTTTTGTCTACCGATAGATTTAGTCTATCGGATGATAAATGGTAAAACTTGTCGTTTAGCGATCGGCAGAGGTTGGATGAAGGGGATCATCTGGCTGACGTCACCGGTAGATGTAAGATAAAGTCGATCGGATGAAAGAATCATCCGGCTGACGTCATCGGAAGATGTAGGAAGACTTTTGTCGTCTTATGACCGGTGGATGTAGTGTATTAAACTAATCGGAAGACTGTAGTAGAAGTATTGTCGTTTAGTGACCGGTGGATGTCGTGTATTAGACTTACCGGAAGATGAAGTGGAAGTTTTGTCGTTTTGTCACCGGAAGGAGCCTTCTGTTATCTGTTTCAGCCTCTTTCGTTGACTTTGTTCAGCGGCAGATGCGTTTGACTTTATCAACTTTTAAAGTATTCCGCGATTTAAACCTTTATTTATTTTGACCGATTACTCCTTAACATCTCAACCGATTATTCAAGCATTGTTCTATAGATTTGTTTAACTCTATTTTCCTCAAATGATTTCCGCTGCAATTCTTTAAATGTTTTGAGGTTTTAGAAAATGTCAAATTTTGACTTTCGAGCAAAGTTTTAAATTTGGTCCGAAATTTTCTTAGTTATGTTCGGGTTTATGAGTAACAAACCGGGTTTGGGAAACTTGGGGCGTTACACTAGGTTCTTCCCTTCAAAGCCATGCGTGGGCTTCCGAGTTTAACTGAAATAATTTTCTCATTTCTATTTCGAAATGATGATGGGTGAGGGCCCTGGCCGCTTTCCACATCATCTCTTTGTACCTTTTGCCCCGAAATAGACTTTTGAAATTGCATACATATGTCGTAGGCATAAGCGATGTTCGGCGAAAGGAAATTCGGTCTCAACAGCATTCTGCAACCCCTGATATTTGAAAGAAAAACAGAGTCAAAATTAGCAACAATATAATTATCTAACAATTGAAAATGTATTATACCTTTTGTCGCTCCAAAATAATTGTCCATCTCTCTCCCGATTCCATATTCAGATCTTGCTTCAAAATTCGCAAAAAACACGTCCATGTGTCCTCAGTTTCTTTTTCAACGTTGGCAACGACAACAGAATATATTTCATCATTGCCATCAATACTGACGGCTGTCAGTAATTGGCCGGGACACGAGTCCTTTAGATGGCAACCATCCAAACAGATGACAGAGCATTCGTGCTGCAGCAAACCTACCTTGCAAGCAGCCACACATATATACTCTTTGACATATCATTAAAGTGCTTTCTATATTGTAAGTATGTATTGCTAATGTGCTGCCCAGATTTGATTTATATATTTTTGATGCGTACGACCAGACTAGTTTGTACCCTTCATCGCCATCGCCTTCGTTTAGTGTTCGAGTTATGCTCCTTGCTCTTTTGGCAATATCATGTGTAATGTTGACAGTGAAATCCTTCCTGACTTTCTCGATGATAGAAGAGATAGCCCACATAAGTTGACTTTTAAATCTATCAAGATAATGAATTGTAAGATTTTTTGCTCTAACATTTCGATTCTCAACTACCCCCGCACAGTTGTGAGAATTGACCAAACACTTTATTTGATAGGTCTCATCACCTTGCATCTTCGAAGCATGCAGTTGCCACGGATATCCATCTGCGCACTAGCTGTCAGTCGCTTATTGTCACTTTGGACAAATGTGATGTCGAAACCCTCTTTCAAAGAATATAGTTCTATTTCCTTTTTAATTTGTTTTATATAACTATATGTTCTTCACTAACAAAAATCCTTTTGAGTTTTCTTCATATATCGGTAAGCTTTCCACCCCATTAACGTTTGATCCGATCGGTGTTCGCAGCTCCTCGTCTAGAGTTACAAATGTCGAATACGCCTCAATTTCTTCATTATTAGTATGCGAATACCAATCCATATTGACATCAATATTTGTTTGCTCATTTAAATCGATAAATCTTCTTGGAACCATTATCTTCAAAGGAAAATGAAAAATAAATAATAATTCAGAAATAATAAATTATTAAATAGTAGCAAAATAATTAAAGGTGAAATACACGTATCAATAATTACTATAAAAAACTTTCTCCAAAAGAATTTAAAAATATTAATAAATAATTTAGAAATAATAAAATAATAAATAACAGTAAAATAATATTTAATGGAATACACATTAATATTTATGAATAATACATTTTATTTGAGAACACCATCTATTCAAAGTATACTCCCGAGAGAAATTCTGAAATAAATAAGTCAAACTAATAGGAGAGGTGGAAAGGAAAAACTAATAGGAGAGGTAGAAAGGAAAGTTGGAAGTGAGAAACAAGAGGAAGAGGGGACGTGCTTAAATAGGCACTAAAACAGTCGACCGAATTCATAGAACGGTCGACCGTTCTGGGACTCTTTTCAAAAATTATTCGCCCACAGTATACCATGTGCTACGAATATTTCTGAGAGTTCACGTGGTCGGCGGTCGATCACGTCAAAACAGTGGGTAACCGCATTACGTGGGGACCGTGTGAGGGTCTTACACCGGCGCTGGGTGCAGTAGTTACCCGCTCAAATTGGGCGGTTAACCGTATATCGCGGAAGGTCTAGCGGTTAATCGCTGACCCCCCGCGCCCCCCGCGCTGTTATAAATACGGTTAACTGCTGCAATTGATGCGGTTAACCGCATCACGCTGGGGGTCAACGGTTCCCCACGTGACCTCCCGCGTTATGCAGTTAGCCGTTCTATTTGAGGCGGGTAACTGCTAGATCAACAGTTAACCGCAAAATTTTATTTTGCACTTTCAAAATTTTAAGTTTTTTTTTCGTACTTTATTTTGTATAGTTGAAGTTTTTTTTTTTTCACTTAATCCTACCTTTAATCAGGAAAAAAAGCGAGAATAAGAGCATACAGTAAAGAGAGGACGCGTGTTAGACCAGCATGTACGTCCGGTGTACTGTCGATACGTGGGCAGGCGTGCTAACATTTTCAACGGGCGAGACAGTAAAAACTAAAAAGAGAAATTACCAATTATAGGCACGAAGTATGCGTATTCTTCGTTTCAAACCACAAAGTAATTTTTTTAACAATGCAAACCATAAAGTATAAAAAATGTGACAAATCTAACCACGCCAGACGGACGGACATGGATTACATCCGTCTTGATGTAATATTGGCCGCCAACCGGACGGACGGACTAAAATAGAGTCCGTCCGTCTTTTTCGTTCAATAAGAAGCTGCCACGTAGTCCGTTCGGACTCTATATTTCACTGTCCGTCTGGTCTAAGTTACGAATGTACGGGATGGATGGTAAAATATAGCGTCCGTCCGGTTAATCGATTATAAGCGTTCCTAGGGCTCGGATGGAGCTCACAGTGGCCGCAATCCGTTTTATCTCTCGACGCTCTGCAAATATCTTGGACGATTTTCAACCGAAAAACGCATCAGGTAATATCTTACTTCTTTTGTATTGATTGAGTTAAATTTTTAACGTTAAGAACACAAAAAATCCGAGCCCTAGGTCAAAATCGGCCCTTTTAGAATTAACCGGACAGACTCTATTCCTAATCTTAGGACACAGAACATCCTCTACCTTGAGCATCTCCTTGTGTTTTTTGACAATGCGTGTCATCATGGTCTTTCGAATCATCTCGAACATCGTCAAAATCGGCATGTCAGGCCGGCAAAAGAACTGAATTGAAATACTCACATAAATTATTCAAGCCCAAGTCACACTTGGGAATTGTCGAAAAAGCATGACTGGCCCAAAATCTAGGTGGTGTTCGTCGAAGCCATGCATGGATATCCTTATTGAGCTCATAGGCTTTCCTCATTATTATCTCAAAATATTTCCCTGTGATTGCCCTTGCTGCATTCCACATCACATCTTTATACGCTATACCCTGAAATTGTCTTTTATAGTTTGCATACATATGCCTTTGGCAGAAACGGTGTTCGGCTAAACTAAATATCTCGTCTACAGCATTCAACAATCCCTGCAATTTTAAAGAAAAACAAGCTCAGATTAAAATAATTACTTCTGCCGATCCAAATAATAATAGTAATAACAATATATACCTTCTGTCAATCCGACACAAATGTCCATTCTCGGCCTTCGTCAATGCCTAATTCATTTCGCAATATCTCCAAAAACCACGTCCAAGAGACTTGAGATTCTGACTCCACGTTGGCTACAACAATGGGATATATGCTATTGTTGCCATCAATACTCACGACCGTGAGTAATTGGCCGGGGCAGACGCCCTTCAGATGACATCTATCTAAATAGATAAGAGGTCTGTCTATATCCAACAAATCTGCTTTACAAGCAGCCATACACATGTACATTCTTCTAAATATCATCTTCTCTTTTCTATCCTCAACCACCAGGTCACCATCTATTACCATTGTGCTACCTGGATTTGATCTTAGTATTTCAGCTCCGTAAGAATGAAGTATCTTCAGTTGTTCTTCATTCCTCCCGTAATTAACTTCTTTTGCTTTGGTTCTTCCTCTTCTCGCAAGGCTTGGCTTAATGTTAACTTTATGTTCCCACCTCACTGTCTCGATAATATCATGAATGGGCCAGTCAGGTTGACTTTTGAACCTATCTGAATAAATTGTTGCCAACCACTTTGTCGTAGCGTATCGATTATCCAATACCCTTACACAATTGTGATCGTTACAGTATGACTTTATTTGGAAGGTCGTCTCATTTTGCATGGCCGAAGCATACAGATGTCATTGACAATCTACTCTTTCACATTTTGTCGTCAGTCTGTTCCTCCCACTTTTAACGATCTTGATATCATATTCTTTTTTTCAAAGAATAGTCTCGTATTTCATTTCTAATGGCCTGCAAAGATATATATTGTCTACTCAAAGCAAAATCACTAGAATTTGCAGCCCTTGTTTGTCTGCTTTGCACCTCGTCATCCTCAGAATTGAATGGTTCTCGTAGCTCATCGTCTAAAGTTTGCAAAATTGAACACACTTGTATTTTTCCATCACCCTTTAAGTGATCAAATGGTAGAATATCACCGTATATGGGAGCGTCCTCCTCCATATACCAGTGTATGTTCCCAGGCTCATTTACATCATCCAATCTCTCAGCCATTTACGACAATTATCTGTACAAAAATTAAAATGTTATTCAAGTTAAACAATATCTTATGAATTGAATACAAAATAGTTTTGACAATAAGATAATTTCACATACACCAATAAACGAACAGAAAAATTGAAAAAGAAAAATACCATTTACTTTCGGCCGGATGGACGCCTTTTTTAGCCTCCGTCCGGTTAGCATTAAATGAAGCTACTCGGACGGACGCTATATATGGCGTCCGTCTGATTTGCTGCCTTTTTTCCAATTTCAAATTAGGGCTCAAGATTATCGCGTTATTTATGTTAAAACTTGAAGTAAATGAATCAGAATTGATAAAGTAATTACCAAAAACGCTTTTGGTCGTAAATCTACGAAAAATTTGCAAGAGTCGAGAGAAAAGACCAATTTCGTCGTCTTTTGTCACTGTTTCTGTCGCCGGTGAAAAGTCCAAATTTCGCTTTCTGACTGGTTTTCAAAGGATTGTCCATTCAGACGCTATATTTTACCGTCCGCCCGATACATTCGTAAGTTAGACCGGACGGACAGTGAAATATAGAGTTTGAACAGACTACGTGGCAGCTACTTATTGAAAGAAAAAGGCGGACGGACTCTATTTTAGTCCGTTCGTCCGGTTGGAGGCCAATATTAGGTCAGGACGGATGCAATCCATGTCTGTCCGTCCGGCGTGGTCAGATTTGTCACATTTCTGATACTTTATGATTTGCATTGTTAAAAAAATTACTTTGTAGTTTGAAACGAAGAACACGCATACTTCGTACCCATAATTGGTAATTTCCCAACTAAAAACTCCATGGTTGAGTCGCGGAGGTGGAACTCAGAAGTGGTTTCAAACAAGAATTTGTCGAGCCTCACCGTCCCGATTCCTTAGACATGTCGGAAGAATACGATTCATTCGAAACGCAAAACGCAGATGCAGGTGTCATTTTACCAGATTTCCTCTATAAAATTACTCGGAGTTTCATTAGATTCATTCACATTTATGCTTTCAAGATTTCTCTCGTCTTCTTCTCCCTCCACAGTATTTCTTTGCACAGCTTTTTCTTCCTCGTGGTGTAGTACCCGCCTGAAAAATTTCAGAAAAAGTTAGTTTCCGGCGACATTTTCAGTGAGCCAGAAGAGTTGTTCTTCCGTTAAAGTGTTTGTGAGAATGGCTTCAGATCAGGGTAAAACATTTCCTTCGCAGAAGCAATAAACTCAGCCTGGTAAAGAGCATGTTATGCATTCGAATCCTCAGTTCAGTAACGCCGATTACCGGCCTTCTAATAAACTTCAGGTTATCTCTCTCTCTCTCTCTCTCAATATTCAGGAGGCAAGCTTTCTCTTCCGATGGATGCGAAAAAACGATGAAGCATCTCTGTCTACTTACAAGGACTGGTGGCGATGGTGACCGGCGGCGACTCCGGGATAGGGGGGATGTGTGCCACTGCTTCGCGCAGGATGGTGCGACGGTGGCGTTCACGTACGTGAAAACGCAGGAAGAGAGGGACGCAAAAGAGACGATCGAGATGGTAAAAAAGGCGAAAACTTCGGACTCGAAAGAGCCGATCGCCATCGCAGCCGACTTGGGCCACGATGAGAACTGCAGAAAGGCGGTGGAGGAGGTGGTTAAAGCGTTCGGGCGAATCGATGTTCTGGTCAACAATACCGCCGAGCAGTACAAGGCCGGATCGGTGGGGGAGATCGACGAGGAGAGGTTGGCGGACCAACACTTTCTCGTACTTTTTAACCGTCAGGTAATAATATTAAGCAGCTCTGAGCTTTCCATTGATGATAAAAATGAAGGATCTAATGATCTGAGAGAACTAAGCTTTCTTCGATGGCGGAAAACAGGCATGCATTGAAGCACATGAAAGAAGGGGAGCTCCATAATAAACACAACCTCAGTAAGTGCATACAAAGGAAACCCAAAGCTGCTAGACTACACAGCGACGAAGGGCGCCATTGTAGGGTTCACGAGAGGATTAGCGCTTCAGCTGGTGAGCAGAGGAATACGCGTGAACGGGCCGATATGGACGCCATTGATTCCGGCGTCGTTTGATGAAGAAGAGGTGTCTCGGTTCGGGTCTCAGGATTGTAATTATTTCTGAATCATCAAATAAAACTAGGGAAAAATGCAAAAAAAGGAAAGAGGTTTCGAAAATAGGCAAAAAAGGGACAAAGGTTTGGTTTTAGGCAAAATAAGGAAAGTTGTTTGAGAAATAGGCAAAAAAATAAAAATCTGACGGTTTTTTGATTTAGGCACGGCTAATTTTTTTTATTAAAATACAAAGGAGAGGCCGGCTGCGGCCTCTCCCATTTTTTTTATTAAAAAACAAAGGAGAGGCTGGCTGGTCTGACGACCGGAGAGGCCGGCTGGTCGTCAGACCAGCCGGCCTCTCCATTTTTCTTTTATTAAAAAAATTCTAACACATATTTTTTATTTTAATATAGCGGATTAATTTTAAAAAAATAGCAAACGATATTCAATTTACTTAATATTTTTACCACATGTTCACCACAGTAGGAGCCGATAATCTGGAAAGTTTCGTGATTTTTTTATCATCGTACGATTTATTATAATTTTATTTATTTATTTGATAAAACAATTATAATAAATCGTACAAGCGTTAAACAATCACGAAACTTTTCAAATAATCTTCCCATAATGTGATGAACATGTGGTAAATATTTCAAGTATATTAAATATCGTTTGCTATTTGTTTTAAAATTAATTTATAAAATAAAGAAGATACTAAAATTAATTTTAGGGAAAAATAGCAAACGATATTTAATATACTTGAAATGTTTACAACATGTTCATCACATTATGGGAAGATTATGTGAAAATTTTCGTAATTGTTTAACGCTTGTACGATTTATTATAATTGTTTTATCAAATAAATAAATTAAATTACAATAAATCGTACGTGAGTCAAAAAATCACGAAACTTTCCAGATTATCGTCTCCTATTGTGGTGAACATGTGATAAAAATATCAAGTAAATAGAATATCGTTTGCTATTTTTTTAAAATTAATCCGCTATATTAAAATAAAAAATATGTGTTAAAATTTTTTTAATAAAAGAAAAATGGAGAGGCCGGCTGGTCTGACGACCAGCCGGCCTCTCCTTTGTTTTTTAATAAAAAAAAATGGGAGAGGCCGGCTGGTCTGCGACCAGCCGGCCTCTCCTTTGTATTTTAATAAAAAAAATTAGAGGCCGGCTGGTCCATCGTGCCTAAAACAAAAAAACACCCGATTTTTCTTTTTTTGCCTATTTCTCAAACAGTTTTCCCTCTTTTGCCTAAAACCAAACTTTTGTCTTTTTTTTGCCTATTTCCTAAACGTTTTTCCTTTTTTTGCATTTTTCCCATAAAACTATAATATTATATTTATAGTCTCGAGTTAAAATCAACCCGTACAATTTTCAACGAGTCATTTATGTCACATGATATGATATTATTCCCAATACATAAGATCCAAGATGATGCAAAAGACACGGATAAAGAGATTAGAATTCCAAAAGAAGTATGGTTAAAACAATCATACTCGATTCAAGGCTTGGCAATGATTATAGGATCTGATTTTGACGCTCCTAAGCCTTGTGATGGGGATCCTTGGAGTTGTTTTGTGGGACTCTGAACTTACATGCTTCACCAGATCATGTGGACCGGCTTGAGGCATAACTCTTCAATCACTCCATAGATTGATCTTCTCCAATTGTTTGCCTTCCTTCACCTGAAATATACAAAAACCAAAATGAAAGATAGTAAGCTTCTGTGCCTAGGACTAAGTGATTGGTCCAAGAGGCACATCACATTGCTTGTACCAAACTCAGTAAAAAGATGTCATTGCTGTTCAAAAGTAAGTAAATCACCAACTCAACAAGTAGACTAAGTTTCCCTGATTATGTTATGAAGTGTAGATAGAAAAGATCGCATACCGTGCATACTTCTCTCAAGATCATGCCTCCATCTCTGCGAATGCGGGATTTCGAGGCTGCCGAGAAAATGGACCGGCTGTGATATTAACGCCCTCTTCCTACTCAGTGCGATTGGCTGCATATCCAGTCAGGGTATTGTTGGTAAGAGACTAAATGCATAAGCTGGTTTCAGCAGTCTTGTTGGAAGTGAACAAGTTCTTTGTATTTCAACTGAACTTTGCCCAATAGCTTTTCCAATTCCTCTTTGCTTAGCCATATCTCTTGCTAGCTTTGCTTCCTGCCATTTACCAGCTTTTGCATATATATTTGCCAACAGCACACAAACCCCGCCAGCTTTATGCCGAAACTGAGCTATATTGCTTTTCACTTTGCTAGCCAAACTTACATTTTCATACATTTCACACCCATTTAAAAGCGCACTCCACATAGCAACATTGGGTTGGATCGGCATTCTCTCCATCAATTTCTCCGCCTCTTCAAAATGACCGGCTCTACTCAAAAGATCTACCATACAACCATAATGCTCGATTGTTGGCTCGAGGCCATGAACGGCAGTCATTGCCTCAAAATGTCGTTTACTGTCTTCCACCATCCCGAGATGACTACACGCACTTAAAACTCCTATATATGTTATTTGATCTGGCAAAATTAAAGCTTCATCATGCATGGTTTGGAATGTTTTTAGTGCTTCTTCGCCTTTTCCATTCATAGCTAAGCTTATTATCATGGCCGTCCAAGCCATTACATCTTTCTTCTCCATGTTATCAAAGATATTTTGTGCACTTTTTGTTTGACCCATTTTAGCGTACATGTTCAAAAGAGCCGTGCCAATGGCCATATCATTATTGAACTTGCCTTTTGAAATATAACCATGGAGACTCTCTCCCAATGCTAGACTCTCCAAATGGGTGCAAGCCCCTATCAAACTTAGAAATGTAGCTTCATCTGGTGAAATCCCGGCAATTCGCATATCGGCAAACAGGTCTAGCACCTCCTTTGATCGGCCATGCCGGTTATAAGCACCCATCATGGAATTCCAAGCAACCAAGTTTCTCTCGGGCATTTTGTCAAACAGCTCTCGTGCAGTGCTCAACTGACCACATTTTGCATACATTTCAACAATGGCAGTCCCAAGTATCACATTATCAGTCACATTTGAATCAAAGGGGTTATATCCAAGTTCACATATGCGACTATGAACATACATTCCGACATCTAAATTTCGACCGCTTGCACAAGCAGCCAAGACGTTCACCATGGTGATTTCATTTGGCTCTACATTCCAACTTTCCATATCTTTGAACAACATTATAGCCTCTTCATTCTGATCATTGTTAGCATACCCAGCAATCAAACTACTCCAAGCGACTACGTTCCATTTAGGAATAAATTCAAATACCTTCAAACCAGATGCCATATCTGCACAAGAAACATACATATGGAGTAAACAAGTGGAAACGTAGACATTAATTTCATACCCAGTTTTCATTATCCGGCTGTGAATGATTTTTCCAAAATCATATCGAGTAGCAATAGCACACGCTTTGAGCACAAAAGGGAAGGTGAAATTGTCCGGTTGGAAGCCTCTTCGCTGCATTTCTTTGTACAAAAACAAAGATTCAATTGACTGATCACTACTACACCACCCTTTGATCATGGAATTCCAGATGTACACACTATGGTGATGGATTTGATAGAAAACTGCAGTCGCGTAGTCGAGGTGGCCGGAATTTGAGCAGAAATCAACAACTCTACTACATGGGATAGTGTTTTTTATGATTGTGGTGGTAATCATGAGCCCGTGCAATTGTTTCAGCTCCTTCATGGTTTTACATTTTTCTAAGAGATATATGATAGATCTGTAAAGCTCTTTCATGAAGATCTGTTGTGAATGAATTCAGTGAGCTAAAAACAGATTTGGTCAGAATCAGAGAAACGTAGACTGATTTGGTTGACATAGCAGCCAGTTTCAAGCTGGTGGGCATATGAAAACAAGCTCAAGAGTTTGGACTGTAAGAAGACGGGATGGTAGGAATGATATAGCAACAGGCTGCCATGAACAGACCAACTTTTGCTTTCGGCCAACAGCAATGGCGAGACTGAAACTAAAAAAGAAGGAATTTTTCCATACATCAGTTTTTAGATTCTACTTTGGAAAAGGGTAAAAATCATTTTACCTCTGAAAGTGTGGGTCGAAAGTCAAACATACCTCCATTTGTCGCGGATTAAGCCCTCTCCCGAAATCCATCGCCGACGCAGTGCCCTATCCCTTAATCGTGCCCTGATCTTACCCTAGCCCTAAATCGTGCCATATTTTTCAATGGCTCCAAAATTGACGATGAAAGGGAAGCGTGGTCCATCCGAAGGACCTCTGCCAACCCGCATACACCGTCCACGACCAGAAGGTGGTCCGTCAAATGCTCAACCGTCGAATGGTGCTCCGACACAGCGGACACCGTCACAAGGTGGTCCAACACACCGGGCACCAGCTACGACACAAGGTTCCCATGATGGAAACGTCGGGTACACATCTTTGGAATTCAAGAATCGGAACAATCAAACGAGGTATGAGTTTGATGTGACACACCGCTTAATTATCAACTCTAAAAGCGTTGTATTAAGAAATTTTTTGTCGTTGGGAGTCACCGCTTATTTGACCAAATTGGAATACTTAGTTTGTGTGAATTACATGGTGACACCTATGAGCGGATTGATTGGTTATTTTATGCAAATATTAACAGTAAAGAGGTTTTCAGAGTTGTAAGGACATATTTTCTCGACAATGAGCTAGTTATCACTCATAGTATAGGAAATCAATTGATCGGTTTTTCAATGGAGAAAGAGGAGGATGAGAATGAGAATGATATTGAAAAATACTACCATGCCTCTCAGGATTGCCCATTTATCAAAGACGGGGAAGGAGTCAAGTTTCTTAAGAAAATTTTGCAAAATTTGAACATTTTAGAGTTCAAGAAACTTAGGTCGAAGTAATTAAATGTCAAAACTCAAGTTATTCACAACTTGATTAACCACACTATCCTACCTCGAAATGGACACGGAGATCTTGTGTAACAACCCCAAAATTTAATTTAATTTTTTTTCTAATTCGAAAATTCTAAAAAAATTTCCAAATTGATTTGCAAATTAGGTTAAATTGGATGGTTATAAAACCCTAATTTTCTTAATTCAAAATCATTGAAAATAACAAAAAATCATTTAATAAAAGGAAACCTTGAAATTAATATTAATAAATATTTAGAACATTAAATATAACTTCATTCATAAATTTTTTTAAAAACAATAGCGTACTTAATAAAAATTCAATAGTTGATGCAATAAATTATTTCAACTTAAAATAAATAAATTTAAATACAACTAAATATAAAAATATCTTTTTAAAATAATATAAAAGCATAATTTTAAATTTTATTCAAAACCGATAAACCACATCCTCTTCTGTATGCTCGCCTGCCTCTAGAGGATTCTCGATCACAACTAGTTCTTCCTCAGATAAAAACTCACCTACATCACAAAATTAAAACTATTAGAAAATTCAATAAGCAAAAATATGTGCAAATGTCAACATTTACTTTTTCTGGAATCCTGTCTTATCAGTTACATTCTGGTTAGAACTTGTTCCAATCCTCGATCAAATATCACATCTAGTTAGAACATGTTCTAACCTTCGGTCTAAGATCACTTCTAGTTAGAACTTGTTCCAACCTTCAGTCAAACATCACCTTTAGTTAGAACTTGTTCCAACCTTCGATCAAACATCACCTCTAATTAGAATTTGTTCCAACCTTCGGTCAAACATCACATCTAGTTAGAAGTTGTTTCAACCTTCGATCAAACATCACCTCTAGTTAGAACTTGTTCCAACCGTCGGTCAAATATCACATACTTTTCGTCAATTCCATCGTTTTCATACACATGCAAATGTCCTAACAATTTTATCTTTTAAACAATTTCTATGTCAATGTCTAAACATACTTGCTCAAATATCAGAAATAAAAAAATAAAGCTGTAATAAAATAATATAGATTTTATGATGTATGGTCATAGCCAAAACATTGAAAAACGTGATATTTTCACTTACCTGGATTCCAAGCGATTAGAGAATAGGATTTTAATTGTTTTTCCCAAGCGTTGATTAATCTTCTTTGTCTAAAAAAAATTAGAGTTATTTAAGTTTCTTCATTTATCCCTAAAATAATTCTTTTAAAAACAATTAAGGTAGAAATTCTTTACCAATAAAATCCTAGCGTTGGATTTTCGGATTGATTTGGGCGTCCTTAACGATCCAAAATATTTAATTGAATGGTTTTGGGTTTGGACCAGTCCTGGACAATTAGGCTGGTTCTGTCATTGGTCCGGTTCAATCTTAAAAATATGTTGGGTGGTATGGTTCGGTTCAGAATAAAAATTTTGAACCAAACCTCTGCTTTTCTTCTCCTTCGATCACGCTTCTTTCTGCCGAGAGAGTATATGAGATACAGAGAGAGGGAGAGTTCGCGAAACAGAGAGAGTGTGTGAGAAATCGTGCGAGCGAGAGATCGAACAAGAGAGATGAAGATCAAGGGAGAGAGAGGAACTTACGCCTCTGGTGGTTACCAACGGAGGCTAAGAAAAGTTTGTCCACACGAAGATAGTTTCGGCCGAGAGAGGAAGTTCGTCGATGGGGTTGCTCGGAGTTGAAGCTGCGATTCTACTTCCTCAGAGGATTCCGACCGGGTCTAAGTGGTTTGTTGTGGTCGGAGTTTGGGCGAGGCGATTTCAGCGAGGTGAGAATTTCACTGGTTGTTCTCTGATTTACAGAATGTGAGAGGGAATTGCGTTTGTGTGATTTTTCTATTACAGAACTCCTCAAAATATAAAAGGAGGAGTTCGATTCTTTCCATAAGGATGAAAACTGAATCTGTCCCCAAATGGGTAGATTCAGTAAAGAAAAAGGAAGTCCTTTCCTTATCGTTGTTGATTGGAATTTAATTCCTGATTAGGTATTGCCTGAGCTAGAGATGTTAAACTGGCGGGCAGGCTCGTAGCTCGCCCGCTCGACTCGTTACTGTAGCGAGTCGAGCCAAGCTCGGCTCGCTACAGTAACGAACAGGTTTGGCTCGAGTCACATGGACGAGCCGAGCTGAGCTCGGCCATCTGGGCTCGCGAGCTCGTCGATAACCGGGCTCAACGAGCCTGCTCGTGAACCTGCTCGCGAGCTGACTCGGTCAAGGCCAACTCGAGGCCCTGAGCGGCTGAGTCATCTCTGACGCCCGACAATTGGCAGTTTCTTACGGCTCGGTCAAGCCCAACTCCAATGCCCAGGTCGGGCCGTCGGGGCCCTCTCCGGTGCCCAGCTCAAGGCTCTCTCCGACACCTCGACAACGGACATGGACAGTCCCGTCTTTGTCTTCCTTCGACATTTACCGACGACGACCATCTTCAGATCTTCTTCATCCAGCCTGAGTTGCCGCCCACCGAGCACAAGATCGATGAAATTTTTGGCAAACTAGTTGGTGTACCGGCGATTGCAAACAACATCGATGAACCCTAGGTTTAACTTAAAACTCGTCTTTCTCATCGCCACCCGAGAGTGAGGCGATGGTTCACCTCAAGAGAGACGATCAATCGCTCCGTAATGGTGAAAATTTGCCCCAAAGGCGATCAATCGCCCCACAAGGGCGAACAATCGCCTAAGGTTCTTCTCGTTTCAGATTTCAGACGAATGTTCAGTTCCTCCACATTTTAATGTCTTCAAGGCTTGCGATTGTGGCTCTGCGCCATTGATTGTTTTTGTAAATGCTCAAACTAATCATTAATTATATGAAAAGATGTTTTCAGTTTGGTCTTAGTAGACAACCCATTCTAGCTCTCTGTCTTTCATTGAACAACTTTTTGAGATAAAGTCTGGTCATAACTTAAACGTGGGAGGCTGCTTGCAAAAAGTCAGCTCTCTGTTTTTTCTTTTCTTTTTAATCGATATGGAAGAGATCCTGCAAGTCATAGCTCAAACCTTCAAGGAAGTCTAGGTGGAGTTGTGAGGACGATTGGATGAAAGTGAACTTAATGCTTGAAGACGTTGGAAATACTCTCCCAAAACAAGCAGCCCCTGAGCAGACTGACGCGTCGTTAGGATTTTGTACATTTGCTGCAATGATTCTTGCCGTAGATGGTCAGCCTATTTGGAAAACAAGCTTCAACTTGATGCAGTGAATATCAACAATGGATTCATGAAATATATAATATATTTATATAAAATAATTTTATTTATGTAAGTTCGGCTAGTTAAACTCAGCTCGTTACGCTCGGCTCGTTACGCTCGTTGGGCCAGCTCGGCTCGGCTCGTTAGGCTCTTGGCTCGCGAGCTGGCTCGAGTTAGAAATTTTTTAGGTCAGCTCGTTAGGCTCGGCAGGCTCGTTTGGCTTGGCAGGCTAGGTGAGCCGGGTCTTTCTCGGCTCGACTCGCTCGTTTAACATCTTTAGCCTGAGCTGCAATTAAGAAAATTGGATTAGTTGGTTGTGATTTAAGGTTTGATTGTGGAAATAGAATTCTTAACTAAATTGATTTGGGAATAAATTTTGGTACGTTACAATCTACCATCCTTAAAGAAAATTTCGTCCTCGAAATTTAAATTATTACCTGAATAGCTCCGGATAGACCTTCCTCATGTCCTCTTCTTTTTTCTAAGTTGCTTACTCAATGTTTTGATTCTTCCATAGAACTCTTACAAGCGAGACCTTCTTATTTCGTAGCTCCCTTTCTTCTGATTCTACAATCTGAATCGGTCTCTCTTCGTAGGATAAGTTAGGGTTGAGCACAATTTCTTCGGGTCTCATCGGCAAAATATGTGAGGGATCTGGTACGTAGTTCCTCAACATCGAGATGTGAAACACGTTGTGAACTTGCTTGAGTGACTCAATGACACGATTCTACCTGCAAGACTATCGTGTTTCTACCCACAAAACAGATCAGAAAATTCAGATTCAAAAAAAAAACAGCAAATAACAGTAAATCCAGCGATGATTTGACTAATCAAACGATATCCAAATTCAACGAAATTTTAAGGGGTTTTTTGTGTATGAGTTAAGATTATGTCCTTAAATTTTCAGATCTAGATAATGAGTAAATCGTGAGTTTTGATTGGAACACCAGATACTGTCCGGTAAGCAATATTTTGTAAGCTTCCGGCATACACTCTTCCGTAAAAGAATGGCAGCAAATGGAACGGGTTAATGGCCACCTTCTTCGTGTATCCTACTCTGAAAAGAGAGGGAAGAAGCGTGGAACAATAGCTATTCAAGCAACCGTGGGCTTGAAAGCGTAAAGGAGAGAATTCCTTCTCGATTCTTGACCGAACCGAGCCTTATCGTTCACCGGTCTCCAAGCTCCAAGCACTTAGCTGAAATTAGGTTATTCTCATAGCATCAACAACTGATTACAAACACCAATAACCATGCTTATATAGACCTAGGGTGGGTGGAGGCCTTGGTTAGAAATGGGCTTCAAAACGGGCCAAAACCTTGGCCTAGTGCAACAACGCACTCTTCACTTCAACCATCTCCAAACCACCATCTAAACTAGTATACATCTAATCCTAATGCCTAAGGATGCATGCAACTATAAAATATTACCTGAAAGGCTAATGTTTGCCGAATTAAACACACAAAAATAACCAATAGAACACTCATAATATTCGATTACCATAAGTTGAATTTAGGGAAGACAAATTCCCTCTTTATCTTCATGCTTCAGATCCAAGCCTTTACATATTCAACTCCTACAAAATGAGAGGCAAATGCATTAATAAATTTATCTTTGTTAATAAACGCACTTACCTTGATTGGTGACGGGGCCTTGGGCACATCATCCTCCCTGGTTTCTTGAGGATTTGTCCTCAAATCCAAAGGGTGTATCTTTATACTCCTTTTATCTTTTTCCGGATCAAAAGGAAAGGTGATTACTAGGTGATAAACTATATTATTGTGGCCTACAAAAAAGATGATTGCATTAGCAAGAAAATTTGGCCATGGATTAGGTCGAACTTGGTAGGATATTTCACTTGGTAATTCCCCCATTAGTATAATGTTGAAGATGAAGGGTGCCTCCAATTCATTCAAATTTAACTTCCTTAAGACATTAAATTCTAAGTAGAAAACTAGAAACATATTTATGAAATTATCAATAAGCTCAAAATTTAACAAAGTTAGCTTCCACAAGAACGAATATTCTATCTTGAAGATAAGAGGTAGATTCATGGATATTCTAGTAAATTCATCATAATATTTTAATTTCAAGAATGGATGTAACAAGTCATACCAAATAGTAGGTGCTACATAAAATGGATCATCTCTCAAATAATCTTTAAAAGAAATCAATAAATAGGAATCATAAGCATCATATCCAATAATCCATTCAAGAAGCCAATTGAAGTAATCTACTATCGAACCAATCTTAAGTAACCAAGCAAGTAAGTTGTCAAAGGGCACATACCTTGATGGTAAATCAACTATCACATTTGCTACTATAGGATTGTTGAATTTAGAAAACAAGGAGGTGCTAATAGAAGTAAGTCCGAATGGATAAGAAAATGTATGCTCAATCAAGTTTAATTCAATTTTCTCATTATCCAAAAATAACTTTCTTTTCAAGAAAGAACAAAGTGAATAACAAAATTTTAATTTCATTTCGTAAGTGGTAAGTCCATGCACAAATGTCAATTTAATAATATTCTTAACCACAATAAAATGAGTTTCAATTTCAATGAAATTCTCTTTGGTTATCATGTTAAGCTCCTTAAAGGTAAAAACTCTAGGCACATAAGCCAAGTCAAAATAGCATATGAACTCCTTTTCTTTCTCAAAGAAACGAAAATAACACTCATTCATAGTTTCACTTTCAATTTTATCTCTTTTGAAAAAGTTGATTTTGAAACAAAGAAGTTTAACGTTAAGAGCTATACCATGCAAAAACAAAACTAAGTCTAAGGACATGTTAAAGTTATAGCATAAATGGTAAATGCAATAAAAAGATATAGCTATATATTTTATCAAATTTTCATGCAATACTAGTCCTTTCTCACCAACAATAACTAATATCACTAAAGAATTGTCATTATTCTTTTCACAAACAATCATATTTTAATAATGGGAAAAAGCACATAGAGTGGTGATGTAAAATCCTTTCATAGAAAAAGGGTGATGATCATGAAGCTTACGCAAACAAGGAAACTAAACGCAAAACAAATAAGTATGATCTAAATACCAACCAATTCTAAAGAACCAAGATAGTAAATGTTCAGGTGGAATAAACAAAGGTGTTATATCACTCAAAAGTTTTCTAGGAAATTCATTTTTAGATTTGAGTCTTATGATGACAGGATAAGTTAGGGCTCCACAAAGGTTATTGCTTTTCCTAAACCAAGAGAAAATATTAGAAAATACTTTTGCTTTTAAAATGTGACTAACACTCACGGGTTTGGGCAAAAAGGGGTCTAAATAGACTTCATCCACTAAATAGGGTCTTTGTTGGTTGTAGGGAATCGGTACACATGCATACTTTGCGTTTTGATCTACTTCATTGATGAAGGTCAAATGTCCATGATTTAGTGGTAAGTGGTCCCTTCTAGAGGCAACATAGAATGGATCATGATAAATGATATGCTTGGTTTGGTAAAGTGTGGAGGCTCTCGGTTTTGGCTTCCTCTCTAGGGGTTTCAAGGTTCTCAATGGTTTCTACTTCTAGACAACTTCCAACCTCAAATAGAGAGTCTTCAAATAACCCTTTAATTCCATAATCCTCATGACAATCGGGTTGGTTAAGGGTTTCTAGAGCAACTCCTAAAATTTCAACTTGAGCATTTTCCTTTTGCTCACAATAATCCTCTTTCTCCTCAAATATAGGATTCTCCATAGGGTAGATGATCTCTTCTTTCTCCTTTTCACTAAGAGAATCCTTAATAGACTCAAGGAAGGTTGCACTAGGGGGATGGATGGCTCTAATATGGGAGGAATGCTATGATTAGGCCTTGGGCTTCTCTCATTTAAGGAGTAACTTGGAGCAAACCTAGTTTCCATTAAATACCTCAACAATCTCCAAGTGATTACTTCTTCCTTGCCTCCTAACCTACGTTCTTCCTTAAGATTTTTCCACCATAAATTAGCTAGACCGTTTAGACAAGATGTGGCTATTTGAAGTTTCCTTCTTTCGGAATAACCATGTTCCTCAAATAAACCATCCATTTCTCCTAACCATGTAAGACATTCTAGGCCGATCGTGTAACCATCATAAGTAGGGAATGAAACACATGAGGACCTCTCATTTACTTTGGGAATTCTAGGTTTAGACCTCTCGTGCTCAGTTCTATCATTAAGGTCTTTACTAGATTGAGTCCTTCTCGAGTTTTCTCCTCTTCTCCTAGGGTGAGTTTGAGTGAAACCATCATGATCATTCCTTTCTAACCATTTGCTTATACTCCTAAGTTGATGGTCTAAATCCATGCATTGTTAGCTAAGGTTTTGGACCTTTCCAACCAAGCCTTTAATTTGTGTTGGCAAGTTGGGCTTACCATTGCTCGGTTTAGGAGCTTTAGTGGTGTGGCTTGTGTAGCCTCGATTTTGGCTATATGATTTGTCAAAACTTGACATCTCTTTTCCACTTAAAACACAGCAATAAAGTTCATGTGATCTCCAAAGTCTTAGGAAGGAAAATTTTAATTAGGTTTAAGTTGATCCTAAGTGTTAGGGAAGGGGAAGGGTGGATAGTAAACCTACTAGAAATTTATCCTAGAATGACTTAGTGGGGCACAAAAATTGAAACTCAATTTTGAGAGCTTAAACGACTTTTTTTGGATCAAAACATGGGTGACACCGTTGTAGAGCTCTGAAAGAGCTTTGATTTGCCAGGTGGCTCATAAAAATCAGAAACTTGTAGCTAAAGTTATGGTTGTTTTAAGGGGAAAAGGTCAAATTCACCAAACAATGTCTTATGCCAATGAATATTCTAGAATATCTTTTATGTCAAAGGAATATTCTGGATTATCTTTTATGTCAAAGGAATATTCTTGAATATCTTTTATGTCAAAGGAATATTCTGGATTATCTTTTATGCTAAATAAATATTTTGAAATATAAAAGGAATATGCTAGAATATAAAAGGAACACGCTGAATTTTCAAAAATAGAATATGATTGATTTTAACTTTGAAAATTAGCAGATTAATACTCTTTTTCTGAATATAAAATTTTATCTTCCATCCATAACAAGTTCTGATAAGTGATGAGAAAATCGGATTACAAAAATAGAATAGAATTTCAATTAACAGATCCAGCACATGAATCGATTACCAATCTTTAAGAAAAAGTCATCCATGGCTCTGATACCACATGACACGATTCTACCTGCAAGACTATCGTGTTTCTACCCACAAAACAGATCAGAAAATTCAGATTCAAAAAAAAAAAAAAACAGCAAATAACAATAAATCCAGCGATGATTTGACTAATCAAACGATATCCAAATTCAACGAAATTTTAAGGAGTTTTTTGCGTATGAGTTAAGATTATGTCCTTAAATTTTCAGATCTAGATAATGAGTAAATCGTGAGTTTTGATTGGAATACCAGATGCTGTCCGGTAAGCAATATTTTGTAAGCTTCCAGCATACACTCTTCCATAGAAGAGTGAATAGTAAACCTACTAGCAATATTTTGAAAGCGTAAAGGAGAGAACTCATTCTCGGTTCTTGACCGAACCGAGCCTTACCATTCATCGGTCTCCAAGCTCCAAGCACTTAGCCGAAATTAGGTTATTCTCATAGCATCAACAACTGATTACAAACACTAATAACCATGTTTATATAGGCCTAGGGTGGGTGGAGGCCTTAGTTAGAAATGGGCTTCAAAACGGGTCAAAACCTTGGCCTAGTGCAACAACGCACTCTTCACTTCAACCATCTCTAAATCACCGGGAGTTGACTCTCACCAGATGGAGAGGGCACATCTGGCAGTTAGATAACCTTTTCCATCTACCGGTGGTAAAACATGCTCCTCCTCTCAGGACAGTCATGTCTGAACCCCACCCCAACATGACCGTGACTACATACATTCATATCTTTCATTAGTCGTTTCTTTTCATAAAAACGTATGCAGAAATTCATTTTTCGTGCTAGTTCGAAAACATGATGCATGGACATGGGTTGTGAATTAAAAGTAAGGAAAGCATAAAGTAATACATAGAACCTAAAAAAACATTCTAGTGTAACAATCATTCTAAACAACCCATCAAACCTACACTAAACAATAACTTCACCAAATATACTCGATCAATAAACTCTCATATGGTGTAGGCCGGATCGGCCAATCGAGTCACGAAGATTTACCTTGTGTTCTTAGCGTACTGAGCTCCGTCCACGAGCATTGTTCACCTAACACAATTCATAACAATCGTCATTAAAATCAGGCTTAAACTGTTAAATTTCCAAAACTAACGAGACCCTTAACTAAAGAAAATTTCCTAAAACTCTAATTTAACTCATTGAGGCATTTCGTCGAGCAATTCACACTCGACATTTCTAAACCTCCATTAATGGAGTTTTCCAAAACCTCCAAAAATCAAAAACCCTAACACTCATCAATAAATAGACTAACTAAGTCCAATAATCATAAATACATCCATTTGAGGCGTAATCACGATAAAACCTATCGATTTCAAACCTTAATCTACGTTTTTAACAAAACCCTAACTAAAACTTCAACCATTTCCTAGCCCTAAACCGGAAACTAAATCATCCAAACGCTAGAAGCTTACCTAGAATGTTGATCGGAGAAGAAAACGTGAAGAGTTGAGTTGCCGAAGAGGAGGCGTTAGTCGCTGGAAGAGAGAACGCGCGAGGGAGAGGAGAAAATCGCCTGGAAGGCGATTTTCAGGAGAGAAATCGTGAAGTGTTGAGGGAGGGGGTGATTTTTGGTTTTTAATAAAATTTAACCTATCAAATGACCATTTTGCCCTTTAGTCAATTTTCTAATAATCCTCCTCTGATTTCGTTATTTGATTCATCGATCCGATTTCTCCAAATTTCCATATTTCATCAATAATTTCAATTTATTGCTAGGGCTCTATTAAAACTTTCCCTTCGCAAAACGAGCTCAATTCACTATATTTACGAAATTTCCATTATATAGCGAAAGTTCTAAAATCTCGTAAAACCGGGTGTTATATTTCATCCACCTTAATTAAAATTTTGTCCTCAAAATTTGATTATACAAATAATTCAGGATACTTGGACATCATATCTTGCTGCCTCTCCCAAGTAGCTTCCTCTATGTCATGGTTCCGCCACAGGACTTTTACCAGCAGAATTTCTTTATTGCGCAACACTTTGATAGAGGACTTTAGAATCTGCACATGCTTCTCCACATAAGTCAGTGTTGGTTGTACCTCAATCTCCCTTACTTCCACGACACGAGATGGGTCACGCAAGCACTTTCTGAGCATAGATACGTGAAACATGTTGTGGATGCCTTTCATTGATGCCAGAAGCTGTAATCTGTACGCCATTTTCCCGATCCTCTTCAAAATAGGGAAAGGTCCTACATAACGAAGACTCAACTTGCCTCTTCTCCCGAACCGCATCACACCCTTAAACGGAGAAATCTTTAAGTATACCTCGTCGCCTTCTCTGAACTCCAATTCCCTCCGTCTAGTATCAACATAACTTTTCTAGCGGCTCTGTGCTACCTCAATGCGTTGCCTAATAACGGCGATCTTCTCCGCCGTTTGCTATAAAATATCTGGGCCAATTATACTAGCTTCACCAACTTCGTCCCAATATAGCGGGGACCTACATTTTCACCCATATATCACTTCATACGGAGTCATGCCAATCATAGTTTGGAAGCTATTGTTGTATGAGAACTCAATCAACGGCAGGTATCTACTCCACCAGCCCTGGAATTCCAACACACACGCCCTAAGCATGTTCTCCAGAATTTGATTCTTTCGTTCTGTCTGTCCGTCAGTATAAGGATGAAACGCTGTGCTGAAATTTAACTAAGTTCCCATAGCCTTATGTAGACTCTTCCAAAATTTTGATGTAAAGCTGTCTCTATTTGAGACAATCGAAACGGGCACCCCGTGTAGTTTAACAATCTCATGCACATAAAGATCGGCAAGCTGATCCATGGAATATGTCATCCTGACTGGTAGAAAATGGGCCGATTTTGTCAAACGGTCCACTATCACCCAGATTCCATCTTGCCCCTTTGTCATTCTTGGGAGTCCAACTATAAAATCTATGGAAATATGCTCCCATTTCCACTCTGGGATTAGCAGTGGCTATAAGGTTCCGACCAGCCTTTGGTGCTCTAGTTTGACTTGTTGGCAAACCAAGCAGGTTTCCACATACCTGGCAACCTCTCTCTTCATATTTAGCCACCAAAAGTGTTGCTTTAAATCTCTATACATTTTCGTACTTCCTGGATGTACAGAGTATGCCGAAGAGTGTGCCTCGGACAAAATTTCTTTCCTTAACTCCTCGTCATTAGGCACGTACCACCTATGCCTGAATTTTAATACTCCACCATCTGACAAGTTGAAATCGGACGAGTCTTCAGAGGTCATGCTCAACCGATACTTCTCGCACTCTAAGTCTTTCTGTTGAGCTTCTCGGATTTTGTCTATTATTGTCGGCCTAAGAGAAATGTTTGTGAGCATAGTGGACAACTCAGCCACAATCTCCACATCAAACTTCTCAATCTCATACTTTAACATTACCGACATTGCTGCAAGCGAAGGCTGACTTGCAGTAGGCATTTTGCTCAAGGCATCTGCGACTTTATTTGCCTTTCTTGGGTGGTATTTAATTTCAAACTCGTAGTCTTTAACAAATTTCAACCACCTCCGTTGTCGCATATTCAGCTCCTTCTGTGTAAATAGATACTTTAAACTCTTGTGATCTGAAAACACCTCGCACTGTTGCCCATATAAATAGTGTCTCCAAATTTTCAGTGCGAAGACGATGGCTGCTAACTCCAGGTCGTGCGTCGGATAATTCTGTTCATACGGCTTTAACTGCCGAGAAGTATACGCAATAACTCTTCCCTCCTGCATGAGTACGCATCCAAGTCCAACTTTAGACACGTCATAATATATGCTGAACTTGTCGCCTTCAACCGGTAGTGTTAAAACTAGAGCCGTAGTTAACTTCTGTTTCAACTCCTGGAAGCTCTTATCACAAGCAACTGTTCATATAAACTTCTCATTATTTCTTGTCAAGCGTGACAGAGGAACTGCAATCTTCGAAAACCCCTCAATGAATTTTCGATAATATCCAGCCAATCCAAGAAATCCTCATACTCTCGTACATTCTTAGGTTGCGGCCAATCCTTGACAACCTAAATCTTGGTCAGGTCCACAGAAATCCCTTCATGAGATATAATATGGCCGAGAAAGTTAACTCTGTCCAACCAAAATTGGCATTTGGAGAACTTTGGGTATAGTTGGTGTTGTTGTAAAATTCCATAAACAATCCATAGTTGCTCTTCGTGTTCCTCTTTCGTCTTCGAATAGACCAAGATGTTGTCAATTTAAAACAACATCAAACTTGTCTAGGTAATCCTTGAAGACACGATTCATCAAATCCATAAACGCTGCAGAGACATTTGTAAATCCAAAAGACATTACAAGAAATTCACAGTGCCCATACCTCGTTCGAAACGTCGTCTTTTGAACATCTTCCCTTCGAACTCTCAACTAGTAATAACCCGAGCGTAGGTCAATCCTCGAAAACACTCGGGCACCCTGCAGTTGGTCAAACAAGTCATCTATTCTGGGCAACAGATATTTATTCTTCACTGTCAACTTGTTCAACTCTTTGTAGTCTATACACATTCTGAGAGTTCCGTCCTTCTTCTTGACAAATAGAACTGGCGCACCCCATGGAGAAAAGCTTGGTCGGATGAATCCCTTATCCAATAATTCCACTAGCTGAGCTTTTAACTCTTTCAGTTTACCAAGTGCCAGTCTGTACGGATTCTTTGATACAGGCCCAGAGCCTGGATAGACATCAATCATAAACTCGATCTCCCTGTCCGGTGGTAATCCGGGAAGATCGTCGAGGAAGATCTCAGAGAATTCTCTAACTACCAGAAGGTCTCCTAGTTTTACCCCATTGAGCAACTGAGTATCGACCACTGTGGCTAGATAAATCGAGCATTCATCTATAAACTGCTCTTGAACCTTCATAAAATAGGAAGTAGGTAGCCCACTCATCCTATTCATTACCTGATAATCAAACTCCTCGTTATCCGGGGGCCGAAAAGTTACTAACCCGGATCGGTAGTCGATGGTGGCGAAATGGCGTGATAGCCAGTCCATCCCTAAAATAAGATCGTACCGCTCTATACCCATAACTATCAGCCAGGTATAAAGGGTGTTATTCCCCACCGAGACGACATTGCCTTGGAAAATATGATCAGACTGCATATACGCTCCCGAAGGTAGCATTACTCTATATTCACACTCTGCTAATTCAGGAACCAACTTCAATCTAGTTACGCATGCAGTGGAAATAAACGAGTGCGTAGGCCCCGTGTCTATCAATGAAAACACCGCTATACCAGTGACTAAAATAGTACCTACTATAACAGAAGGCTTAGCCTCGTCATCGACATCACCAGCTCGATAAAAGCAAAGATCCTCGGCATAACTCCTCTCTGATCTCTGTCTGGCTGGTCTCTATTTGCTTTTAGGCAATCTTTGACATAGTGGCAAACCTTCCCACACCGATAGCACTTATTCGTGCCAAATCTGCAATCGCCACTGTGTTCTTTCTGGAACTTAGGGCACAACGGATTTTGAGTAGCCCCTTGTACCTGATTTCCTTTGCCCTGGTCATTGCCTCCTTCGTATGGCCTTTTTACACCTCTCTGTTGTTGTGGTTGTTGCCCCCTTGATTGCCAACTTCGATTCTGGGGTTGAAGCTGGATTTCTCAAAAGAAGCCCCTAGCAGGCTCCCTTGGCTTCACGCACGTTAGTTCTGCAACCTCAAATTCTAGAGCTCTGGCTGCGATTTCTGTATACGGTACATCCAAAATTCTAGATACTATGATACTCTTTCTAATCTCTACTTGTAGTCCTTCCATGAATTAGTGCACCTTATCTTCATTATCGCTTACTAGACGTAATGCAAACCGAGACAACACTTCAAATTTCTGAATATACTTCGCAACCGAGTCAGTCTGCTTCAGTTGTGTGAACTCTGTTCTTTTAGCCACTCTCACGGTGTGGCTGAAATACTTGTCGAAAAACACAGTCCTAAACCACTCCCACGTCATTACTGTCACGTCGGTCGTTTCTTTGATCGAGTTCCACCAGAATCGGGCATCGGATGCCAAGTGGAAGGTAGCACACATAACCTTTTCCCCATCCTCGATCTTAGCATACGCCAGCATATCTTCCATGGTTCAAACCCACTTCTCAGCAATAGAGGGATCCGAAGATTTTCCATTGAATATCGGAGGCCGTAGCTTTTGAAACCTCTCCATGTCGTGGTTGTTCGGAACAACCAACTATTGGGCTCTTTGACCTTCATGGCTTACTAATCTCTCAATTTGCTGAGCTTGCATATCCATGTGTTGAGCCTGACGATGAAGCAAATTCGTAAGCCTATCCAGGGCTTCGTCCCTAGCGTCTCTACCTCGAACCATTTTATAACTCCTATAAAAGTTAAAACAAATAATTCTAAGAAATCGAAATCAAAGAAATCTTAAAAACATACTTACAGTTGAGGAATGATATCTGCGTAGTGGCAGTGCAGTTGAGCAGTCTACAGAAGTGATTTTAAAACCCGAGAGCTCTGATACCATAACTGTAATGATCCCAATTCCTAAACCTAGAATTTCCCGTAAAATTTTTCTTTTCTTTTTAAACCTTAAGTAATTTTGACTTCTAAACCTCTAAATCGTAGCCTCGGATTGTTGAAATTGTTTAAAATCAATTGAATAAAACAATATATTAAACTGAAGGAAATTACCGTGCAAAAGCTGAGGGAAAAACCGTCCGGAGCAAGAAAACAAAAGGGGCGATCGATTGGCCATTTGACAACCGATCGATCGGCCCTTAGACAGCCGATCGATCGCCCCTTTCTGGCGATCGATCGGCTGCCGCTCTAGAATTTCTTCCAGAGCGTAGCCTGCAAGAGCCGATTGTTCACCCCTTTTCTGGCGAATGATTGGCTAACTCTCTAGAAAACCAGAGAGTTGGCCATCCCTGCTAGCCAATCGATCGCCCCTCTTCTGGCGATCGATCGGCATGCTCTCTGGAATCCGAATTCTAGAGAGCTGCCTCCTCATTTCCTCCATGCCCTGCACACTTCACAATTTCCTCCCTATCTCCATCTGTTCATCAACTTACTTCTAAACACATTTCATAACAAACACTTCAACATAAAATCACTCTTAGCCTCATCCATTCCTCAATTCATCAAACACAAAAACGCGACTCGAAACGTATCCCAGAACGTATTCAGAACGAGACGAAAGGCACAAAATCTAACTGCATGGATAGCTCTAAAACTCGAGCGCATCCATACTCAACCTAAAATATCTCCAAACAAATCCAGTATAATTTTAACACAAGACTTCGTAAAAGAAATTCATAAAATGAGTTTTCCAAAACATCAAAACATGTATGTTTCCTAGCTAATCACCCATCAGCCCAATTAAGCCCTCCTATACATTTATCGACTATTTCTATCTATCGTATCTCCAAAATACCTACATGCCATCACCTCAGGTCAAAATACGCGTTGACTTCCTAGCACGCTCTCACGGGTATCTTTCTTCAATTCGTCCGGTAGAGGAACGCATTCCTCACTTGTTTTGAAATCACCTACACCATAGAATTAACCTATGAGCTAAAGGGCTCAGTAAATATACGTAAAGGCAAATGCGTGTCATGCGTATGCAGTTCATAAAATCATGCATCCATTTTCATTCTTTAGTTACATAACATGGGCTTCACAGAGGGTTAACTCTCACCAGATGGAGAGGGCACATCTGGCGGTTAGATAGCTCTTTCCATCTACTGGAGGAAAAACATGCTCCTCCTCTCAGGACAATCATGTTTGAACCTCACCCTAACATGACCGTGATTATATACATTCATATCTTTCATTAGTCGTTTCTTTTCATGAAATCGTATGCAGAAATTCATTTTTCGTGCTAGTTCGAAAACATGATGCATGGACATGGGTTGTGCATTAAAAGTAAGAAAAGCATAAAGTAATACATAGAACCTAGAAAAACGTTCTAGTGTAACAATCATTCTAAACTACCCATCAAACCTACACTAAACAATAACTTCACCAAATATCCTCGAACAATAAACTCTCCTATGGTGTAGGCCGGATCGACCAAGCGAGTCACGAAGACTTACCTTGTGAGCGTACTGAGCTCCGTCCACGAGGATTGTTCACCTAAGACAATTCATAACAATCGTCATTATAAATGGGCTTAAACCGTTAAATTTCCAAAACTAACGAGATCCTTAACTAAAGAAAATTTCTTAAAACTCTAATTTAACTTATTCAGGTATTTCGTCGAGCAATTCACGCTCGACATTTCTAAACCTCCATTAATGGAGTTTTCCAAAACCTCCAAAAATTAAAAACCCTAACATTCATCAATAAATCGACTAACTAAGTCCAATAACCATAAATACATCCATTAGAGGCGTAATCACGATAAACCTACAGATTTCAAACCTTAATCTACGTTTTTAACAAAACCCTAACTAAAACTTCAACCGTTTCCTAGCCCTAAACAGGAAACTAAATCATCCAAACACTAGAAGCTTACCGAGAATATTGATCGGAGAAGAAAACGTGAAGAGTCAAGTCGCTGGAGAGGAGGCGTTGGTCGGCAGAAGAGAGAACGTGCGAGGGAGAGGAGAAAATCGTCTGGAAGGTGATATTCAGGAGTGAAATCGTGAAGTTTTGAGGGAGGGGGGTGATTTTGGGTTTTTAATAAAATTTAATCTATCAAATGACCATTTTGCCCTTTTGTCAATTTTCTAATAATCCTCCTCTGATTTTGTTAATTGATTCATCGATCCGATTTCTCCAAATTTTCATACTTCACCAATAATTTCAATTTATATCTAGGGCTCTATAAAACTTTATGTTCGCAAAACGAGCTCAATTCACTATATTTACGAAATTGGGGCTCTATAAAACTTTCCGTTCACAAAACGAGCTCAATTCACTATATTTACGAAATTGGGGCTCTATAAAACTTTTCGTTCGCAAAATGAGCTCAATTCACTATATTTACAAAATTGCCATTATATAGCAAAAGTTCTAAAATCCCGTAAAACCCGGTGTTACAATGGTGATATATGATTACTCAATCATAATCTTTTACTAACTCCAACCATCTGCGTTGTCTCATATTCAAATTTTTTACGTTAGAAAATATTTCAAACTCTTATGATCAGTGTAAATCTCACATCTTTCTCCATATAGATAGTGTCTCCAAATTTTAAGAACATAAATTACTGCTGCCAACTCCAAATCATGAGTCGGATAATTCTTCTCGTGATTCTTCAGTTGTCTGGAGGCATAGGCTACAACATTTCCTTCTTGCATAAGTACACATCCGAGTCCATATTTTGAGGCATCACTATAGACCACATTTTTTCCGATTTCAGATGGTATAGTGAGTATTGGTGCTAAAATCAATCTTTGCTTTAGTTCTTGAAAGCTTTGCTCGCATTCCTCAGTCCATAAATATTTAGTACACTTCTTGGTGAGTCTTGTGAGCAGTGTGGATAGCTTCGAGAACCCTTCCACGAATCTTCGGTAGTATCTCACAAGACCAAGGAAGCTTCGTACTTCTGCTACATTTTTGGGTTGCAAACACATACTAACTGCTTCAATCTTTTCTGGGTCTACTAACACACCGTCCTTTGAAATTACGTGACCAAGAAAGGTTACTTCTTCCATCCAGAATTTGTATTTGGAGAATTTTGCATAAAACTTTTCACGCCTCAGAGTCGATAAAAAAATTTGCAGGTGCCCTTCATACTCTTCCTTACTCTTCGAATAGATGAGAATATCATCAATGAAAACAATCACGAATTCATCTAAGAATTTCTTGAATATTCGATTCATTAATTCCATAAAAGCAGTTAGGGCATTACTCAATCCAAATGGCATAACTTGAAACTCATAGTGGCCATATCTTGTTCAAAATGTCGTCTTGAATACATCATCATCCTGGATTCTTAGCTGATTGTAGCCAGATCTGAGATCTATTTTTGAGAAGACGCCTGCACCCTTTAATTGATCAAACAAGTCGTCGATTCTTATAAGTGGGTATTTGTTCTTTATGGTGATTTTGTTCAGTTCTCGATGTACATCCTCATAGATCCATCTTTCTTCTTTACGAATAACACTGGAGCTCCCCATGGTGAAAAGCTTGGTCGAATGAATTATTTTTCTAGTAACTCGTCGAGTTGAACCTTAAGCTCCTTTAATTCAATTGGTGTCATTTTGTATAGGGCTTTCGAGATCGGTGTCGTTTCAGGTAGAATATCAATATTGAATTCTACATCTCTAGTTGGTGGCAAACTTGTTAATTCGTCTGGAAAGACATATGGGTATTCACAAACTATTAGCAAATTTTCTAAGGTCATTGCTTCCTTGGTTTGAGTGCACACAACGCTTGCCAAGAATGCAAAACATCCAGAGTTCAATAACCTTTGTGCTCGCAATGATGATATAACTAGAATTCTCGAACCCTTCCTATCGCCACGAAATAAGAATGGTTCCACTTCAGGCAATTCAAATCTCATAATCTTATTGCGACAATCAATGGTTGCATAGTGTCTGTTTAGCCGATCCATGCCGAGAAATTACATCGTAATCTTGCATTGCTAAAATGGTCTGGTCCGCTTCCAATCCTCTATTTCCAATACAAACGTTACATCCTAAAATTATAGAGTCGGCAGACATTACTGTACCCGACGGTGTAGCTACTCCCAGCTTATGTTCCAAAGGTTCTATTGCCTTATTTAATTTCTTCGAATGCATAAGAGATATAAAACAATGGATTGCCCCATAATCAATTAATATAAAATAAGATACTTCAGAAATTAGACGCACACATGTTATCACATCTGCATTCTTTTAAGCTTCCTCCATGGTCATGGTGTAGACTCAAGCAACTGTTGTTGATAGATCTTGGCCATTTTTGGGGCAATCCATGACAAAATGTCCAGCTTGACCGCACTTGAAACAAACATTGATATGAGCACGACACTCTCCATGTAACGACCCCAACCCGTTCCGGACCATCACAAGACTTGACTTGACATTGATTTTGACTTAGACGTTTCGGGCGTAAAATTTTTTTACTTTTAAACCATTAAAACGAGGACTAAAACTATTTTTTGATAAAACATTACTCAGTTTTTAGGTCTTTAAAATCATTTAAAATATAGGGAGAATGCTCGTAAAATACGTTTAAAAAGTATCATAAAAGGTCGGGTCGAAACGTATTTTGAAAAGTCAACATTTGAGAAAAATGCACTTGGGCCATATGTGGTACGGCGCGAGCGCGCGCGTCGCCCAGACAGCGCGCGAGCCACGCGCTGTCGCTGCACGCAACGCCCACGCGCAGAGGGGCGATTGATCGGTGCTAGGCGTCGATCGATCGGCAGACCCTTTGTAGCACCCACAAATTACCGCGTGCCTACCGATCGATCGGCGCCCAGCACCGATCGATCGGCTAGGGTGCAGCGCGCCCCAGTGCTGAACCTCACGCCCTTCTTCCTCCTTTTCACCATTTTCTCCACTTTTCTTCCTTTCTTTCACCTACACTTCACCCATAAAATTACTTCAAACTTTCCCAAACATAAAACGCCTCAAACCCCAAAAACCCGACTCAAAATCGTATCTGAAAACGTATCGAAAACTCATGAAAATGAACTGCATAGATTGCTTTGAAAACTAAACATATCCCCTATGAGTTTAAAATCTCCAAGCAGTTCTAGTATATTTTTAGAATAAAGACTTCACTTTCTATACATTCTACTACCATAACATATACATCAAAAAAACTTATCTTTGCATACACTTTTCCATCAACTTTTTCCATACACTTATCCTTAAATCTATCCAGAAAACCGTCATCAACAACCTTATCATCAACTAGTTTCAAATCATTCTAAAACAAACTATTTATACATTTAACCACAAATCCATTGTCATTTCCACCTAACGTACTCAAAATACCTATGCACTCATTCCCACGGGTCAAAATCGCCTCAACTGCTCAGCTGCACTCCCACGGGCATCCTTCTTCAACCTGTGCATTCATCTAGCGGAGGAACGTCTTCCTCACCTTCCTCGAGATCACCTACACCATAGAGACATTCTATGAGATAAAGGCTCAGTAAATTAAATGAGAATGCATGATATGCATATGCATTTCATAAAATCATGCAGTCATTTTATTCATTGCGTTACATAGCGGGATGTCACCGGGGGTTCGCTCTCAGTAGATAGAAACGGCACATCCGGCGGTTGGATAGCCCTCTCCATTTACCCGAGGGGAAAGGACATGCTTCACCTATAGGACAGTCATGTCTAAACCCCACCCCGATGTGACCGGGATTACGTGCATTCTTATCTTATTATTAGTCATTTCCTTTTCATGACAACGTATTTAGAAGTTAATTTTTTATATCTTTTCAGAACAACATGATACATGGACATGTACGATGCGTTAAATGTAATTAAAAAAACATAGAACAAACAATTGACATTAAACATTTAATAACTTAAACAAAATCTAACTACCCATCCTATTTACACTAAAACAACTTAAATCATCAAATCCTCAATCAATAAAATCTCTTGTGGTGTAGGCCGAATCGGCCAAACAAGTCACGAAGACTTACCTCGCGTCCTTAGCAAATCGAGCGCCTCGTTTTGAGCTTCGTTACCTAGGCCATTCCACAATTGGGTCAATAAGACTAAATCCAATAAACCGTTCCAAAGACCAAAACGAAACTCCTAACTAAAGGACTTTTCCTAAAACCTCAATCTACTTTATTCGGGTACTTCATCGAGTAATTCGCGCTCAAGATTCCCTAAACCTCCATTAATGGAGTTTTTACACATTTCCAACCACCACCATTAATTCACCTAACTATCTCCAATGATCACAATTACATCCATTACAATCATAAATACGGTAAACCTAACCGTTTCTAGTATAATGCGACAATTTCAACAAAACCCTAATCAAAACTCTAACCATTTAAACCCTAGAAATTGAAAAATAATCATCCAAAACCATAAAATTTTACCTAGGATGTCGATTGAGGAAGAAAACGTGAAGGGTCACCGTTGATCGGAGGAGAAATCGCTAGCATTTGAAGGATCGGCGTGGGGAAGAAGAGAAATTGCAAGGAGGGGGAAATTTTCTCTGGAGAAAAACGTAAGTGTAGAAGGGGGAGGGGTTTTTGTCTTTTTATTAAAATTTAACATGTAAAATTACTATTTTGCCCTTTAGCTTAATATTCTACTATGTCGTTATTTTGTCTATCGATTCGGTTTCTCCAAATTTCCTTATTCCTCCAAATATTCCAATATATTACTAGGGTTCTAATAAAACTTTCCGTTTACAAAACGGGCTTAATTTACTATATTTATGAAAATACCCTTATATTATGAAAATCCCAAAATCCGTAAAACCGGGTGTTACACTCTAGCATGTGGCCTCTTGCATAAGGGTCATAAGGCCATATTATTAGTCACTGTGGTGGTCTTTCTCTTAACAAACTTAGAAGGTCCTTCAGCAGGTCCACTGATCATTGGCCGCTTAGATCCTGCTCATTGTTGTTGCGGAGGCTTACCTTTTACAGTTTGTGTTGCATGATTGTACCTCATTCTAAACTCCTGAGCTTTGATGACATCATTCTCTCCTTGCTCTGCACACAATGCTTTCTCCACCACGAATGCAAACTGAGAGTTCTTGGAGGTAATAAGACAGATATTCCTGAGTATCTCTGCTCTCAATCCTTGGATGAATCTTTTCACCGTCATAGTCTTATTAGCAGCAACATGAAGGGCATAACGAGATAATTGTTCAAACTTGTGTAGATAATCAATTATACTTCCGGTCTGTTTCAGGGCCATAAATCACCTTCACTTCCATCATAGAATCTGTAAAATACTTTTCATTAAAAAGCTCATTGAATTTCTCTCAGGTCATGGTGGTGACTAAATGCATCACCTTTATAGAATCCCACCAGTAATGTGCCTCCATCTGGAACATAGAAGATGCGCAATTTACTTTCTCTTCCTCAGAAATCTTGACATGATAAAAAAATCTCCATAATGGTCATGATTCAATTATCTGCGGCTGTCATATCCATCAAATTTCTATTAAAAGTTGGAGGGTTCAATTTTCGAAATCTGTCGAAGTCAATGTCTGCATGTCGAGGTCTATTAAGGGCCTAGGCTTGCATATTAATTGCTTGGGTCGCGGCAGTAGCTATCTGAACTCCTGCATTAGCTACTTTCGACATTTGTTCAATTTTTCTTGCTTGCATCTCGACCACATTCATCATTCGATCGAGTACAACATCTCGTTCATTTCTAATTCCTCTACGATTGGCCATTAAGTCTACATCACAAAGTCTTAATTTAAGAAATCTATCTTTATATACTTATATTTAAAACGTGCTACAAAATTATCTAACACACTTTTATAAAAACATAATTTTCAATACAGACTTACTTGCTGATCGACAGTCTTCCAGGTGCACGTGAGCATACAGAGTAGTCTACAGAATCGTTTAAAAACATAGAGCTCTAATACTAACTGTAACGACCCCAAAATTTAATTTCAATTTTTTTCCAATTTGAAAACCCTAAAAATGTTTCCCAAATTGATTTGCAAATTAGGTTAAATTGGATCATTATAAAACCCTAATTTTCTTAATTCAAAATTATTGAAAATAACAAAAAATCATTTAATAAGCGGAAACCTTGAAATGAATATTAATAAATATTTAGAATATTAAATGCTAACAAACATTAAATATAACTTCATTCATATTTTTTTTTAAAACTATAGCGTACTTAATAAAAATTCAATAGTTGATGCAATAAATTATTTCAACTTAAAATAAATAAATTTAAATGTAACTAAATATAAAAATATCTTTTTAAAATAATATAAAAGCATAACTTTAAATTTTATTCAAAACCGATTACCACATCCTCCTCTGTATGCTCGCCTGCCTTTAGAGGATTCTCGATCACAGTTAGTTTTTCCTCAGATAAAAACTCACCTACATGATAAAATTAAAAACTATGAGAAAACTCAGTAAACAAAAATATGTGCAAATGTCAACATTTAATTTTTCCCGAATCCTATCTTATCAATTACATTCTGGTTAGAACTTGTTCCAACCCTCGATTAAATATCACATCTAGTTAGAACTTGTTCCAACCTTCGGTCTAAGATCACCTCTAGTTAGAACGTGTTCCAACCTTCGGTCAAACATCACATCTAGTTAGAACTTGTTCCAACCTTCGGTCAAACATCACCTCTAGTTAGAATTTGTTCCAACCTTCGGTCAAACATCACCTCTAGTTAGAACTTATTCCAACCGTCGGTCAAATATCACATACTTTTCGTCAATTTCATCATTTTCATACACATGCAAATGTCCTAACAATTTTATCTTTTAAACAATTTCTATGTCAATGCCTAAACATGCGTGCTCAAATATCAGAAATATAAAAATAAAGCTGTAATAAAATAATATAGATTTTGTGATGTAGGGTCGTAGTCAAAACATTGAAAAACGTGATATTTTCACTTACCTGGATTCCGAGCGATTAAGAAATAAAATTTTAATTGTTTTTTTCAAGCGTTGAATAAATCTTCTTTGCCTAAAAAAATTAGAGTTATTTAAACTTCTTCATTTATCCCCAAAATAATCTTTTTAAAAACAATTAAGGTAGAAATTTTTTACCAATAAAATCCTAGCGTTGGATTTTCGGATTGATTTGGGCGTCCTTAACGATCCAAAATATTTGGTTGAATGGTTTTGGGTTTGGAGCGGTCCTGGACAATTGGGCTAGTTCGGTCACTGGTCTGGTTCAATCTTAACAATATGTTGGGTGGTTTGGTGCGGTTCAGAATAAAAATTCTGAACCAAACCTCTGCTTTTCTTCTCCTTCGATCACGCTTCTTTCTGCCGAGAGAGTATATGAGATACAGAGAGAGGGAGAGTTAGTGAAATAGAGAGAGTGTGTGAGAAACTGAGAGAGCGAGAGATCGAACAAGAGAGAGAGATGAAGGAGGAACTTACGCCGCTGGTGGTTACCAACGAAGGACGAAAAGAGTCTTTCCATGCGAAGATGGTTTCGGCCGAGAGAGGAAGTTCGTCGATGGGGTTGCTCGGAGTTGAAGCTGCGATTCTACTTCCTCAGAGGATTCTGACCGAGTCTGAGTGGTTTGTGGTGGTCGGAGTTAGGGCGAGACAATTTTGGCGAGGTGAGAATTTCATTGGTTGTTCTCTAGTTTACAGAACGCGAGAGGGAATTGCGTTTGTGTGATTTTTCTATTACAGAACTCCTCAAAATATAAAAGGAGGAGTTCGATTCTTTCCATAAGGATGAAAACCGAATCTGCCCCCAAATGTGTAGATTCAGTAACGAAAAAAGAAGTCCTTTCCTTATCGTTGTTGATTGGAATTTAATTCCTGTTTAGGTATTGCCTGAGCTGCAATTAAGGAAATTGGATTAGTTGGTTGTGATTTAGGGTTTGATTGTGGAAATAGAATTATTAACTAAATTGATTTGGAAATAAATTTTGGTACGTTACATCTTGTGAACTACATAAATCTCTATGCAATGAAGGAACTTTATAATAAGAAGCGTTTCAACCCGGAGCTCGTGATTTTGAGTCACATGGCTGAGATTAGCCGGACATGCAATAAGAACATGTCGTACAACACATTGATTCAGAAGATTGTAGAATATTTTGGCATTCAACTGTCGACCAGTGAGCATGTTAGAAAGGCAAAACATGTGAATTTCTTCGATTCAACCTAGTTACTTCGGATGGGTGTAGTTGAAATCGACGGTACTTGAGTGTTCAAGGCTGGACAAGAAGCCTCCACCTCGGCAACTCCTACACCCTCATCTTCCTCTCAGAATGTTGTTATGAAGGATACTCTCGTGCAGCCATCGTCGCCTCATACAAGAAGCCTCCACCTCGGCAACTCCTACACCCTCATCTTCCTCTCAGAATGTTGTTATGAAGGATACTCTCGTGCAGCCATCGTCGCCTCATACATCTGGTGTGTTAGCCAGAATGAAGTAGAAATTAGACTTTCTCATAGCAGAGTTGAGGAGTTGTCTACGGCACAACGAGAGCTGTTAGTGGCAGAAAGAGAGTTGGACAGTAGAGTTCAGGCATCGATGGCACACATAGATAAAGATGAAGCTCCTCCAAACACCAATGTCAGATTGCGGCCTTAGTTTATGTTTTTGTTTTGTAATTTACTTTTGGAGTTGTAATGAAGTTGATGTTTATGTTTTGTAATTTAGTGTGGTTGTAGTTAGATTTGAACGAAATACTTTAGCTTGTGGTTGTAGTTTAAATTATGTTTTGTAATTTAGTGTGTGGTTGTAGCTGGATCTGGACATGATAATTTAGTGTGTGGTTGTAGTTTATGTTTATGTTTTGTAAGTCGTGACTAAATGAATTGCCTATAGCTAGATGATTTGTTTATATATTAACATTTGAATATGCAAGAACTGTTAAAAATAACAATGAGGAATCAAAAAATAAAAGAAATTATGCCTAATTTTTCAATTTTTAATGAATTATAATATTATATTAACTACTAAAGAGAGAGAGAGATTACACATAATATGAACTAATGTTTACACATAAACTATATATAAATTCAGACATATCACGATAATCAATTACACATAAGTTCAAATATATCACGAACAATCAATTATTGTCTTGACAATGTGTTGAAACTCATGAAAGAGTCTTACGAATAAGTGTCTGAGGCAGAAGTGGAGGCAGCTTGTGACGAGGAAGGAAACTCTTGACAAGTGCGGCTATTATACCCCTTACGTCGACATCTTTCGCATATCATTGTTGAGTTCTTCCTGGTAACTGATGAGGATCATGACTCATTCACATCTCTCACTCTTTTTTTCTTCGACCTCCCAGGTTGACGATGTGATACTAGTGGACAAATTTCACTCCTTTCTACTTCGGGCCATATGCCTTGCCCAAAAATTGGACGAATGCAGTTTGAGTATATCATCAAAAAAATTTTCCGGTGATAGCATTGATGAATGAAATTTTCTACTGGCACTCTCATGAAATGTAGACAAGGAATTGCATGGACACAAGGGATCCCAGTAATCCCTCACCTGTAACAATTGCACACGCATTTATTCAAATCGACAATATATTGTTTGTATCCGTTCCTGACCTCAAATCGAGCATCTCCTGCAAAAATAGGTCTCTAATTTTTAGCTGCAAGTTCTCGCTTGGAAAGCTTCTTTCTAATATGCGTACATAGACTCCGCCATCTTTGGATGTTTTTTTTACAATTCAAGAAATCAAACACTTTCTGATCATATCGAACATGGTCAAAATGGGTTTATCCCTAGCATGTAGTAAAAAGGCATTGAATGACTCACTCAAATTGTTCAACCTCATGTCGCACTTGAGGATCGAAGTAAATGCATGAGTCGCTCAAAATCTCGGATTAATTTTTAAATATCTGCGTGGGCCGCTAGGTCAATAGAGAATAAATGTCTCATTGCTCTCTTAAAGTGAGCAAGTGTGGTTGCTCAAACTGCATTCCACATGCTATCGTTGTAGACTTTTCTCGAAAAGTTTTTTTGAAATTTGCGTAAAGACATCTGAAGCAGTACTTGTGCTCGGCTGACGGTAGTACCTATGTCACAGCAGACAACAACCCCTAACATTTCAACAACCAAATTAATCAATAACAAAGTCATGTACGACCACACAAATTAGAAACAAACGCAGATAAAGTTACAAATTTTGCCTTTTGAAATAAATGTTCAGCCGTATCCTATCTCAGTGTCTATGTCTGTCCGCAGTACTTGCAAAAACCACTTCTATGAGTTTTTGCAATTTGCTTCAACAACTGCAATAGCAACAAGGTAAATTTCATCGTTACAATCAATGTTGACGGCTGTTAGTAATTGGCTTGGACATGAGTCCTTAAAATAACAATCATCCAAACATGATGTGCCTCGGGTTGAAATTAAAAGAAAAATTAGTAAAGTCTCAAGCTTTTTATCATCTCTCTACTTATTACGTGTTTTCTTTTTGTAGGAATATTTTTTAGGAAGGAATGCATTTGGGAGCACATGGAAGGATTCACCATTCGGCCCATGAGAATTTGTCTTCCCGGCCCAATAATTTATAATTTTTATTTTCGAACTTATTTGACATACATTCGCCTTCATTGTAAGGATTTTATAATTGCATTTCATGCATTAGATTGTGTGGTTAGGGTTAGATGTATGGTGGTGGATTATGGGTTGAAGAAATTCAACCAATTATTCAAAGAAAAAAAAGCCTTCACAAGATAAAGCCCAAAGGAAGCCATGACCCAAAGAAGAACCCACATTTAAAGGTATGATTTTGCAAGTACAAGAGTTAGTGGCAACATGGATTGATGATGTGGCAAGATTCCCTCAATTGATCCATTTAGGCATGGCATTCATCTCCTCCCTAGGATGTGTGCTTGTTTGCCTTGATCTTGTCCATCTATCATTTTTCATCCAAGGGCCACTATTCATTCATCCTTATGGAAACCCTAATCATCCACCCTAGGATTTTCTATTTAAGCATATGATTGGTGTTTGTAAACAACTTTTTTCCATTTTATAAAATTTCTATTTCTCTCTCAAAGGTGGTTAGCCTTAAGAGTTTTTCATTGGTTCTTTGAACCAAGTGGAGTGGCCCTCCATTATTAACTTAGCTTGGGTTACTAAGTTAATTCTTACTCTTTTCCCTCACCTTTTCCATTGGGATTAAGATCGAGGACGAAAATCCCGGCCTACGGTGGTCGTTTTCCTCCCGGAAAATGTTTATCTGATAGCTTAACCCGTAAGATCGCTCTACGGATCCGCCAAAGGTATTTTCTTTATTTTATTGTCATCACTTCACACACATTTCACTCTTTAAATTTCGGCCACACATATTCCACACACATCACCATTTATTTCTTGCATTTTTCTTCTCTTCATCTCCATATTACTCTCCACGATTTTCACACACATCTCACCACTTCTTTTTTATTTATTATGCCTTGCATTTTCTTTCCATTTGATCTCTTAATATTCGGCCATCACTCATCACTCACATCACTTGCATTTATTTTTATTTTTTTTTCATTCCCTTATCTTATTTTTAAGTTTTGCTTAACACTTGCACCCGAGCACATTTCCTATCATTTGTGGGTTATACACGGACCCTTCTCTAGGGGATCCCGTGTCAAGTGGTATCAGAGCTACAAGGCTTCCCTCGATGCGTTTTAGTTGCCATGACAATAATCAAAAATCAGCACAAAACCGGGATAGCGGCTCGTTTCGATTCTAGCATTATTTCCATGTCTTATTTGTGCTAACTTTGTGCTTTATTTCTCATATATTTGCTGCCATTATTCTTGTCATCTAAATGCTTAAAATATTGTGAAAAAATATGGTATGCAATGTGCATAATTTTGGCTAAGATAAGATTCAATTCCTCTCGGTTTTTCCTTCATCTTGTTCTTGGTTTTGGCATAATCTTCACCTCGGTTTTTGTTAGTTTTTAGCCTCAGTTTCTTTAGCACCTTATGTTAACATTTAAACCATGTTATTTTATCTAAAAATCTATGCTATTAACTTGTCAAAAAAAAATCAGATTAAAGGTTGCATGAAATCGGACTTAATCTAGGAATATAAATCGATTTATACTTAATGTTTTATCATTTCAGTTTTCCTATTTTAGTACCTCGGATTTCTATCTATTTGTGTTAGATTTGAACCATGATTTTTGCATTTAAGATTTACCTATAATTTAGCATAAAATTTAGTCATATTGGTATTTATGCAATTGGCTTTAATGAAAAAATTCTAGATCGATTTAATGGTATTTTCTTTTTTTGGTTTGCAATCTTTGTTAGCTTCAATTTTTGGGTTGATTAGGATGTATTTCCTTTAACATTAAATATTTTGTTTAAATTCCATATGTGCATATAAAATATTCCCAAAATTTGAATATTTTTGAATGCATAAAATCGTCCTAAATTTAAAAACTATAAAACCGGTTTATATGTGTTGTTCCTTTTCGGTTTATAACTATTCTTGTTCTTCATATTAATTTGCTGAATGTTGTACTTGGATTTAACTTATAAATTCATCAATTATATGCTGTTATTTGAGTGCACTAAATTGATTTGCAAGAATATTTATATAGCATGTTAAAATCAATCACATTAAATCCTTGCATTTAAGAAAATTCTGCTTATTATTCTGAAAATTTCAGCGTGTTTCTCTTGATTAAACTTGTGAATTAATGTTGTTACTTGCTGTTTTTGGGAATAATTAAGTTTATATTAATATTGTTTAAGTGGATTTGGTGTAAAATTGATAACTTGGATTAAATTGGGTTAAATTTGTGGTGATTAGCACTTATTGAAAAATATTTCTTCCTATAATTACATTGTAAGTGTTTAATGATATCATTAAGTTGTTTCCTTAAGTGAGTATAATTCCTATTTTTAATATTGTCTTATTTAAGAATATACCTTAGTGCTTAAATTTTCCTAAGACATTAAACAAGATAATCATCTCACTAATTAAGATGAACAACTTAGATAATAATTGGAATTTTAATTAAACAATTAATTATGACTAATAGGAGTGGTTTTGCACGTGATACACCGAACAAAGAACCAAATCGTGCGGGGGGAACTTCCCCTCCCGAACCTACGCGTCACGAAGGTGAAACTAGCGCTCAAGGAGGCATGCAAGGACAAATTAACGCCTTAACGAGCTTAGTTAACACCATAGCCCAACAAGTCCAATTTCTTTTAAGCAATCCCCCCCCCCCCCCCCCCCCCCCCCCCCCCCCCCCCCCGTAGAGACACCAATGAACAAGTCCCTTCTCAAAAACCTCCTCTAGGATCATTCCCGAACGTCCTAGGCGTCGTAATCTTACACCTCAACCACCTATAGAGGAAGAATGGGCTGAACCCCGAAGAAGGAGATCCCGTCAATTTGAGTCGGAGGATGAGGATTGGGTTGATGATGAAGAGTATCGCCCATATCGTCGTAGGGACAACGACGACCTCCGCAACATCAAAATTTTAATTCCCCCTGTCAATGGAACGTGTGACGGGCACACTTATCTAGATTGGGTCGATAAAGTTGAGAGAGTTTTCGAATGCCATGATTACTCCGAGCGAGTAAAAATCCAATTAGCTTCTCTTGAACTTACGGGCCACGCCGCTTTATGGTGGTCCAATCTCAAAGCCCAACGAATTAGAACCTTAGGAAACCCCGTTACTACATGGACTTCCATGAAAGACTTAATGCATCATAGGTTCGTCCCCCGACACTATAAACATGAACTCTTTCATCAACTCCACACGTTAAAGCAAAATAGCCTCTCGGTAGATGAATATCTTACCAAATTTGAGACCCTTAATATGCGATGCGCAATTGATGAACCCCAAGAACAACTCATCGCTAGATTTATAAGAGGCTTAAATCGCGACATAGGAGATGCTGTCGAAGTTCAACAATTGGAGACCATGGACTTGGTCATACAATTGGCCCTCACGGTGGAGAGGCAATTGAAGAGAAAGCGTAAGACTGACCTTCCTAAATTCCCACCAAGAACCTACTATTCCGACAAGATGACCACAAGACAAGAAAAAAAGAGACCTGTCAACTGAAATTGGCCACCAAAAGCATCAAACACCCTTCACAATCCCCCACCGAACAAAAACCACGAACCCCAACCTAAAGGACCTAGAGCACGTGATGTGCAATGCTTCAAATGTTTAGGAAAAGGGCACTACGCTAATGAGTGCACCAATCACCGTGTGATGGTCATCAAGGAATCCACGGGTGAATGGGAAAGTGAAGAGGACGAAGGCCAATACAATAAAATTGATAAGGGTGAAGTAGAAAAAGAAAGCGAAGATGACGCCGATGAATTCAAGCCTCAAGATGGACCCTTGTTAATGGTCATAAGGCGAGCATTGACATCTAAGCACGTGGACAAGGACTGTCAACGTGAGAATCTATTTCATAGTCGATGTGCTGTAGGAGATAAAGTTTGTTCGTTAATAATCGATGGAGGAAGTTGCATAAATGCGGCCTCCCAAGACATGGTCGGAAAATTAGGACTTGAAACCCGTAATCATCCTACACCCTATAAGCTTCAATGGTTGGACGATAAAAATGAGCATGAGATCACCAAACAAGTAACCGTAGATTTCACTATAGGAACGTACCAAGATTAGGTTATTTGTGATGTTGTTCCGATGAGTGTCAGCCACATCCTTTTGGGTCGACCATGGCACTTTGACCGAAGGGTAAACTATGACGGATTCCTCAACCGTTATACGTTTAATTTTGGAAGAAGAAAAATCAAATTGCTACCGATGACCCCCAACCAAATTGCTCAAGATGAGGCTACCCGCCAAAAAGGAAAATCAAAGGAAAATTTACTATTGTCAAAATGTGGGTTAATTGATGAGCAAAATCTCACTCATATCAATTGGCATGACAACCCTTTATACGAAGAAGAGGTGTCGTATGCCTTGAAAAATGTCGAGGAAAGGGAAATAAGTGACGAAGGCATTTTTGGCATTGGAAGTATGGTTGTAGCTCCATTTCCTTCCTTCCCAAATCATGAGAAAATTCTTTCCTTTATCAAGACACAACCAAATTCTTTATTTACTAGTGAATTGTCTTGCCAATTGGAGGATGTATCTACATGGCCTCATGAGAAGACAAAATTAAACGACGAAATCATCTTTGAATTAGGTAGCATGATCATCACTCCCTTTCTTTTCCACCCGAAACTGTTGACTTAATTAGTGTTTAAGTCTAACTAAGTTTTTGATGATGTATTTAGATGATAAATATGTAATTTGATTATGTTTGTTAAATGAGAATAATGAATTATGTTTGTATTTTTAATCTGTTGGAAATACCCTTAAAAAGGGTATTTTAGTTTTCTAACAATATTGGTTAAGTGTACAGGGCTGAAATTGTATAAAATGTTCACATTAACCGATAGCTAAAAGACAAAGAAGATATCCACCGGTTGAAGAAAAGAATGGCATCCACCGATAGGTAAACGACAAAAACAGTAGAGTTTAAAGAATCACACATGCCGATCGCTAAACGACAAAAGGCGATGGAGTTCAAGGCTTGCATCTGCCGATGGAGTACAAGGCTTGCATCTGCCGATGGAGTTCAAGGTTTGTATCTGCCGATGGAGTACAAGGCTTGCATCTGCCGATGGCATTTTCAAGCTGCATCTGCCGATGGCGTTTAAAGATGCATCTGCCGATGGAATGTCAAGATGCTTCTGCCGATGGAATGTCAAGATGCTTCTGCCGATGAAATTTCAAGATACATCTGCCGATAGCATTCCAAGTTGTATCTGCCGATAGCCTATCATGTTGCATCTGCCGATGGCGTATGAAGATACATCTGCCGATGGCTTTTCAAGTTGCATCCACCGATGACGTTCCGATTTTTTAAAGCTGCTTCCACCGGTGATCTTCAGCAAAATTTGAATATAACCGCGAAGCTACAGTGACGTCGTTTTCAGCATTAACTCCAGAACTTTAATGGCGACGACGAACAGCAAGTTTAGATGCAACGGATATCTGCTTCAGTACGGATGCTTCCCAACGGTAACATTTTTCATTTGAAGAAAGAAGCATTCAATTCTGTGAAGCAAAGTCAGACAGAGTATTTAAGCTGAGGTTAGAGCACGAAGAAAAAACTTTTGCGAATTTTTACTCTTGAGCCCTAATCTGCTAAATCTATCATACTCTGTATTTCATCTACACCTCTCGATTCGATAACTTGAGATTTTAATCTTTGAGAGTGTAGTCTGAGCTTGAATTTTTACAAACTCAAATATCTGTATAAGGCAGTGGATTGATGCCCGTCAAGTACAATCCAGATCTGTAAAAGGCAGTTGATCAGAGCCCAGAATTCCGATCTGTTTTTTCTCGTGAGGAGAAGGTTAAGGATCTTCAAGGGGGAACCTTGAAGCGTGGATGTAGGCAGGTTTTGGCCGAACCACGTAAAAACTCTTGTGTTGGTTTTTCTCTCTTTCTCTGTTATTTTTATTATTGTGCTTGCTGATTAGTTTAAGAAATTTTTAAAAGGTCTAATTCACCCCCCCCCCCCCCCCCCCCTCTTAGACAATCTCGATCCTACAGAAACTTAAGGAAATTTTTCGGTATGTTCCATCCCTTAGGAAGAGGTTACTCTATGGCCTAGAGCCAACCCTTTCCCTTCCTATTTCCATTCTTAGAGCTACACACACAATTAGGCATTTTATTCCTTTTATAGCCCATAAGCGCCTTATCTTTCAATTTGGTAGATTACCAAAACCTTGTTCCCCATCGATTGATTTTCACAAATTCTACCATAGGACTAGGGTTAAGGTTCTATTGGTAAATAAATTTTCTTTTGAGGTCTTAAGGATAATTGGAATATTTCTTTGGTCGGAGAACTTTAGCATTTCCACTTTACTCTTTGTCGGATTCACCTACTTTGGAAAATTTCATTCCATCACCGAGCAATCGCCCTCCAAAGTAGCCGTTGAATTCAATTTTTCCACCCTGCCAAAGAAAACATTAGTAAGACCATTCTAACCCTTATCATTTTCCATCTAGAACATCTCTTGGTGAAGTGCTTTATAACGAAAGAACATTCCCTCATTGCATTCAAATTCGAGCCTTCAAGGAGTACACAAGACATTGTAGGGGACATTATTGAGGAAAAGTCAACCAACGAATTTGAGGTCAAATCTTCAAATCACCTGGAGAGGATGATGTGCCTCGGGTTGAAATTAAAAGAAAAATTAGTAAAGTCCCAAGCTTTTTATCATCTCTCTACTTATTACGTGTTTTCTTTTTGTAGGAATATTTTTTAGGAAGGAATGCATTTGGGAGCACATGGAAGGATTCACCATTCGGCCCATGGGAATTTGTCTTCCCGGCCCAATAATTTGTAATTTTTATTTTTGAACTTATTTGGCATACATTCGCCTTCATTGTAAGGATTTTATAATTGCATTTCATGCATTAGATTGTGTGGTTAGGGTTAGATGTATGGTGGTAGATTATGGGTTGAAGAAATTCAACCAATTATTCAAAGAAAAAAAGGCCTTCACAAGATAAAGCCCAAAAGAAGCCATGACCCAAAGAAGAACCCACATTTAAAGGTATGATTTTGCAAGTACAAGAGTTAGTGGCAACATGGATTGATGATGTGGTAAGATTCCCTCCATTGATCCATTTAGGCATGGCATTCATCTCCTCCCTAGGATGTGTGCTTGTTTGCCTTGATCTTGGACATCTATCATTTTTCATCTAAGGGCCACTATTCATTCATCCTTATGGAAACCCTAATCATCCACCCTAGAATTTTCTATTTAAGCATATTATTGGTGTTTGTAAACAACTTTTTGCCATTTTATAAAATTTCTATTTCTCTCTCAAAGGTGGTTAGCCTTAAGAGTTTTTCCTTGGTTCTTTGAACCAAATGGAGTGGCCCTCCATTATTAACTTAGCTTGGGTTGCTAAGTTAATTCTTACTCTTTTCCCTCACCTTTTCCATTGGGATTAGGACCGAGGACGAAAATCCCGGCCTACGGTGGTCGTTTTCCTCCCGGAAAATGTTTATCCGAGAGCTTAACCCGTAAGATCGCTCTATGGATCCGCCAAGGGTATTTTCTTTATTTTATTGTCATCACTTCACACACATTTCACTCTTTAAATTTCGGCCACACATATTCCACACACATCACCATTTATTTCTTGCATTTTTCTTCTCTTCATCTCCATATTACTCTCCACGATTTTCACACACATCTCACCACTTCTTTTTTACTTATTATGTCTTGCATTTTCTTTCCATTTGATCTCTTAATATTCGGCCATCACTCATCACTCACATCACTTGCATTTATTTTCATTTTTTTTCATTCCCTTATCTTATTTTTAAGTTTTGCTTAACACTTGCACCCGAGCACATTTCCTATCATTTGTGGGTTATACACGGACCCTTCTCTAGGGGATCCCGTGTCAAAACATATGAGTGACTTGCCACACTTAATCAAATCTCTTTTGCACGTAGCAATATACATGTACATTCTCTCAAATACAGCCTTAGACGTAGATCAACCCACCAACTCTGTTTGAATTGCCACGATGCTGCCTAGATTTGATCTACGAACTTCTACTGCGTATGACCTCAATAGTTTGTATTGTTCGTCATCTTTCCCTTCGTTCAGTTTCCGTGCTTCACTTCTTGCTCGTCTGGCGACCCTTGGCGTAATATTGACATTCAAATCATTCTTCACTGTCTTGATGGTAGATGGAATTCCCCAAGTAGGTTGTCTTTTAAACCTTTCAAAAATTGAGTTGCCACCCATTTTGCTGAAACATGTCAACTTTCAATTTTTTGCTAACATTTGTGGATATCATTGAAAGTCTTTATTTGAAACGTGAGTTCACAATGCATCTTCGAAGCATGCAATCGTCATTCGTATCCGTCTTGACAAATTGTCGTCAAACGCCGGGAATCACTTTTAATAAATCTTACTCCATAACCATTCTTCACTGCATGGTTTATCGCGTTAAATTTTTCAAACTTTAAGGGTTAAGTTATTAAAAACAAATCTTACTCCATAACCATTCTTCATTGCATGGTCTATCGCGTTAAATTTTTCAAACTTTAAGGGTTAAGTTATTAAAAACAAAACTTTAAGGTCTGTTTGACTTTCAACCTATACTTTGAGAGCTAAAATGAATTTCACCCTTTGGAAAAACTTCCTAAGGAGCAGGAAAGAGACCATGAAAGTCGTTGATCAAACAAAGACGTTTGAGAGCAAAGGTGCAGGGAAGAAGGTCGAAATATGGATTCTACGTAGATGGGTCGGGGATACAGGTCGGGTCACAGAAGCTTCTTTTCTATTATTCAGAAGTTCATTTTATTGACTATATATCTATTTTACCAAACGACATGACTATATTATACTCTAATTTTATATTATATTGTATCATCTAAATGTTTTTGATTAATTGATACAAGTAATTTATTATTAAATAAAAATGTAATTAAAACTTTGACGTTATGAGTCATGTACAACAGATATCTCGATTTATTTTTTTTTTTTTTTAACAAAATAGATCTTAACATTGTGTATAAACAAATATATCTTTATCAATTCAACTTGTTAAATCCATCTCATGGAATGCACGTGAAAAGTTTTATTTTTTTCGAATTCTAATTCACATCTAGATCTAACAGAAAACCCTGTGTTTTGTTCTATATTTGGATTATTGCACAAATACAAAAGAGACGATCAAAAAATCATCACTCGTAAAAAGTAGAGTATATAAGATTCATTATAATTAGAATTACAAAGATTTGACAATTGCACAAATACAAAAGAGATTATCAAAAAATCATCACTCGTAAAAAGTAGAGTATATAAGATTCATTATAATTAGAATTATAAAGATTTGACACGAATATTCCTCGTGATGAATTTAACATATTAATAACAATAAAAATATACTTACTGATAGCCAAAAGATCGAAGAGCAACTTTAATGACTCTTAATATTGTAATCATAATCTAAATTACTCTTTATTCTTCATTCATTGAAATCTTTTGATACAAAGTAATTATTCTAAGTTGTAACATTACTCTTTAAAATAACATGCAATTCCTTGTTCAATTGTCTTTGTTTTTTTCAGGAGATAAAGAACAAAACTACTCCATGGATATAAAACATCAGAGAAAACAATCAATATGTTTTAAGCAGTTGAATCACAGTGCAAGACTCCAGATTTAGAAACACTAAAATGTTCAGTTGAGTTACAGAGACAACATCTAAAACAGATCGACTGCAGCACTTCCTTATTCTTACACATTCTCAATTGGCTCCAATGAAATCATTATAAAAATGCCCACTGGAAAAATCATGACGAAGCTTCAAAAGAAAACTGAGCCCCCTTCCCTCCGATTCCAGCGATCAAGCACTGAAATCCGCAGGATTCTAGCTCTGCAATTACTTTATCAACTACTGTTGCTGATAGTACTGATTCATGTAGTCAAGGCAAGAACATACCAAAGAGCAAGATTCTCAAGAGATCAGAGCATGTAGTTGTGCAATGCAATAGAAAAACAGGAAATCATTGGAACAACGAACACAAAAAAGTTTGAAAAGTCGATTGAGAAATCAAGCATGTGTTTTTCAAAACAGTTACTACTGCTTTTAAAAACTGTTTTCGTCTCTTTCCACTTTCAAGAACAATAATTTCTTCAAAATTTTCAGCCATGTTCCTATTCTAAAACCATTAGAACAGACCAGTTTTTGTCAATATCACTTCGAAACTTGTCTTGTAAAGCTCGAAAAGACATAAAAACATGATGTTTTATTGTTTACATCGTCTGAAACAGAAAACAGAAAACACTTTTTCCAGAAAACATGCTATTTCTGCAGTTTCTATTTAGAAAACTATTTTGGAAAACAGTTTAATGTTTTTCCATTTTCAAAGTAGAACCGAACCAAGATCTCAGAATCCAGACAGATAATTGGAAAAACAAGAAATAAAAAAGGTGTAAACAAGCAGGATACAGTTTGGCAAGAGTGTAAGAACACAGCCCCCACCACCAGCTCCGGTTAATTTGGAAGAAAGTGAGTATTTCAGGGTCGTTCGAAGAACGGTTTCGATTGAAGCATGGCTGACTCCCATACACTGAAGCAAACCTTGATTCATCTCCATTAACTCAGCTATTTTATCTTCCTTCTGAGACACCGAAGTGTCATCACAGGCAGTTGACTGAATGATGGAAGAGAATTCCTGACTCACCGAGTCAACAGCTTCGAAAACGGATCTCATTGCATCGGGATGCCTTGCAGCTCGCTCTGAAACTCCGGCTACTAATGCCTTCGTGTTCCGACCGACTTTTGTGTTGGTAACAAGCATTTTCAGAGGAATATTGGGCTTTATGCACGTTAAACTTCCCGCCTTGAATTTAATCATATTCCCTGATGAACAATAATTTTTCAGAGAGAAATTTCTGTAGTATCTACTAAAAATCAAATCAAATCACCCACATAGTTTGGCTATATTATTGTGTAGTTAAAACAAATCAAATCACACAAAAAATACTAGATATTAGTTCATGAGAACATAAATCTACTGTTGGCAACATACAATGGGACAGTTTAATAGATGCTTTGGAAATTGTATGTTTTATTTTTCTTAAAATAGAAAATAAGAATATAGTTTTCTAATACCCTTTCATGTGTTTTTAGAAAATAACTCTTTCTTAAAAGTGTTTATTGAAACAGTTTTCGAAAATGCTTAAGCCTTGTTTTTCTACCAAAGGAAAGCAAAAGGATGAACAAAAATAAGACGAAACGTATTGTAATCGAGAACAACAGTGCTCTGCGTAAATGTTTGCTCTTGAAATAAGAAAAAATATACTAAAAAAATTCTAATTCGTTAAGCGATGTAGATCAAAATGACTACATACCATAGGTGCTTACTGTGTTGTCAATGCCAGATGGCTTGCCATGAATGATCTTTTCGCCTTCAAAAGCCCATTTATTCAACAAATCCCGTTCATTTTCCGCAAATTCCAACCACCCTTTTTGACTCAAGTCCAAACTTGCTGGATTCAAGGAAGCAAGGAGAGCAGTCGAAAGGGCAACACAAATTGCAGCAGATGATCCCAAGCCCGACCCAGGAGGAAGATCGGAAGTGACAATCACTTTAGCTGGCTTAAATCTGTAACATAACAAAAATAAATAAATAAGCAAATCAAAGGTCTAATACATAGACTAAAATAAATAGAGAAGAGAGAGAGAGAGGAATAATTGTAAAATCCATACCCTTGGATGGAGGAGTACAAAAAGAGAAAGGCAGACACACCAGATGCTAGTCCTATTTTAGCTTCGGGAATATCACCTTCTTTGATTAAAGATTCAATCGATTTCATCTGATCCAAGGAGCATGAAGTTGGCGTTGAAGAGACAGAGCTTGGATATTCGTGGAGAGCTTCTTTAATTTTACTGACTGCCCATGAAAACTCAAGCCCAAAGTCCTTCAGTATGAGTACAAGTGCATCGTCTTCATCATCTATCATGAAACGTATAAAAGTAAACAAATAGAGATTTAGAGCAAAAGAACTCTCTTTTATTCATACTTTTCATTTTTCAATATTTGTTTTGAGCAAGAAGATGAGCTTGAAGAAATAGTAATATCAAGTAGCTCTTAAGAAGCTCATATTATTGAAGGAAGAACTACATGAATGGAGGATAAGCTCATATAATTTGATCCATAAAGCTATGTACTGATATATTTTATTAAATTCTTCTAATTATTCCTACTTAAAAACAACTTTTGAAGACGAAATCGCTCATATGCATCATCGCACACATGCAGTTCCACAAGAAAATATAGTAAACAACAGCATCAAAAAAACGAAGGAATCGCACATAAGAAACAAGAAACTGCAAAATAAAGATAGTCTCAGAGTTTATAGTTTTCATTCATATAAACAATCTGATAAAAACTGTGAAATGGTAATGTGGCCATCAATTTTTGCCCATTAGTACTAATCTGAGTAAAACATATCAATGCAGTCCTATAACTCTAAAAGAAAGACCATATAACCAGCTTTAAGAAACAAATACAGTACTTTAAATACAGTAAATTATTGCTTCCAACGGGATTGATATTTGCTATTAATCAAAGAAACTGCTAAAAATCATCACTCATTACATTCAGAAATTCAATAACATGTTATTGTAAGATTTTTGACCAGACACGATTGCGCACAGCTCGATTGAAGCTATGCATCCTTCAAGTTAACCTCTAAGAAAACTTACAGTGACTTATGAAGGAATTCGTACTTGAGAACCCATCAGAGAGCACACTTAAAAGGATTGATAATTGAACCAATAATTTCTAGATTTAAGAGGGTCAACAAACACTTGAAATTAAAAACAGATTAACTGGACAAACTGTGGGAAATAAGACATTAGGAATATAGTTGATCAAAAATTTCAACGAATTCGAAATCATCCATGTTCAAGAGTAAATCTATGCATACTACAAGCCAAGCCACAGAAAGATTGAGAGAGAGAGAGAGAGAGAGAGAGAGAGAGAGAGAGAGAACTTGGAAATCGAAGGGTAACGTAAGTGTAGAGGTCGATGGAGGCAGCTAGCGCCGTAGATCCATGGACGACGGCGTGCTCGCCGGAGAGAATAATTTTCCCGGGAGCTTTGGCTTTCACTTCCATTTTTATCAAGAACTCAAAGGCAATCCAAAAATTCGATTTTTCTTCAGCCCAATCGCTGATCTATTCCTTCAGGCCTTGACTTTTGTACCCAAAAGAGCTCCGACCGAGCAATCAAAAAAATATCTCCGATCGACCATTTTAATGGCAGAATTCTACCTTTCAATCTTTCATTGATCAATCTTGTTTGGGTGGGTGGATGAAAGACAAGTCCCCCCACTCCTAGTCCTGGTCTTCACGTGTGACTTTTTCGTCAGAAAATATTAATTAAATTTTGCATAGACGAATCTTACAATTTTTTATTCCATTTTCAAATGAATTTTTAGTCTTAATTTTTATCGATAAACGTTACATTTTACAATAGGTATCACATTTTTCATTTTTAAGGATTAAGTTAGAAAAAAATAGTGACAAGCTAATCCTTAAAATTATTTTTCGTTTATTTTTTTATTAAAATTGAGAGCGAATATCTGCTCAAGTGACTCGAGTTCGGTGCATTTTTAGAATTAAAATTCATTTTCGTACGTTCGTCTTAAATACTAGAGCCTGCTCTAGAAATACTTTTTCAACTCTTCTTTTTCCGAGCATCCGCTTTGGACCTGAAAGTCTGCTCATTGCCTCTATATTTTAAGAAATTTTTTTTCCAACTTTTTAATTATTTTAATTTAAGTTATTTGCAAATTTACTTTCGTTTTTTAATAGTTATTCAAATTAATTATGCAATAAATTTTCTATTTATTCTCCTCAAATTAAAAAAAAAAAAATGAAATCAATTATACTCTCTTGCACGTGAATCATGTGAAATTTTCTCTTTCTCCTCAATTTTCTTTCAATTCCCCCAGAGTTGTTCTCATTTGCAAGCACAAATATGTTCAATCAGAGTCCTCGTCAAACATAAACAAGAAAGGAATTACAGGCTTCTCGATAACCCCTCTCTCTGCCGCCTCGCCGGCCGTTTCCGGTCCACTCCGGGACAAGCCGTTGCATATAAACTGCATCGTAGGCTTCCATATTCAATCCTGAAGCTAGAAATAGTTCCATTTCTTTCACAAACCTTTCACTTCTTCCTGCTAGAAATGGCTTTGCTGCTTCAATGACTAGAGCCTCGAACTCTTTTTAACAAAAAATAAAACGAAAAAACTGAATTTGTTGACAGAGAATAATTTAAAGATCAATTTATCATTGCCTCTATATTTTAAGAAATTTTTTTTCCAACTTTTTAATTATTTTTAATTTAAGTTATTTGCAATTTTACTTTCGTTTTTTAATATTTATTCAAATTAATTATGCAATAAATTTTCTATTTATTCTCCTCAAATTAAAAAAAAAAAAATGAAATCAATTATACTCTCTTGCACGTGAATCATGTGAAATTTTCTCTTTCTCCTCAATTTTCTTTCAATTCCCCCAGAGTTGTTCTCATTTGCAAGCACAAATATGTTCAATCAGAGTCCTCGTCAAACATAAACAAGAAAGGAATTACAGGCTTCTCGATAACCCCTCTCTCTGCCGCCTCGCCGGCCGTTTCCGGTCCACTCCGGGACAGCCGTTGCATATAAACTGCATCGTAGGCTTCCATATTCAATCCTGAAGCTAGAAATAGTTCCATTTCTTTCACAAACCTTTCACTTCTTCCTGCTAGAAATGGCTTTGCTGCTTCAATGACTAGAGCCTCGAACTCTTTTTGTTTCGTTTCGGGTGGTTTTGTAAGATCCTTCTTCTCGTTGCTGCAAAAATATGCGACAATTTGTGCGTGTGAACAATTTGAATCGATCAAAATAACTTTAATCTACTAACATAAGTTGATTGATGACTAACAAATCAACATAGTATTAGAACAAAAAATAAACGTTCGCATGTAAGATGAACCAGGATTGCGTCCCGGGTCATTAGATAAGAATCCGAAAATTAAGAGAAAAACAAAGAATATCACGACGTGTGTATCTAGGGAATAGAATAGTCATCAAGCTCCCTTTTGCCTTTGCACTCGAGGGCCAATCTCCGTCTGGCCCAAGCCTCGATTAAGAAAGATTAAGTCGTTGGGAGGCTAGTTTAAAATATAGAGAAGAGGGTAAAATTAAACATCGCAATATCCATCATAAATGGGTAATGTCGAAATTAAAACCCATAAGTTTTGCGTTGCTTGGTGAACTCTTAAAACAGACTTCACTTCCTTCCGGGAAGGTTTTCCTTAAACACTAAACTACCCACGAGTCTAGCAACAATGTAAAAACTCGGGAATACTGGACAATGCCCGGTTAATTCGTTCATCAGAAGTATCCTCTCTCCTACAATTTGTACCACCTCTTATGTTCCAGCACATAAGAAACTTGGTACATCAACAAGTTGCTATTTCCCAAACTAGACCCTTTGATTACCATCTCAACAGTTTCCTCAAGAATAGTGAGTTTCTCTTACAACTAAACAACCCAATAATCTGGATAATCCAATTACCTGTTTAAAGATGAAATTATCACTCCAAGTAAATGGTGCATGACTATAGTCACATCTTCCTCCTGCAAACAGATGAGAAAGAGTCAGCAGTTTTAATTTAAGAAATGGAAATGAGAAGACTGATCAATCAACTTCCATGGATAAATCTCTCTTTTTCTATGAAATAGAGGGAAAATTCAATCTTTTTTTCAGCTTAATGTGAAAAATGCTGATCAACTTGTATAATATATTTACAAACTGAATTAAATAATCAAATTGTTCTAGATTGTAGTCTGCATTACAGTAAAAGATTAATGGAGAAAAATTAAGACATTATAGCACTATACAATTAGAACTAGCTAATGCGAGAGAAAGAACCAAGAAAAAGGAGTAATTATATCGACCTGCATTAGGGCTTGAAGTTCCCTTTTCAACCAGCCATCAAGCCATCTGCTCGGTTGCAAATATTTCCGCAATTTCCAATACTTCGGCACATTGAATGTGTCATCAACAAACCCTAATTCCACAATCAGTAAATTTATGAGCATAAAACATGCATTGACGGGCTAAAAAGAGTAGCTCACCTTGCTCTGTGTAATAGCATTGCAATCTATATTCATGTTCTTTTGACAATATAAAACTGAAAAACCACTCGCGAAATCAGCAATTAATAAACCAGGAAAGACAGCCAAAGAAATTAAAGATAGTGCATATCGGAATAAGTATACCTATCCTCAAAATTCTGATTAAAATAATGTCTTTGAAACGTATTGCCGTCCCATTTATGTATGATGGAAGTATTTTCTGTCTGGCAATGCAAAAGAAGTATTGATTAAGAATGTTCATTTGAGATAAAGAAAGTAAAAGGGGCGATATATGGATCTTTGCTATAACTCTCCTCTCCTTTCGAAGTTGTCTCACCAAGAAAGACGATAAAAGGCTGCTCAATTTTAGTCTTAGCTCGTTGGATCAAAACTTTATGAGAATAAAAATTCACACCAATAATCTGTTTTTAATCCACCATGAATGGCATAAAAAAGAAGAATAAATTGAACCTTGCATAGAGGACACTTGATCGGAGAAGCTGGGTCGGGGAGCTTTCCGGATACTACTTTGGCCCATTGGAGAATGCACTTGTAACAAAATTTATCTGCAAAAATCAATAATAGAATTCTTCATCGCCTAAGAAATAAAAACAGTAGCATCAAATGTATAGATAATCCCCGAAAACTTTCAAACAACAACAGGTTGATTTCGACCACATCAACCATAGAAAAAAGATGATAATCTTCCGTTATCTCTGCAGACAGATCACATAAAACAAATTATCATGGTTTTGAAAAAACCCCCATTGAATGGAACTGATTAAAAAGCCTTCAAACTTTTTAGAGAGAGATAGAGAGATACGTACGAAAACAACGGTCGAGGTAAGAAGGTTGAAGTATGGATCCTAGGCAGATTGGACATGAGTCCGGAATCCGGTCCGGGTCGGAGGAGCTGCTCTTTTCTACCGCCATCTCCGATGATACATCCTTCTTCTCCCTCGGATGGTTCAGAGCCGTTCTTTTTCTAAACAATGCGTGTCGTTATCACAATCCGACTTGTCGACATACATTGTTTGCAAACTATGCACTAAAGCTAAATTATTCATAGGGTAAAAAAAAATTACATTTACCCTCTTATTCTATCTTTTTAAAATACATGTTGACCAACGCGTCAAACGATAATTGATGTAATTAATATAATAAACGAACTATTTATAATTTATTACATTAATTGTATCAATTATAGTTTTACACGTCAACATGTATTTTAAGATGGTAGAATAAGAGAATAAACACAGCATTACTAAAAAAACCTTAAACAATGGGGTGGTTGAGAAACTCTCGTTTTAATTATTTTTGTTAATAAAATCTCTCTCAAACTGTGTTTCGTTTACACTACCGTTAATGGACATTCAGTTTTTTAACACGAATGTTTGTACGCGAGCGTCTGCACGAACGAATTTTTAGCCAAAATTTAAACAGTGAATGTTGTTTTGTTAACAGAATATAATTTAAAAGCGATTTTGTTAATGACTTCATAGTTTGAAGATGATACTTAATGGTTCGAACAATTCGACTCTCAGGGCAGTCCAAAGACTTTTCGATCAAACCTCGACATGCCTAGACTTTAATATTTCTAACTTCCTATAATAAGATGAATAATTTGTGTTTTTTAATCGTTTATTTAATTATGAATTTTACATTTCAACCAATGAAACCTCGTTAATTTTATTAATCCACACTCGTTAATGAAAAACTAAACATTTTATACTAAGATAATTCACCACTCTTCAATTAATTGTGCCCGACAATCATCGTAATTATTACAGGTCTTTATACAAGGAATCAAATATCTCACTACACGTGCATATCGTATGAGAAAACGAGTACATAATGCGTATTTGTACGCTAGTATCCAACTATCGATATATGGGAATTATTTATTGGCACAAATATTTATCCAATTATACGTTAAACCAAATAAAAACCTTCATCAAACATAACTCAAACAAAATAGCCATTTTTGGATTATCTAATTTCATTTTAGCTTAACATTCATTTACGCATTACAAAAAACAAACACGGTACTAAACATAACCCACTAAACTACTTCTAATTCTACTACATTATATTGCATCCATCAGCATTCTCGTCGCTAAAGTAGTGGGCGTAAGACTCCGACGGCCTCCTCGGAGGAGATACCGGCTGCTGCCGGATATCATGATATGTTGCCGGGAAAGATTGTGAATAATACGCCAACGGAGGAAAAACATCGGCCCTCTGTTGGTTGATCATCATAGGCATATGTTGTTGACCATAAGGATAAGGATCCACTGCCCTGCTCGTCATCACTGGATAATATCCACCGTTCAGATTGATTTGATCTGGCAGACCCTGCAACACTGGAATACTTCTCACCTGACTCATCTTCTCCTCGCCGTGACCCATCTGACCATTGTTCCAAATTTTACTTCCGCTGCTACTCCACCGGTCACCGGTGCTGTTACCGGCGCCTGATTCTTTGATATTTATCCCATGGAAATCACTTTCCAGTGCGTCAAGCTCGAAGCATTCTTCTTTTATGGCTGCAACTTTTTTGGCCGATTTTCCATGGAGTTTTTCACCTCCGCTTTCACCGCCATTGCTGCTGCTTTTCTTAGAAGAAGATTCAAACCCTTCTTTTCTTCCATTTTTAACAATACCCAGAAGCTTCCCCAGACCAAACAAGCCTCCATTTTTTTCTCTTTTACTTCCTCCATTTTCGCCCTCTCTGTTTTTACCGCTCTTCCTACTTCCCAAATCAATCGATTCTGACCCTTTCTGTTTTAGGCCTTTTCCTTTCATGGGTATCATCTTGTTTCGCAATTTGTGACCATTGCCATCTTCGTCGGAACAAATCACATCAAAGTCTTCCTCAGTTAAGTCGACCTTCTTGACAGTTTTCTTCTCCATTGACGGCGAAATCAGTACCTTAGCCCCTTTCATTTTCTGATGGGCCTGTACTTGTACTCCACTCTTGTCGCTATTTTGTGGCTTACTTCCTTTCCCCACTTTGCCATTTCCAAATTGAATTTTCTCGAACTGGGTAGGGTTCTTAATCATGTTTGAACCACCCTGAAGCTCCACAATCTCTGCATGCTTTCCTGATTTTTCAAGCTTTTTCCTGAGATTTTCTGGTTCAAAAGTCCCCGTTACCTTCACTCTACCTTCGTCTTCATCTATAATCACAGTATGCACACCTGCACAGATCAAACAAACAAAAAATCAAATGGGTATTAGCAAAGTTGCCAAGATTAGTAGAAATTTGGCATAAAAATGTGAACTTTAGTACGGAAACAGAGAAAAACTTACCATCGACTTTCTTTAACAACTGTTTTACTTTCCTCTTACATCCCTCGCAGAAACAGTGAATACTCAAAACACAAGTCTGAAAAGTAAGAAAGACCAGAAATTAGAGATTATATAAAGGTTTAAATCCACTAACCTATCATCAAAAGAGCCGGTAAAAGAGAAGAATGAAAAAAAAACCCCTAACATGGAAAGCAAAAACAAAAAAAAACAAAAAACAAGAAGATGATTGCATGCTAGACCGGAATCTGCAAAAAGAAATCTTACTTTTCCTCATTCTTTTAGAGAGCTAAGTAAATGGGCTTCTCAAGTTGAATCAGAACTTCAAAAAAGAGAGAGAAAGAGAGAGAGAGAGGACTATACCTTCATCTTCAAATTTTCCTCTTTGCTCATATTAGGTTGCAGGTAAAGGGTTTAAACTTCTAGCTTCAGAAAGAATCCGATCCGACTTCTGAAGAGAGAGAGAGAGAGAGAGAGAGAACTTCGAGCTTAAGTTCAGTTTGAAGACTTGGGGCGGTGCAGGAGTTTGTCTAATATTTGAATAAAAGAAGAATGCAAGAGAAGCAGAAGAAGAATTCTCTTTTTAGAGAGCGAAAAAGGACAGAGAGAGAGAGAGAGAGGCGGTCGGAGGCCTAGACTTGTCGGTTTGATATATATGAGATTTCTTAGTGTTCCACTTTTGTTTCCATTCTCGAAGTACGTGAGAACGGGAGAAGGCCATTGCTCAAAACTGTAGGCAAAATTTGGCTCTTCTGAAATATGATTTGAACCCTCAGAAGTGCAAATAAAAACACTAAAAATTAAAAAAAAAAATGGGCTAATAAAACAAAATAAAATAATTGGTTTTATGATGAACCCTACTTTAGAGACCAAATAATTGACTTGGGGTTCCTCAAAAGCCTAAAATGCGAAGAAAATAGTATCTTTTTTTTACCTTCGAAAGAACCTTTTGCCTGCAAAAGATGTTTGGCCTCTGACCAAATAAAGAATGATTCCCAAATCTATGCTTTACCCAAAAACAATAATTACCTCTCAAATGTAATTTAGGTTATCAAACGAATCATGCATGGATGGATAATTTCGATTCCAGAGTTTGATAGTTTTCTTGTCATTTTGTAGATTATGTTTGTATCAACGTTTGTTGTCTCGTTGTTCATCTGCTCAAGGACAGTAGACCATCAAGTTTTTGGAGAGAGAGAGAGAGAAGGACAGTAGACCATCAAGTTTTTAGAGAGAGAGAGCGATGGTGATGATTCTTGAAGCTAAATATGAAAGTGGAGACAACTACTGTTTTTTTCTGTGGAGAAAGTGAACAGAACTGTTGGCTGAAGGATTGAAAAAAACATTATGAACCATGGATGGAATCTCGGGCTCATCATGAGGCGGAGGCTCGGAGACCGCAATTTTATTGTTTTAGTAATAGATTCACGTCTAGTTTGGTCCGACTTTAGACCTAATACGAGAAAACCTTGACACGATCATTGTACAATTAGCGCTATAGTTCGTGGAATCTTGTGACAAGTTGTCGATGAAACTATTTCATCTTCTTTTCCCAACATTATATAAAATGGGATTGCAACTCGAGATGGTGGGACCGTATCTCCAGTTTGGAAATGCAAAAAAAAAAGAATAATACTACGTTTATACTCTAATTGATTCATATAATCTGTTACTTTAATATATCTGTTAACTATAATAATTATATTAACGAATGAATAACACGTAAATGTTACATCAGAATTTAAAAATAACATTATTCTAAAAAATGTCCGTCTCAATCATCTTTAACCCATTTTTTATTTATTTATACAGCCTTTCTAATAAATTACAATAAATAAATAACTCCATACCGATTTGGTTCGATTCTTACAAAATCTAGTCCCTTTGGATCTACTGGACTCAATTCCAAATTCTGTTTTTTTGAAATTAAAATGGAACCGAAATCAAAGTAAAAACCAAACCAGAACGAACCGGTTTCCTCCTAAAACAGCTCTTCAATTTTTTTATTTTATTTTTTTTGAGGAGAGTGCAGCTTTTAATGATGATGGAAAATCAAAACTCTGGAATCTGGATTCCAATGACAAACAGCAGTAGTCATCTACAAGTACAACGCATGTCATTTGTATAAATTATGATATTAAAATTTTGGGTTTTTTTAAAAAAAAACCCTGAAGTAACGGTCAACGACGAAAAAACCCTCGAAAATTACTGTTCATCGTAAAACACCTCAAACTATCGCAAACATTCATTTTAAACCTGGCAGGGGGGGTGAGGAGTACGTACTCGACTCTATTTGCAATTATATGCAAATATTAGAGACCGAGTACGGCCGGTCCAGATGGACTGGCCGTACTCGGAGAGGGCGAGTACGGCCCATAGGAGGACCAGCCGTCCTCCTATGGGCAAAACCCGTGACAAAAGTCACGGGTTTTGTCATGTAGTGCCGAGTACGGCCGGTCCAAATGGACCGGCCGTACTCGCACCGCTAATACCCGTGACTAAAGTCACGGGCCTTCGTCCTCTAGCAGGCCGAGTACGGCCAGTCCAAATGGACCGGCCGTACTCGCATGGCTAATACCCGTGACTGAAGTCACGGGCCTTCGTCCTCAAGCAGGCCGAGTACGGCCGGTCCAGCTGGACCGGTCGTACTCGGCCTCCCTATATAAATAACTCCCCTCGCCATTTTCAAATCACACTCTCATCTCCCATATTCAATAATATTACTCTCCCTCTCTTAATCCCATATTCAATCTTATTTATCCACTTCAGGTATTATTTTTTTGATTATTAATATGAATATTTTTATTATTTATATCACATATTATGCATTATATTTTTATTATTTATATATATATTTAAAATTAAAATAATTATACTTTTTTAATAATTTTAAATATTTTTAATGTTTATTTATTTAAATATTAAATATCTGTAATACTTTTTTTCAATTATCGATAATTTTTGTCTAATACTTTTTTTGACAGGATCTTACCATGGAATTTTTGTCTCAAGATTGCCAAAGAAAGTTTGAGCAAGATCTGCGAAAACGCTCACTTAACTTTTGCATGCATGTAGAGTTTAGCGGTTGGGAGTCGTTGGACATTAAACAAATGTTGGAGAACATCGGTCTAAACGGGATCAATGCATTGACAGGCGAGACATGCGAGAGAATAGTTCGCTTATTCTACGCCAACCTGAGAACGATCGGGACTGATGGAGTTTTAACAGGTTTGAGGGCGTTCGTTCTTGGTTTTGATTTTATGATACGGGTAGAGCAGGTGAATGACGTCCTGGGATTTAACATAGAAGGGGCGGAGCGATATTATCATGCTTCCCGAGAGTGCCCATTTTTTACATTGCCCGAGGGAGTAGAGTTCCTTCGCCAAATTCACTGCAACCTCAATATTGGGGTGTTCGAGAAGCCAAGAGCGCACGAGCTGAATGTTAGAGGTCGGGTTCTCCGAAACATGCTCGCCCACACTCTTCTGCCGCGAGAGGGTCATCGAAATCACGTCACTTGCATGGACCTCTATGTCATGGAGAAGCTATGCAACAGGAAGCTTTTTGACCCCGGTTTCTTGATTTTAAATCACATGCGTGAGATCGGGAGGGCACCCACCACTAATCTCTCATACGGGGCATTGATTATGAAGCTCATCATGCAAGCTGGTATTCGCATACCGGTTGGAGAGCAGATAATCCCTCGTAGATCGACCGACGTATTTGACACGACCCAGTTGATACGGATGGGGATCGTCGAAGTCGATGGCGAGTGGGTGCTGAGAAGAAATCAAGGGGCATCCACCTCTCGGGCATCCACCTCTCGGGCAGTGCCGATGGATGAGACTACATCGCCACCAAACGCCCCCCAAGAAGATGAGAGAAGCGGCTGGGATACAAGGCAGTATCTACAACAGCTATATCAGATGCAGGAGACGCATCATAAGCAGTTGAATGATATGCACCAGCAACAGTACCAGCAACAACAACAGATAAATGAGATGCATCGAATGCACCACCACCAACAGTACCAGCAATAGCAGCAAATATATCAGATGCAGCGAACACACCAGCAGCAGCTGCAGCAATTGCTGGAATCACAGCAAAGCCAACAACGAGACATTCAGCAACTGGTATCTGATCAGCAGTATCTCAATGAGTCTTACAAAGAGATAAACGAGAGGTGGACGACTTGGATGGAGAAAAACGCCACAGACTCTGACGATGATGCCCCTACTGCGTAGTCTGTTTAGTTGTTGTATGTAAATTTGCTGTACTTTACAATAAACTAAATTTTTACCATATGTAGAACAAATCATGGAAAGTTAATCTAAAAATTTTCGTGATAATTAATTAAATAACAGTTGTTGTATGTTTATTATAATTTATCCAAGAGAACCTTTATGAAATAATGAAAGTGAGAGATGACAAAACTATGGGTAAAATAGAGTAGAATTAAAAGCACACGTCATCAGTTTAATTTATTTTCAAATTATCAACTGTACTTTATTGGCATTTACTAAATCAAAAATCTGGTGTGTAAAACCGAGCAATTGGAACAAATCTGGAGCCTGTTTATGCAGCACTACAACCTCAAAAAACTTCAAAATTTCTTCTTTCTTGAATGAAGAAATTAATCCATACGTAGCCAGAAATCGCAAGAAACTCACTAATGAATCTTCATGTTGTCTTGTAATCTTCACATTCCACTCAATTGCCAGTTCCATCGCATCTTTTTTTACCTGAGGGTCAATATTAGGTGATATTTTGGCCAATTGCTCCAGCATGTAACTCCTCGCGACACATTCTTCAATATCACTTTCTTCCTTCTTCCACTGTTGAGAAAAATACCCTTGAAACACATCCAAAACAAGCTTTGCTAGATCCAATGACATTTGAAGAGTAGCTGAAATTTCATGGGACGTCAAATCATGCCTAGACTTGGTACTCAACTCTTTTTTTACAAGTACAGAGTTAAAGGCAGTGTTTGCCTGCAAAGCTTCAAGTTGCTCCATTTTAACTGAGTGAAAAGTGGCACTTATTGACTTCTTCGTTCAGTGGTTCAATGTTTTTACATTTACTTTCCACATACAAAGTTGTTTGAAACCAATTGAAAGAAAGAGTTCATGATTATTTATTTAAATAATTTATGATTATTTATTTAAATAATTTCAAAAAATTCTACGCCAAAGAGAAACTGTATGATTCCATCCGTATAGAAGTTGCAAATGCTCTTCAAACATCGTCATTCCCTGCCAAAATGGTTCTACATGCAATAACATTGAACCACTGAACGAAGAAGTCAATAAGTGCCACTTTTCACTCAGTTAAAATGGAGCAACTTGAAGCTTTGCAGGCAAACACTGCCTTTAACTCTGTACTTGTAAAAAAAGAGTTGAGTACCAAGTCTAGGCATGATTTGACGTCCCATGAAATTTCAGCTACTCTTCAAATGTCATTGGATCCAGCAAAGCTTGCTTTGGATGTGTTTCAAGGGTATTTTTCTCAACAGTGGAAGAAGGAAGAAAGTGATATTGAAGAATGTGTCGCGAGGAGTTACATGCTGGAGCAATTGGCCAAAATATCACCTAATATTGACTCTCAGGTAAAAAATGATGCGATGGAACTGGCAATTGAGTGGAATGTGAAGATTACAAGACAACATGAGGATTTATTAGTGAGTTTCTTGCGATTTCTGGCTACGTATGGATTAATTTCTTCATTCAAGAAAGAAGAAATTTTGAAGTTTTTTGAGGTTGTAGTGCTGCATAAACAGGCTCCAGATTTGTTCCAATTGCTCGGTTTTACACACCAAATTTTTGATTTAGTAAATGCCAAAAACCCATCAAATGATATACACTGAATAAACAATACGATTAAAAAAATTAATACATGGTATATTAAAAATATTTACAAATTCCTGCCACCGGCGCGTGTCGAAAATTCCTGCGTCCCATCAAATGTGTTAAAGCCCATGAATGTGTCATTCGAAGCAGCGCCTGAAGTTGATCCCTGGTTAGGACAAGTGCGAGTATTATGCCCCTGCTGCCGACATGTACCACAACGCACGGTTGAGTTCCTCTTACTGACTCTGGAGCTTGACGGCTCTTCAGCATCTCACACTCTTGTCTTCTTCGGCCTACCAGGTTGACGTCGTCTTTTTGGCGGGAGAATTTCGTTCATATCTCATACGATCGGCCACATTATTGGGCCACTGATCGGACGAATATAGTGCGAGTACATCTGCAAGTATCTTCCCCTGTAATAGCATGCATGCACGTAGTCTTTTGGCGCGACTCTCATCCAGTACATGCAAGAAATGGAATGGACACACGGGATTCCTGTACGCTCCCACCGAGTGCAGTTGCACACACCCAAAGTCATGTCCACCTCGAATTGGTCGTATCCATTGCTGACTTGAAATCGTGTAGCTCCCGAAAACGTTGCATGCCAGTTTCCAGATGCACTCTTAAGCTTCTCAAGCTTTGCTTGGATCTTGGGACACAGGATCTCATTTGAATCAAACAGCTTCTCATATTTCTTGACGATGCGAGTCATCAAGCGTGTTCGGATCAGCTCGAACATGGTCAGGATCGGTTTGTCCCTGACTGGCAAAAGAAGTGCATTGAATGACTCGCTCAAGTTATTCAATCCCAGATCACACTTGGAATTCGGAGAGAAGGCATAACTAGCCCAATATTTCGGCTCTTCTGCTCGAAGCCATTCGTGGGCTGCCGGACATAGCTGGTGCAGTTTCCGCATTTCATGCTCGAAATGGGCCTCAGTGGGTGCTCTGGCCGCATTCCACATCGCATCTCTGTATGCTTTGCCCCGAAAATGGTTTTTGAAATTTGCATACATATGCCGGAGGCAGAAGCGGTGTTCAGTGTATGGGAATTGATCTCGAATTGCGCTCTGTAACCCCTGATATTTGCGTGAACAACGGCGTTAATAAAATAATACTCAAACCCGGACGCCAAAAAATTTTGAAATAACATATAAAAATGCATCATACTTTTTGTCGATCTGAAATAAGTGTCCAACCGTAGCCATGCTGAGTGTTGAGGTCTTCCTTTAATATACGCAAAAACCATATCCATGACTCTGCACACTCAGACTCGACGTTGGCAACAGCAACGGGATAGATTCCATCGTTTCCATCAATGCTAACGGCCGTGAGTAGTTGGCCAGCACACGAGCCCTTTAGATGACAGCCATCCAAGCAGATAACGGGTCTCCCGTACTCCAGCAACCCAGTCTTGCAAGCAGCCATGCACATGTAGAATCTTTGGAATCCCAATTAATTATGGCCCACTGGGTTTCCATCAATTTTCACTGTGCTGCCCGGATTTGATCTCAATATTTCGGCTGCATACGACCACAGCTGCCCGTACTGTTCGTTGCACTTCCCTTCATTGAGGGTTCGAGCTATGCTTCTTGCTCTTGTGGCAAGACTGGGCGAAATGTCGACGGTGAAGTCATTCCTCACTGTCTCCATAATAGATGAGATGTCCCAAGTAGGGTGACTTTTGAACCTGTCCAGGTAATGGTTCGCCAGCCATTTTGCTGAAGCGCGTCGATTTTCAACTTGCCTCGAGCAACAGTGAGAGTCGATCAAGCTCTTTATTTGAAATGTTCGCTCATTTTGCATCAGCGAAGCATGCAGTTGCCACCCACATCCATCTCCACATTCAGCCATCAGTCGACTTCTTTCACATTTAATGTATGTAATGCCATAGCCATTTTCTATGGAATATTAGTCTATCTCGTTTTTCAGTTCCTGCAAAGAACCATATTGTTTACCCTTATGAAATCCAAGTGAGATTTGTTCTCTTACCGGTATGCTTTCCACCTCGTCGTCATCTGAGCCGACCGGTGTTCGAAGCTCATCGTCTAGCGATTTGGAGGTCGAATAGACATATATTTCTTCATTTGCCAGTGGGTTATCGATTGCTCGTATATCACCATATTCCGACGTGTTGTCCAAATCCCAATCCATTTCGGCATCACCACTTGATCGCTCATCTAAATCAATCAATCTACTTGAGTCGGAATCCATTTTCGTCGCTAATAAAATCTTCATCAAAAAAATAGATGTAATCCAATTATTTACAGTACTAGAAATATTCATTAAAAAAATATATGGTAAATGATAAAATTGAAAAAAATAGTATTAGAAATATTCATCGATAATGAAGAAAATAACATTATAAATATTTAAATAAAAAAATTCAAGGATATTCATTAAAAAAAATATATGGTAAATGATAAAATTGAAAAAAATAGTATTAGAAATATTCATCGATAATGAAGAAAATAACATTATAAATATTTAAATAAAAAAACTCAAGGATATTCATTAAAAAAATATATGGTAAATGATAAAATTGAAAAAAATAGTATTAGAAATATTCATCGATAATCAAGAAAATAACATTATAAATATTTAAATTAAAAAACTCAAGGATATTCATTAAAAAATATATGGTAAATGACAAAATTGAAAAAAATAGTATTAGAAATATTCATCGATAATCAAGAAAATAACATTATAAATATTTAAATAAAAAAACTCAAATACAAAATAAAATAATTAAACAAAATCTAAATACCTGTAAATAAAGCCGGAAGAATATGGTCGAAATAAGAAGTTGAAAATAGAAATGAGTAAGAGATTTGAGAGAGAGAGCTTCGAGAAAATTGAGAAGGGTAAGGGGTAAGGGTAAGGGTGTGAGAGGGGTAGGGAGGAGGGAGAGGGTGTATGATATTTTGAAACCCGAATTGGAGTTTATATAGAGGAGTCGAGTACGGCCGGTCCAGTTGGACCGGCCGTACTCGATCAGACACGGGTTTTGTTTTTTGTGACATGAGTACGGCTGGTGCAAATGGACCAGCCGTACTCACCCACAAAAAAACAAAAACCCGTGACTGAAGTCACGGGTTTTTACTGTGCGAGTACGGCCGGTCCATTTGGACCGGCCGTACTCGGCACTACAGGACAAAATACCCGTGACTTCAGTCACGGGTATTAGCGGTGCGAGTACGGCCAGTCCATTTGGACCGGCCGTACTCGGCACTACATGACAAAACCCGTGACTTTTGTCACGGGTTTTGCCCATAGGAGGACGGCTGGTCCTCCTATGGGCCGTACTCGGTCTCTAATATTTGTATAAAATTGCAAATAGAGTCGAGTACGTACTCCTCACCCCCCTGCCAGGTTTAAAATGAATGTTTGCGATAGTTTGAGGTGTTTTACGATGAACAGTAATCTACGAGGGTTTTTTCGTTGTTGACCGTTACTTCAGGGTTTTTTTTAAAAAAAACCCTAAAATTTTTATTATTTTCCGTATTATTTATTTACCAACATAACAATTTATAATTTAATTATTTATAATTTATTATATTAATTATACCAGATTAAAAAATTAATATAGCATTACTCGTATAATAATTGTGATAATTTATAAATAATTTTAAGAATAAATTACATATACATAAGAATAAAGAATACGGTATATTGTAAATAGAATGTATACTACAATATTAAACGCAAAATGCACAACATTTTACTCCAAATAAAGTTTACTAATTTTATAAGATATTATGTAACAACAAAGTATGAGGTATTTTGGAGTAAAATTAATTCATGTACGTTGCAAGTTAGGATTTAACAAGATAACTGATGGGGAGTAATTGTTCAAATTAAATACGTAAATGCCTATTTATTCAAAAAAATAGTTTCGAGGTATACGATATAAATGACCCTAAAGTATTTCTACTGTACTATGTCTACAATTTTGTATATTATCAATATATAATAAATAATTGTATAGATTTATATATTTATTTTGAAATTAAATTATCATTATAATTCTCCTAAAAAATTAAATTAAAAAATTTATCGCATAAACGAAATATTAAATTGTTTATGTTAATAAATTCATTCTTAAAATATTATTTTGTTAATAAATTATTCCATATACAGCTCCCGGTCTCCAAGAACGACCCTCATTTTCGTTCATTATATATATTGGGGCACGGACACGGGCACGGACACGGCACTCATTTTGGAAGAACGGCCTCCCACTTCAGTGCAGTCCAGTAGAGATGTTAAACGAGCGAGCGAGCCGAGCCGAGCCGAGCCGAAAAAAATCTAGCTCACCGAGCCTGCCGAGCCAAACGAGCCGAGCCTAACGAGCCTATCGAGCCTAACGAGCGACTCTTAAAAAATTTCCAACCCGAGCGGCTCGCGAGCCACGAGCATAACGAGCCTAGCCTAGCCGACTCAACGAGCGTAACGAGCCGAGCTTAACGAACCGAGGTTACAATTACATGAATAAAAATTTTGCCGGAAAAAACTCTGATCTGATCTCTACTCTTTTTCCCACGATGGAGACTCCGAGGGGACTCCATTGGTGATCAGCATCCTTGCTCCATTGGTGAGCTTAACGATCTGATCTCTACTCTTTTTCCCATGATTTCACAAAATTTAATGGTGGCTTCCAAATACACTGAAGACTTGTAAGCCTTTCTCCATCTCTGCAAATCGAACAAATCATAATCTGACAACATTTTCCGATAAGAACTGTTCGATTTCTTGAAACATGAACTACAGGAATTCATATTTTGCTCGAGTCGGGGGACTGACGACGAAGGAGATGAACTAGCTGGAGTTGGACTTCCTGTTCTTGATGGGTTTCAAATTGCACATGAATTTGAGTGTTTTTGAGAGCTACTGTCGGCATTTAGAGAGAGAAGTGAGCATCGGAGGAGGTTATCACATAGAGCAGACACTCAGATGTGCAGAGGTGATCAAATCCAGGCAGATGGAAGAAAGACGATACAGTGCCATTGCTTATGCTTTAGATTAACTCTACTCAAAAATCAAAATACAGTGCCGCACTCAGCAGAGGTAGTAGAGCCGATTGATAGCGGAACGTGGGCGATCAATTGGCTCTCCTACTTGGTTGATAGTGATTGGGCATCGGATTGGGATTGAGTGATTGACCGAGATATCGTCGGAGAGGGTTCAGTGCTCGCCGCAGGACCAGAGCTGGGCTTCCGTTGACGAGCCAGCTCGTCGAGCCCGGTCATTCACGGGCTCGCGAGCCGGGATGTCCAAGCTCGACTCGACTCGCCTGTGTGACTCGAGCCAAACTCGCTCGTTACTGTAGCGAGCCGAGCCAATCTCGGCCCGCTACAATAACGAGTCGAGCGAGCGAGCTCGCGAGTTTAACATCTCTACAGTCCGGTGCTTCAAAAATACTAGTTCAGTTTTTTTAATCACCAAGTACTACTCAGGGGTAAATTTGATATTTACCCCAAAATTTATGAATTAATTTCATAATTTGTTTTTGATCTCAGCGACGGCAACCGCTGAAGGATTGATTTCTGATCTCCCGTTCGTCGAACCTTTCCGCAGGTTTGTAATATTTGTTCTTCGATTCTTTGATCTGCTGTAGTGGTGGCCTGTGCCTGGAATAGTGATGAATATTTAGTTGCGAAATTATGGAGTTAACAATCAGTTGCTTTCTCTCTAAAATCTCTTCTCCCTTTCTAGAATCTCCTTCTTCTTCTCCTGGGTAATCTCCTTCCGGTAATCTTCTTCTTCACTGCTACTATTCTCGTCTCTCGTATTCCTTCCCTCAACTCGACTTCTCTGTTTTCTTTCCTTATTTCTCCTTAACTGTATGTAATTCTTCTATTGTAAATCACTCAGAGTTAATAGAAGATTCTATTGGTCATTGGTTTATTTGATTGTTTCCCTGTGATTTGGAGATATTGTTCTGGTTTTACTTAGCAAAACCATAACAAGTTGCAGTTACATTTTCCTTCGTTGGTGTAGGACTTGGGTTGTCTTTTGTGTATTTCGATCTAGGGTGGTATATGTTGAAATAGAGAGAAAATGGCTTGGGTAAAATAAAATGATAAGACTAAACTAACCTCAATAATATATCCTTACATCCCCCGTAAACTCACGATGCGACAGCTATAAGAATTGAGAGATTGTCAGACAAAAAACAGAATCGCGAAGTTGAGAGTGTCTTGGTAAACGAATCAGCAATCTGTAGAGTAGAAGGGACAAAAGACAAGGAGATGGTGCCAAGCTGAAGATGATGGCGGGTGACATGACAATCAATCTCCATATGCTTGGTTTGCTCATGAAAAACTGAATTATGCGCCATCTGAATAGCACTCTGACTGTCACAATGTAACAGAGTAGGGTGACGAAGATAAACATCCATATCCGCAAGTAACCAACGTAACCAAACAATCTCACAAGTAGTCGAGGCCCGATACTCAGCTGCTTTAGAAGACCGAGAAATAATATATTGTTTCTTACTCTTCCATGAAATAAGAGAATCACCAAGGAAAATACAGAATCCAGTAGTGGACTTGCGATCGATAAGATCACTAGCCCAATTAACATCAGAGTATGCACGCAGTTCGAAAGATGACATAGAAGGAAATAAGAGACTCTTAAACTGAGTACCTCGAAAAAACTTGAGAATACGAAAAACGGCAACCCAATGAACAGTATTAGGAGCAGTAACAAACTGACTAACCACATGAACATCATTCGCAATATCTGAACGAATCACAGTAAGATAAACCAAACTGTCAACAACAATACGATCAAGACCATCCGACATAAAGTATTGAGCATTAGTTTCAAGAAGAGTATCAACTATCTTGTTGTTAGTAAGACGAGCACGCTCAAATAAATCAGCAATATACTTTGACTGGGATAAGAAATAACATTTTTTGGAATTAGCGACCTCAATGCCCAGAAAGTAACGTAGCAAACCCTAGTCTTTTATAGCAAAACAACGAACCAACTCAGACTTTAAAAAATCAATCTCATCATAATCATCACCAGTAATGATCATGTCATCAACATACAATGATAACAAAATACAACATGTTCTCGTATGCCTAACAAACAATGCGGAATCATGATGACTAGGACGAAAACCAAGTGAAGTGATCACGGTGGAGAACTTATCAAACCAAGCACGAGACCATAGAGAGCCTTACAAAGCCGACAAACTTCACCTGGTTTGTGGGCGACACTGGGAGGGGGCATCATATAAACTTCTTCATGAAGATCACCATTCAAGAAGGCATTTTTGACATCCATTTGAGATATTCTCCATTGATGAGCAGAGGCAACTGCAATCATAGTGCGAACTGTCGTCATCTTTGCAACAGGAGCAAAAGTTTTTTTATAATCTATGTCATACGCCTGGGAGTAGCCCTTAGCAACAAGATGAGTCTTGTATCGTTCAATGGATCCATCAAACTTAGTTTTAATCTTGTAAACCCAACGAGAACCAATAGTACGTTTTTCGGTTGGTAACGATAGCAAATCTCATGTATGAGTTTAATAAAGAGCAGTAAGTTCCTCAGCCATAATATCCTATCAAAGTGGATCGCGAACAACATCTCTATAGGACAAAGGTTCAGAAAGAAGATGAATAGAAGTAACAAATGAGACAAAAGAACTATAATAGGAAGAGTAAGCAAAATCAGGTTGTTTAGTAGTTTTTTGAGGTCGAGTGGACTGAAGAAGTGGAGGAACATCCGCAGTCACAAGAGGTGATTGAGTGGTCGTAGGAGTGGGCGAATGAGGGGTAGATGTCTTAGGAACCAAAAAATCAGACTTTATTGATCTATCAGAAGAAGCAGTTGGAACTGTGGATGAAGCTTCCTCAGTGTTAATATCGAAAGGATCAATTCTAATGATATCTGAATGTGTCATATGATGCGAGCTAGCAGGAATATAGAAGAAGAGAATATGCTCTAAAAACACAACATGACGAGAGACGTACAATTTTTTACTAACCAGATCAAAACAACGATATCCCTTCTAACCAGCACCATAACCCAGAAAGACACACAAGGCAGACCGAGAGGATAATTTATTACGCTCGACATATGGTCGAAGAACAAAATAAGTACAACAAAAAACTCTCAAGGAGGAATAATCAGAAGCATGTCCATACAACTTTTCAAAGGGAGATAAACCTAAATTATGAAAGGTTAAAATTCTATTAATTACATGAGCAACGGTAAAAATCGCTTCACCCCAAAACTCACTAGGAACATCCGCAGACACCAAGAACGATCGGGCTATTTCAACAAAATGCTGATATTTTCTTTCAGCAACTCCATTTTGTTGAGGAGTATCAGTACATGAGGTTTGATGAATAGTTCCGTCAGAAGTGTATTCATCCCCCAAATCACAACGAAAACACTTAATGACGGCTGAATGTAAAGTTTTTACAAGAGCCCAAAAGGTGGTGAAAATGGTAAGAAAATCAGAGATACGTCTCATAAGATAAACCCAAGTATAACGAGAGTAATCATCAACAAACGAAACATAGTATCTTGAACCCCTTTTTGTTTGAACAACAGATAGTCCCCATATATCAGAATGAACAAGATTAAATGGAGCAAAAGAAAGAGAGATACTCTTATGAAAGGGTAAAACTGAAAATTTGGCCAGTTTACAACCATGACAGTCAGAAATGTTATGATTGTCCAAATGTTCTAATGCACCTGTAAACATCAAATACTATAATTGAGACGCTGAAATGTGACCTAAACGTGAATGTCATAGATAAAAAACAGAAGACGAACAACTTAAACAAAAAGAAGACAAATCCACACTAGAAGCTGCAACATCTAAAACTTTGAGTTGATCCAGAACATAGAGTCCCCCCTGCCTACGGTCTGTCCCAATTACCTTCTGAGAGCGCAGGTCCTGTGTAGAACAAGTGGATGAAGAAAATGAGATTAAGTATCCTGACTCACATAATTGACTGATAGAAATAAGTCTGAGAGTAAGACTAAGAATATAATAAACATTCGAAAGAGACATAAGAGAAGTAACAATGAAACCAACACATATTAATGGCTTAGAAGTGCCATCAGCAATTATAATTGATATAGAAGAATTGAGAGATAAGGAGGCAAAAGAAGACAATTGGGAGACATATGATGGGAGGCACCATAATCCAAGACCCAAAACGAAGAGGATATACTTGAGGAACCAGACGAAAACAAACCTTTATGAGAGGCGGTTGATATAGCGTGGGGTTGTGAGGCAAGAAACTGCTGAAATTGTTCAAACATAGATGAATCCAAAAGCGGGGCAGCCTGTGCAATATCGGACAAACGTGGTCGATATGTTCATGGAGTAGACTGCGGCAAGAACAAAGGTTGCTGCTGCATAGGTAGCGGCGTACGGTATTTGCGGTTGTGGTGGCCGTTGATGAGGCTGTGATTTACCCTTATTCAGAAGTAACAGACACGGAACCTTTCAACCTTTCTGTTTACAGAAAGCACACTCATCGTGAGAGACTTTAGAAGACGATCGATTTTGGTTGCTAATTGAAGATCGTTGTGGTACTGCAAATACAGATGGAGCAAGAAGTGAGATACTCCCCTTATCGGCCTGAGACTTAAGACGAATCTCCTCAGTTAAAAGTTGGTTGACCACCGAATCAACAGAAGGAAGAGGAGTGCGATGGAGAATTGACCCACGTAATCCTTCAAATTCATGACGAAGGGCCAACAGGAACTGTACCAGACGCTGTGATTCTCTCCGAGTGATGTAAGCTGGAAATGTGCGCAAGTTTGAAGATTCTGTTAATGCCAGCTGGTCCCATAGCGCTGACATGGCAAAATGAAAATCTTGAATACTCATTTTTTTGTTGAAGATTCCGAATGTCTATCTCCAATTGATATTTGTTTGACAAAGTTAGACTATGTGTGTAACCTGGCCAAATGATCACAGACCTCTTGAGCAGTCTCATACTTTGTCAACTGAACACCAATGGAATGCGTAACATAATTGTTAATCTACGTAATAATTTTAGAATTGTCAGACTTCCAAGCATCTAGTAGGGTCTCATAGTCAAGTGGTTTTGCTGTCTGTTGGCTTAACTCGCACACGTGTGACATAACCCCATATAGATTTTTCCACGCAAGAAATTCTTCATAACATAGCTCCAATACGAGTAATTTTTACCATCTAATTGAACACTAATAGACTGAAGAGAATCTTTCTTACGACCAGACATACGATGAGAAAACAAACGAAAATAATCATCAAATAACAAAATTAACAAAATCCAATCAGAAACAGAAACCCAAGCAACGAGAGCAAGAACTAAACAAAGGGGGAAATCAAAGATCACCCAGTTTCCTAGTGCTGAGACTTCACAGACGTGAGAAGTGTTGAAAATGGAATGACCGATTTGGTCTCGTTCTTGTTGAGAACCAAATTTCACTAACAAATACATAACTTTCCCTATCCTTGTTGACCCATTAACAGATGCAGAACTTTAACCGACGAAACCACCGCTGCCAATGGAGAGAAGGGAGAAACCCTCAACTCGGTTGCTCCTCCAAGTCCCAGCCGCTTCCAAGTCGCAAATCTATCTAGGGAGACCATCGATCGCCGTTCAGATAGCTGACCCGATCTGCCCAGCTACAACGACTTCTAAACACGGTCTCTGATCATATCGAAAATCGACTCTCCAAGCTCTGATACCATGTAGAAATAGAGAGAAAATTGAGAGGGAATGAAAATCGTATATTCAGAGTGTCCAATATGTGATACACATATAGCTAGGGTAAAATAAAAGGATAAGACTAAACGACCCTTAATAATATACGCTTACAGTATAGTTCTGAATTTCTTGACTTTTTCATGGATTTTAGTTCTCATTTGATGTGTTTTATAAATGTCTGATTGAGAATAGTCACGAGGTTTAGGCGAAATAGAGTTGTGTTTTTCTTTTTAGGTTGATGATTATTTGTACGGTTTTTCTCATTTCTTATTGATTGATCTACGAGTTACGACAAATTTGCTACTTATTTTGACAGTTACCCTGACTAAAAATCGCTATTAGCTTTGAGTGATTTCTATTGAACTTCGTGATGCTTTGATGAACTAGTAGTTTTGTTTTAGCTTCGGGTGATCATGAAACAACTCAAATACACTACAGATGGAAGACGGTGAGATGGAATTGAAGCCAAAACGAATTGTGTTCGTGACAGTGGGAACAACATGCTTTGATGCTCTAGTTAGAATAGTAGATTCCAATCAGATTAAAAAAGAGTTATCTGCTAGAGGATATACCCATCTCGTCATTCAAATGGGACGTGGAACATATATCCCTACCAAGGTAGTTACATTTCTTGAGTTTGGCAGCTTGATTATGACGTAGAATCAGTGGAGTTCGACATGTTTGATTACATTTCTTGATGTGCTGATTGTTCAATTCACAAATACTTTTTCTTTTGCACAGAACTAAAAGTTTGATATTTCGAAATTGATATGATCATTTGAGGTTTGTTGAGCTTTGCTCCAAATAATTTGCCATCTTTGCTGCTAGAAAATTTGACATGACTCTGCGTTGGGTGGTGCTGAACTTGAGGGGTTGATGAGCTTCAGGTCTTGGATGAGATTGGAAATGCTATTAAACTTTAGAAGCTCCTATTTAACCATGAAAAACAAAGAATTTCATCTAATTCATGTTTGCACTTTGAATGTCAATGTACCTTTTGCATTTCTTATGCTCCTAGATTATTGTAACATACATTCTTTCTTTAGATGCTTAATAATTTAGAGTTGAGGGATGCCAACCAGATAGCTTATTTTGCTTCAAATCTATCAGTGGCCATACATTTTTTTTTAAAGGAAGATTGTTTGAAATTGTTGTATTAACAAGTGGTAAATTTTTAAAGAAAACTAGTACTGTGCTAAGTGGTGACAGCAAATGCTGAGTGTATAATTTCAATCTTGAGTTTAAGGGAAAATATAGAATATGTTTTCATTAATCAAGGCCTTTAACTTTTTAAAGAACATATTTTCTTTTAGAATTGTTCTCTGATTTTAGTTATTGAAAACACCCATAAATATGTTTTTTTTCAAACCTGTCATAACGAAAGAAACATGCTAATTATTAAGTATTAGATGATTGCTAAGATTTATAATTACAAAGAAAGAGTAGCTAAACAATTTTGTTATTGCGTTTATGTTGTGTTCTTACCTTGACTTACCTTTTTTCTTATCATAGTGCAGTCTGGTGGAGAAGAAGAGGGATCTCTTATCGTGGACTACTTCACTTTTTCATCAAGCATTGCCGATCATTTAAGATCAGCATCTCTTGTAATTAGTCATGCTGGTAAATTTTCTTCACTTTTTCTGCGGTCCTTGTAGTTCTTTTAACTTCAGATGCTGCCTGCAACTTCAGTGGATGCCACTGTAGTAAATCTGGGCCTTGCAGCTCTAGTTATTAAACTTCCCATGATTGTGATGTATCTAAATGATTATGGCTTAATATTTTAGGTTATAACCCCTTCTTGAGGTGTTTTTTAATTGGAAAGATTAAGCTCGCGAATCTGTATGTAGAGTTTATCCCCCGTTGTGATAGACTACCTATGATTATATTCTGTAAGCTTTGAAAAGGACTTATTCTTCGTAGTTGGAGAATGGTAAGAGAGATGGGTTAATGCACTCTAACAAACAGGAACTACAGATCAATGGAAAAAGAAAACTAGCAAGCTGAATCCTAGCTGGAAGAATTCATTAATCCACCTCAGGTTTATGCATTAGCGAGCATACCAAGGGTCTTGATCTTCTCCTAGTTTCCACTTCCAGAAAAAAAATATATATATACACAAACACACACACACACAAATGCATTAGGAGGGAAATGGGGGCTGGACACGTGTCATGACAAAGGATGGAAGGTGCTTTTGGGGTGAGAATGCTAAGGTGGAATAAGGGGTAGGTGACCTAGATATATATGGAAGTAGATAGGAAGGGGATATATATATATACACGTGTCCAGCCCCCATTTCCCTCCTAATGCATTTTGACTTTTTACATAGGTAAACCATACGTGAGGGTTATCAGAGAAACGACAATCATTGTTTGGTTTGAGAATGATTTGGTAGACTAAATAGCTCTCTTTTTTCCCTTTCGAACTTGTGCTTTTGGTGGCTGCATTAATCATTCTTGCTTGCCTAGATTTGTTAGTGGCAATTTCTGTTACTTTTCTAAAAGTCATTACTAAGTTGAGCCAAAAAATAAAATAAAAGATTGAAGACAATTTATAATGATAGTTTTTCATCAGCTTTGTGACTGAATTTTTGTTGCAATGTTCAGTATCTTTAATCTGAAACCATTTCAGACGGCTACAGAGAAGAATAATCGTGTTTTTGGGAAAAAAATCTTTTCAAAGTGACGTGTTTAGCTCAAAGCCTGCTTAAAGTGGTATGCATATCTTAAAATGGTGCTTCATTTTCAATGTTTTATAGGATCAGGAAGTATCTTTGAGACTCTGCGGCTCGGAAAACCTCTTATAGTGGTGGTAAATGAAGATTTAATGGACAATCATCAAACTGAACTTGCAGAAGAACTGGCAGAGAGGAAGCATTTGTACTGTTCTCGACCTCAGACACTGCAACAGACCTTGTCAGTCATGAATTTACCGTCTCTTCTTCCATATTGTCCCGGTGATGCCACACCAGTCGCAAAGCTAATCAACAGATACCTCGGTTTTCCAGAAGATTGATCAAAATCTATTTCTCGCAAGAATATGGCTTCTAACAGTTCTCTTTAAATTAGTAGTGTTTTAGATCTTCTGGCAACAATGTAGCTCAAAAGGCAATAGATATGAATTTCTGACGGGCAACAATAGTTTTATCCACTAATTCTACTGTCTAGTATTACTTTATGATGTGTCGCTTATTAGTTGGTGTAATATTCATTTGTGTAATTAAGAAAAAAACCTTTAAACTATAGGATCATTAACAAATTCGTTTTTAAACTATGTTCGTTAACAAGATCACCTTTAAACTATGACCCGTTAACAAAACAACAATTGACGTCTAAATGTCTGTTAAAATTTAATAGTGCGGGAGCCTGGTTGTGACAGCCCGAAATCGGACCCGAATCGGTTTCCGGGATCGGAGCCGTCACTCCGGGACATTTACAGGAAACGGTGACTATTATTTATTTATTTATTTTTAAAACTAATAGAACAATCAAAGCAGTGAACAGAGAGGGAGAACTGCAGGGAGTAATCGAAAACATTTGCAGGGGGAGAGAGAGTTCTCTGGAATGGAAAGCAAACAAATCTCAATAATAGATAACCGAACAGAAATAGGCATAAGACTGACGGAAATGGAAACAGGAAACAGTGGCGGAAGATGTAGTTTCAAACTGAACCGGAGGAGAAATCAGTGGATAGCGTCATCGGAAGATAAAGGCAGCAAACATAACCGGCAGAAGATGATGACGTCAGCCGGAAGACGTTCTGACGTCATCGGAAGACAAAGTTATAAACTGGGCGGAAGACTTATGCCAACGTCATCGGAAGAGAAGATGACGTCAACCGGAAGGCAAAGTTATAAACTGGGCGGAAGACTTATGCTGACGTCATCGGAAGAGAAAATGACGTCAACCGGAAGACAAATAACGTCACCGGTAGAAGAAAAATGTGAACAGTAACCGAAAGATGACGTCAACCGGAAGACAAATAACGTCACCGGTAGAAGAAAAATGTGAACAGTAACCGGAAGACGCAATCGGAAGACATAGTTTTAAAGACAGAATTACAACTTTTGACAGAAAGACATATAGAAGGCAACCTCAAACAGGAAGCATAAAGGTTTCAAAACCTTCAAACCCGATTCAAAAGAAGTTATAAAAATATACTTTACAATGGACAAAATTTCAAGAAGACATCCTGCACCATGACATCTTTTAACGAAGATACCTGCTGGCAGGAAGCATGAAAAACAGAAGGCATACAAGTTTCAAACTTTCACCACAGATGACAAATTTCGAGAAATCAAACTGCATGGATAGCTCTAAAATTCGAGACTATCCATGCATGACCTGAAAGGGAGAACTCAAGCAGTTCCAGAATGTTTTCAAAACATTTAAAATATATGGATACAATCTGTCAAATACAGAGGTTTTAAATACATCAATAACAGATTCCAAAAGTTTTACAGGAACTTGACATACATTTAAATTTTTACCAAAACAGGAGTTTTAAAACAAAACACAAAATCTATACAGGACTCGACTTAACTTTCAAATATACACGCTCATAGGGATACATCTTGTCTGACTGCAACAGCCAGACCCCGTGAGCTCGATCCACCAACTACATCAGCTCGTCATTTTGAGGCACCGGGTCCTCATCTGGAATATCCGTACCTACAACAGGGAGTTCACCTATGAGCCTAAAGCTCAGTAAGAACATAATCAACATGCAGTGATGCAAAATGCTATGCATGAACCTTTTCAGAAATACAGTGACATTACAGAACATTACTTTTATCTGTCAGAAAGTGGGGCTTATAGGGAAAACATGCGTAACAGAAGTGCACTAAAGGCACTAAAAATTCAGAAACAGAACACCAGTTCCCGTCCCACACTTAACCAGTACATTACAGACAGTCAGATTTTATCTTTCTTCACTTCAAAACAGGTGCATAATACATTTTTGCATGAGCTTTTGGGAAAAACGTGTATGCATGGACTTTCTCAGTGCTTAAACTTAAACAGCATGCAACAGAAATGACAGAACAAACTGTGAAGCAGAACATTTACAACTCAGAACATAAACTATACCATTTCTACCCAAGACAACCCGACAGAGACTGAAAACCTAGTACCTCCGTGATGTAGGGCCTTAAGGGCCAACTCTCAGTCATGAACTTACCTGTTTGCTGCGGAGTTGATGTTCTGATCGTCTCGGTAATGCACGAACCTGTACATGCACATTCAGAAAATAAACAAGCTGAAAAATGTTTACTACATACACTCCTGACTCCATTCAGACTTTTAGAAAACAATCCAACATGTTTTCATCCAAGGACAGTGGGTTTTCTCCGAAATGTCTTAACCCTAAACTTCAACAAACTCACATTTTAACTTGTCCAACTTCATTAGCATAAATAAATGTTTACCTTTGCTGAAGAAAATAGAAGAAAAGAGGAGAGATGAAGTCTTCTAGAAAGGTTTGAATCGCCAGAAAGAGAAGAAACAGAGAAGGAAATGGAAAGAGCAGAGAAGAGAAAGTGAGGGTTTCACGTAGGAGGGGAGAGTATGTCTTGTTCAACAAGTTGAACACATGGCAACCAACCATTGGCTTTCTCCCACCAACCTTAATTTCTGTCCAATTTACCCTTCCATTGATTTCTAACCAAATAGTTTTGTTTTGGTTGAACATAATCTGGTTTTCCACTAAACATTCCTACAATTTCACCAAAACATACATTATTAATGTAAAATTAATCCCGTTCGATAATTTAAGGGATAATTTCCCCGGCCAAAAATGCCGGGCGTTACACTGGTCTTCGAGAGCGGGATTCCGCTACGTGAGTTTTTGCCTAGGAGCAGGAGTCCTCTTTTCAACAGCGGAATCCCGTTCCTTTTTTTTTTTCTTCTAGAGCAGGATCCCGCTGTTGAAGAGCGCGTTGTTGAAGAGCAGGCTTCCACTCTTAGACACTGTTTTTAGAGCGGGATCCCGCTCTCTACAGCAGGTTTCCGCTTCAGAATCAGTATATACACTGTTTCTGGAGTAGGAGCTTGATGTTGAAGAGCGGGTTCCTGTTCCATGGACAATATATAAATAATAACGCGATCAAAATCTCTCATACGTGCGATTTTTTCTTTCCAGACAAAATCTTTCATCCGCTCGTTGTCATTTAGAGCAGGATCCCGCGATCGAAGGGTGGGATCCCGCCCATTGACATGTTTTTTTTCTTGAGTTTTATTCTAAAAAAAATGAAGATACTTTTAAAACTGTGAATAATTTTATGCTGTTTTGTAACTGTATGATTCTTTTTTCAAAGGCACAAGGGCACATGTAGTTTAGAAATTATGACCCAATGAAACTAAGTAGCATTGTAAATATAAAATAATCAAGTCTTTGTATGATTCTAAATCTCTTTTATTGATAATTTTCAAATCTACTCGTTCAATTTGTATTTGAAGTTTTACAAATTTGATTTTTAGGATGAAGTTATGCCATTTGAATGAAGATCTAGAAATTGTGACTTTGAAGTGAAGAGAAAAAGCAATAAAGATGGAGAGAGAGAGAGAGAGAGAGAGAGAGAGAGATAATGAAGCCCTTGGAAGAAACAGAGAAAAATTTCGTTCAGTTCAATTCACAGTAGAAATGAAGTAGTGGTGGGATGGAACAAAAGTGAGTTTTCGTTAATCATTGTACTTGTAGATTGAGATTCTTCCAAGGATATGAGTAATGAAAGTGGAATTACAACACTATGAAAATTTATTGGACAATGGGTAGAGCTACGTCTGTAGAAATTAAATAAATAACGTAAAAACAACTCAAAAAATAGTGTGCACTGTCTTTGGAGCGAGATACTGCCCTTCGTCAGTAGGATCCCATTCTAAATGATAACAACGAGCGAATGAGAGATTTCGCCTAGAGAAAACAAATTGTCAATATGAGAGTTTTGATTGCGTTATTTATTTATTGTTCATGGAGCGAGAGCCCGCTCCAGAGACAATATATATGCTGATTCTGGAGCTGGAGCGGGAACTCGTTGTAGAGAGCGGGATCCCACTCTGGAGATGGTGAGCGGGATCCCGTTCCAAAAGAAAAAAAAGGAGTAAGACCTCGCTGTTGAAAAGCAGGCTTCTGCTCCTGGGCAAAAAGCTCACGGAGCGGGATCCCGCTCTAGAAGACCGGGCTCCCTCACGACCAAATTTTAACCAACATTTAGACAACAAGAGTTGTTTTGTTAATGAGTCATAGTTTAAGGGTGATCTTGTTAACAAACATAATTTAAGGACGAGTTTGTTAATGACCCTATAGTTTAAAGGTTTTTTTTGTTAATTATTCTATTCATTTTTATTAATCCACTAACTAATCAATGACGTAATTATCACGTCATAATGTAAAATTAGAATATAAAATTAAAAAATAAATCTGACATTTCTCATTTCAAATACAGTGATTATGATTTGTGACTCAACATTGCAAAAGTTATTACTTAGATTGACTAAATTTAAGCTCGGTTGATTTAAATTTGAATAATATCGAATTTATTTTCTAATTCTACGCTCTAATCATATTTTTTAAAACATCTCGTCAATGATATAATTAATATTTTGTTTTAACTATTTATAATTTATTTTAAATATTACATTAAGTAATGAATAACACTTACAATAATATTAAAATGTAAAATTAGAAAGTAAATATAATATTATTTATATTTATTTAATTACATAGTTTTCACTTTTGTCTGATTGATATCTACCTACATATATATAAAAGAGCTCTATTTGACATTTTGTTTTAACAATCTGATTTAAATTAATTGTTAGATAGATTAATTCATTGGTGCATGTATTATAATTAATTAATTGAAAGTGGAAATTAATTTTATGATGTCATTAATTCCATATTAATGATTTCGGTTTAATTGTAATAATAAGGAAAGAATTATTATAATAGAAATTATTTCTAATTTATGACTTTAATATATGTAGTTGTGCCGGCTGTTAAAGGCAATTTAGAATTATAAGTTTTGTTTTCATAGTGTTGTCAATTAGTTCTATCTATGACTTCTAAAATATTCTTTCAGACAAAATTATTCTGTATTACTTATATTGTCAGTAAAATTATTTTTGTTTTCAATTATTTGGAAAAGTTTCTTCTCAATAATAAAAAAAAAAGTAATTATCGATTTTAACCATGTACTATACACTTTATTTTAGACTTTCAGTTAGCCCCATGTACTAAAAAAGCCGGCAAATAAAACTATATACTTTAATTCTGTTATCAGTTTTGACATTCCATCAACAATTTCGTTAAACTCTCATTTAAAAAATTACCAAATGATATTGGATTTACTTAAATTTTTTATCACACGTTCACTACTTAATGAGAAAATAATTTAAAAATTTTCGTGATTTTTTAACACAGGTACAATTTATTGTAATTTTATTTTAGTATTTTATAAAAACATTATAATAAATCATACAAGTTTTAAAAAATCACGAAATTTTTTTTATTATCTACCGATGATGTGGTGAACATGTAAAAAAAATTTCAAATAAATATAATATTTTTTGGTATTTTTTTAAAATTAATCTCAATTTTTTTTTCATTTTATAAATTATTTTTTTAAAAAATATTATTAAAAATTTTCGTAATTTTTTAATATAGGTACAATTTATTGTAATTTTATTTTAATATTTTATAAAAATATTATAATAAATCATACAAATTTTAAAAAATCACGAAAATTTTTTTATTATCTACTGTGGTGAACATGTTGAAAAAATTTCAAATAAATCTAATATCTTTTAGTATTTATTTTAAATTAATCTCAATTTTTTTTTTACTTTATAAATTAATTTTTTAAAAAATATCAAACGATATTGTATTATGCGCTCATCTACTAGGGGTTGAATGGTAATTTCCACCGGTACAAATTCTTGCGAAACATTTTTACAAGCCTTCAGCCACGTGGCATTATAATAAAAAAATAACTAATCGCAAAAAGAAACCCAATAGTTGGCTACTGGCTAAGTGGAATCAGACGACTCCGGCCCGGACCAATCCCCTACACTCCAAGTTTTGATTCTTGCGTCGACGTTCCCTCGCCATCAGCCGTCATCACCTTCGCCGTTTTCATGGATGACATCCTCGTTAAAAACGGCGGAGTCATCGAAAACACCCACCTATCGGACTTTGCTGTTGCCGTCCGATCGAGACGACGGGAGGACTTCCCTCGACCGCTCCCTTCACCGCCACTCAATCTGTACCCTGCCCGTGAACTGATTTCACTCGGCAACAACACCAGGCTTGACGCCCGGTTCAATTGCCGGTTCATTATTTGCTTTCTTACCTCCACCGGCAATCTCAACGTGTATCTCTCCGTGTTTTCGCCTGGTTGGACTAGAGAATGACCCGTCGAATGAGAACGTGAATAGAACCACCGTAATCCGCTCGACCTGGAGCCACGTGTACGGTTTCTATTCAAAACTTTCGTCGCCGGAGGTTGAGGCGCAATCGCTTGAGAAGACGAACCTGGCTGTTGTTCTTCGACGGCCTGGGTTTGGGACTCAATATCTAACTCGGCGGTGGACTCAGTGGGTTGACCTGCCGGGTCGTCGGGTTGAGGGACCAGGTTGGCTCGGCAAACCGGACAGGTGGTGTGGTTCCCTAACCAGGCGTCGATGCAGTCAGGGTGGAAGACATGGTCACACTTGGGGATCAAACGCAGCGTTTCGTCCTCTTCGAACTCGTTTAAACACACGGCGCATTCTAGCGCCCCATTCCCCTTCTTCAGCTCCTTCACCTCAGAGTAGGCGAAAGTCGGAAACGTGCCGATCACACTCGCATCGAGGCCGCGAGCGGCGCGTCTCGATCTCCCGGTGACTGCTCCCGCAAGGTTTCTGACGCTTCCGCCGGCGGATTGCGGATTGGAGCATTGCCGGATGTAGACGGAGAAGAAAGCCATGAAGAAAAGCGAGGCAACAAGTACCACGACTATCACCGCCATAGACGGGCTAAATCCCTGATACTGATCGTTCCTCGGATTCGTATCAGTCTGCGCGTTGGCCGACGAAGCAAAAACAAGGAGAAGGAGAAAAATGAGGAAAGTACCGATTCCATGCCGGGAAGTAGAGATCAAGCTTGAAGAAGAGCTTCTCGTAGGAACGATCTGTCTTTCCTTGATCGTGAAATTCATGCTAGAAGCCTCCCACTTGAGTAGTCAAAGCTTGATGAAGTTCAGCTATGGCGGAGAACGCATTGAACAGGGGAGAGATTTGCAGAGGAATAGACTATAAAGAAGAGAGACGCGTTATAAATGAGAAAGCTAAAACCTGTGAGCTGAAACGGTGTCGTCTGGAACTTACTGTGGGGACCAGCTAAAGGAATTTTCCGTTAAAGTCAAGGTGCTTACGTCATAGCTAACGTCCACGTGGATTCTCCGCGACCACCGAGAAGCTTCCACGTAAATCTGTCCTACCACTGCAACAACTAATAACCTATAAGCTTGACAAATGCATCTTAACCACAATTATATTATTAAAATTTTAATTAAAAGAAAAATATTATATAAAATTAATATTATATTTTCACTACGTAACAAATAAATAAATAATTAGAATTAAAAAATAAAATTAATTAAAACATCAAATGAAGAAGAAGAACGAGATATAGAAAATTAATTACAATAACAAATGAACGAGATATAGAAAATTTAGGGTGAAGAGCAAATATGTCGTTGTAATTTATTTTAATCAAATAACGTTCGAACTTTAAAGGTATCAGTGATTAAGTTTCCTTGATTAGATTTGTAGTAAAATAATCACGGTTTTGTCCGTTGATCTTCTCCATTTGAACAATTTCCATAAATGAATAGAATAGTTTGAGTGATTTTGGTATTTTTTTTTACGAGAACAATGTTATGTTTATCCTGTTAAATTATTCGATGTCAAACAATGATAGGTACAATTAATGTAATAAATTATAAATAGTTAATTTTAGAGAAGAATCTTTATAAATTAATTTTAAAAAAAATATCAAATAATATTCAATTTACTTGAAATGTTTACCACATGTTCACCACATCATGAAAAGATAATATGAAAATTTTTGTGATTTTATAACACTTGAATGATTTATTATAATTTTTTTAGAAAATAATTAACTAAAATTATAATATATTGTACACGTATTCTAAAATCACGAAAATTTCCAGATTATCTTCTCATTGTGGTGAACATATGGTAAAAAGTTAAAGTAAATTGAATATCGTTTGATATTTTTTTAAAATTAATTTATTAAAATTCTTTTTCACTTTATAAATTATTTTTAAAAAAATAGCAAATGATATTCAATTTACTTGAAATTTTTACCACATGTTCTGATAACGGTTTGCCGTTCTCAGAAGGTGGCAAACCGTTCTCACTTCAGAAATTTGAACGCGAGACATATCGATTTGTCTGGAGGCCATTTTTTGCAGGTTTTCGATACTTTAATTTTTTTTTTTTGGATAAAAAAATTTTATGAACTTTATCCATAGTTGATCTCTTTTTTGAATTTAACCCTAGAGGGTTAAATGGAGTGAGGAGTAGGGTGGAGTGCGAAGTAGGGAATAAAGTTGTAGGAGAATCAGATTAACAAATGTTTATTTATAATTAGTGGTGTACACAAGGTAGAGTGGTCCCACCCATACGCTGGCCAATTTTGACTTCTTCGCCTCTCGTCCTAACATTCAATCCGGTCAAATCTAAACTTTTGACTTTTTATGGTATTTTCCCACTATAGAACAAATTTATTAATTTAAAAAAATTGAAATAATTAATTTGAAAAAAGTTAATTTACATGGCATCACCTATTAATTTCAACACATTCAATATGTAAATTTTATAAAATAATAATTAAATTTTAATTTACATTCTAGTATTATCCACTAACATGAGCCATATATGAACAAACGACACATAACAGTGTACAATTAAATTTTATATTTCATGCTTAAAACATGCTAGTCAGATTGAAAGTGGTGTTTCGAGTAACAAACAGGTGAGTAACGCGTACGGACCTTTATAAAGGGAACAATAATCGAAAACAGCTCCACTAATTATTTTCTGCAATCAGAGTTTGATTACAAGAATGGTTTGCTTGAGTAGTTGCATCGATCGAACTGATCTAAGCACTGACGAATAAACTATCAAATTTTTTTATTGCACTCAAAGACTCGTTTAACTAATAGATTTTTCGCCGTAACCTAGAAAATCATAGTCAATATCCAACAATGAATAGAATCAAAATATTGATTTATGATACGTGATGGTCAATGAACTTATCTTGAGGAAGTATCCTTAGAAGATATCAAATAGAATCAAAATATTCAAATCAATTCAAACTATAAGTAGAAGTAAACCAAACAAATTCATGTAGTTTGATTGAAAAAGTCAAAGTTTGAATAATTTTTAATATACTAATGCTAATTATATATTACCTTAGACTTTTTCTTTTCTTTATTTATTCCATATTCAATAACAAATATTTTATTATATGCATGTTTGTTTAACATGAGCAAAAGAAATTTACAAGTTTCTAATTTATCATGCTATAATAATGAATAAGGTAATCTACGGTATGCCATTAATGTGACAAATCACATAAAAAATTTAGGGTAAAATCCAAAAAATGGACTCAACTATCGAATAAGTTCAAAAAATAGATTGATTTTTTTTTTTTGCCAAAAAACGGCTTAAACTATCGAAAACGTCCAAAAAATGGCCTCCCGGCAAACCGATATGCCCCGGCGTTCAAATTTCTAAAGGGAGAACAGTTTGCCGCGTTCTGAGAACGTCAAACCGTTCTCCCTTTAGAAATTTAAACGAGAAGAGGAGCTTTTATAAATTAATTTAAAAAAATATCAAACGATATTCAATTTACTTGAAATTTTAACCACATATTCAAAACATCATGGAAGATAAATTAAAAATTTTCGTGATTTTATAACACTTGTATGAGTTATTATAATTTTTTTTATAAAATAAATATCTAAAATTATAATATATCGTACAAGTATTCTAAAATCACGAAAATTTTCAGATTATCTTCCCATAATGTGGTGAATATGTAATTAAAATTTCAAGTAAATTAAATATCATTTGGTATTTTTTTAAATTAATTTATAAAAGTTCCTCTTCGCGTTTAAATTTCTGAATGGAGAATGGTTTGCCGTTCTCAGAACGCGGCAAACTGTTCTTCCTTCAAAAATTTGAACGCGGGGGGGTTCTCCAGCACAAAAAATGACCCCACAGAAAACGGAACGCGGGGCATATAGGGGGATAAACGGTTTGCTGGGAAGCTATTTTTTGGACGTTTTCGATAGTTTAAGCTGTTTTTCGGCAAAAAAAAAAAAAAGTTCAATCCATTTTTTAACTCATCCGATAGTTGAGTCCATTTTTTGGATTTTACCCGAAAATCTATATGACATTATTTTATGCAATTCTCATTTTCGTTTTAAGGTCATGGTTTTTTTTTATTGCAATACTTCTTGAAGTCCGTAATTTCTTAATTTTAGATGTTCTCTCAACCTAAAATTATGAAAGAATAAACATAAATTAGTGATAATGATGTTATAATTTTCAAATTTTGACACATACTTCTTATTCTTATTCTCATCCAATGAAATTACTCAAATTTAATGAGAAACAAACAAAGAGTAACAAAATTTTTGATCGATATACTAAAATTTTTAATGTCCAAAATAGTCTCATTTTATAATATTTATATATTTTTAATTTGAATTTTAAAAATTATCAAAACGTGATTAAATCAAACAAAATTAGCCCAAACCAACTAAAAACTGACGTAAACCAAGTCGAAACGGACTCAGACAAAGTCCAAACTTGAATAATCTAAGGCTTGAACCAAACAAAATCAAACCGAGCAAAATCAAATCATTTCAAAGTAAACCAAGTCGGTTCGAGTCAAGTTTCAATGGGTCGGTTCAATCGTAATTGAACGGTTGTGTCACAACCGGGAGACGAACTTAATAAAATGTTGGGTCGGGTCAACAGTTGCACCAGGCTGTCGACAGGTTACTATTTGCCAACAAGGACAAGATGCTTTACCAAATGAAAGATGGCGAATTTCTATTTTGGACACAAACCATCATGTTTTTGGTCTTTTACTTGAAGTACCCACTCTAATTCCACGTATTTTCATGTGTTATATTTTGACAATCTAAACTATATTTTGTGTGACACTATGTTGACAATTTAATTTTATATTATAATTTCACACAATGACGTAATGATTACTTGTAGCTCTATATTTGATAAAATTATTATGGTATAAAATAAATAATAAATTACATAAATTAATGAGTAAGCGACATTCAATCGCCACGTCAGAGTGTGAAATTAGAACGTAAACAAAATATTACTCTTATATTTTAATTCAATTAAAAAAACTACATAATTAAAAAACAAAACAATTAATATTTTGAAAAAAATTTCATTATATTATATCACAAAAAATTTTTAATATAAGTTTAATCTTATAATAATTTTTTTCTGCTTCTATTAATAAGTTTTTTACAAAGGTTTCCACGTAAATATAAGTGTCTATTATAATCTTTCTTCTTTCCCTTTTACGATTCATTGTCGCATTGTAAGTAGTTTATAATACATAGTGAAAATTCAAATCAAAATTTTAAACTTTGAACTTTCTGCTAATTGACGTTTCAGTTGTAGTTCATTGATGAAAATTAGTGACCTCTTTAACTTAAAAGGGTTATAACTTCTGCTACGGGTATCAGAATCGTTATTAAAAGATATCAAATCGAACCACTCGCAGAGGCCACAACTTGTCATGGGATTTACCCGTGGCTGACCTTTCTCGGGCCCAAAATCAATCATTTCGGCCCTCATATTGACAGTCCAAGTTTTTATTTAGTATTTCCTACATTATTTAATTTTATTAGAATTTCCTTAATCGTCAGTTATTTATTTTGGATGAAACTCAGAATTGAGATCTTTTTTGACATTATTGAAGTTACTTTTGGAAAACTAAGATTTCTTTTTTGAGAGTGTTTCTTATTCTTTCTGCTTCCTGCTATGTCACTTATGGAGTCGAAAACGATGTATAATTGAACAATGTAACTCAATCATGTACCCAAAGAATGGATAGATAAAAGGGCTCTATGAAGCGAAGATATTATAAAGTATTATTATAAATCGTTCCGTCACTAAGTCATATTTTTCTATCTCTCTCTTAATTTGATCAATTATAATAATATGAAGAGAAACATCTATATATTTTTTTTCTATCACAGATATTTTGACAATACATAAATGTCACGTCAAAATTTAAAATTAAAACATACATTCAACATTACAAATAAAATATTTTAAAAGTTCTAGATATTACTTGAACTTTCTAATGTTAGGGTTTAATTTGCACTTGAAACGAATATTTGACGTTTATGAAATGTGTTATTTCAAGTCTCGTAAATAAATCTACGATAACGAGTGTCCTTAAATAATCAAGAATTTTCTTCTCATTTTTCTCTAAAAGATTTTAAAATATTTATTTAAATTAAAAGGTTTTTTATTTTTTATTTTTGCCTTTTGATATAAAGATTATCTTAATCTATTTAAGAAATAACCCTTTATTTTGTCACGTCCACAAGAGTCAGTGGTCAAACGTAAGAAAATGATTTTCAAATCCAATACATAAGAAATTTACATAAATTCATATTTAATTCAAAGCCTCTCCTTCCACTCTCTTTCTCTAGAATTGGTGAAACATTAGTTTTCAGAAACTAATCATTCAAACATTTACCAAAAAAGCAACAGACCCGCCATTGATTCACACAAACTCTGGTTGTTATTTATTTAAATTGTGCTAACTCTCATGTCTAGATACCAGTCCTCGTAGTCGTAGTTTCAACTTCGGCCCGGAAATCACCCGTTATGTGGATTGATGGTTCTCGACGATGATCGAGGATGGAATAGCAGTACATCACGCAAATCTGATCGACAAGAAAATGACAAAGGATAAAACTCTACAAAAGACGAGGATTAAAAGATTGAAAACAACAAAAAAAAGTAGTTTTTTCAAAAAAACACTTGGCCTTTAGAATGATTTTTCAAACAGAAAACTGGTTTTTAAAACAGGACCCAATATAAACTCGTGTCTCTCAAATGGAGTAAAGTTGAAAGGAGAAGAATTAGAACCTTGATATAGAAAAAAAGTCATCAACTTTGAGGATAGGTTGGTATAGCTACTCCTGATCCTTCTGTTAGCTTCTTGTATGCGGTTTGTAAAATCCGAGTCACGGGCCCCACTCGTCCGTCGCCGATTATACGCCCATTGATCTTAACAACCTATTAATCGAAACTCCACCATATAAAATATTCAATCTTTCAAACTAAAACACATCCAGAGTGTTTTTTTTAGAGTTCTAAACAATCTTAGTTTGGTTTTCATTATCATAATCCTTCATTTTTTAAGGGAAAAAACCAGATAAATGAACAATCAATGAGCAAGTCATCAATTTTTTGAGTAAACGTTATAGCAGATTTTAGCTTACCGGAGTCAATTCTCCCATCGTCCCAGTCGTCCATACCTGCGAACCATCCTCTTGTTTAGATGAAGAAGAATCAAATTTGCGTAGAAACTCAACCTCTGAGAAACATTGCTAAGCCAGTAAAATGCAGGAGTAATAACACGGAGATGACTAGTAAAAACAATCTTAAAAACAACAAACATGGTCCAGATATACTGAAAAGCAAGAAATCAAGGCATTTCCGACGCCCAAAAAAAGGAAAGAAACTAATAATTTGAACAAGAATTTGCTATAATCTTTGATCCTATAAAGTAAATTTGAAAACCTCATCTGCAGTATGAAATTCCGAGAGGCTGATTCGTCGCTCCTCCAACACAAACTTCTCATTCACGACAAGATCCATGACCTTTTATCATACAAACATAGTTTTCAGTTGTAAAGTCGTACAGATAATATCATACCTATTGTGTCATTTTTTCGTCATACACCAATTTATCAAAAGAGAAGAGAGAAATTCGAACGACTCACCGTTGATAGAGTTATTCCCGGGAGGCAATAATCGGCATGAGGGGTAAGAACTCGACCTTTTTTCACTAAAAACTGCAAAGTAATTTCACTAGCTTTTATTACACTTCAATGCACATCGATTTTCTTTAAAAAATTTAAAGGCGAAGCGAAGAAGCTGATGATTAAATCGGCTAATTATAAAGTCTGACTCTTACTATGTTGGTGGCATTTGTTTCTAACACATAACCATCTTTGTCGAGCATGATGGCATCCCCGGCACTAGCGTTACTTCCCTCATTCTACACAACCGCAAATCACTCCATTAAATGCAAGAAAAGTACCATATTTTATACAGTTTTCTACTAAATCTAACGAAATTGAAGATCAATTTCCATGTGTTCAACCTTTTTTGAGAAACAAATATTGTACTAACAGAGCAAAAACGAGGATAATTTCCATGTTCGTCCACTTAAAAAGCGCCATTAATGTCTTCCCGCTTGTGTAAAATCACACAACAACTTATAGATTGAATCACTCATATTCATCCACGCCAATCTATTAAAAAATTTATAAATCCCGTCTTTTATCAATTTCTTCAACCGGGAATTTTTAAATGTGAACATAGTACATATAGATCTCAATTTTTATGAGGCCGCTTGTAAGAATAATAAAATTAAATAATGTCACGAGGAGGTCATTACTTTACAATAGGAAACATATTTATTACCAAAAAAATAATGTATCATTTTTGTATTCGAACAAAAAACACATTTTTGTATAACATAGTTTATCCGAACTATGTAAAGAAAAGTGCCTTACGTTAGGCGAATTACGACGAGTAGCAGCTGTTACCAAAGTGATTCCACTTGTGTTGTCATAGACAGGAGGTTTCCATTCCGCAAGCACTGCATATTTTAACCGCAAGACAAGGATGAGTCCACAATGTAAATTATCGAAAACCATCTAAATAGAATGAATTTAAAATGTAGACTATACCCAACTCTAATAGGAGTGGAAGAATAGGGATTCAAGTCCCATTATAAATCAACCATGTTGCTTCAAGAATAAGAATGTTTTTTGAGAGATCCACAAGATTTTACTCCTATTCTTTCTTCCTTCCTTCTTCTTACAACTTACTTCTGGATACTCAGTCAACTTTCCTTTTTACAATTTCATACACAAGAAAGGAGTTCGCAATAAGAAACTGTTAGGGATATATCAATAAATGGGTAAATTAGGAAATACTTAAATAAAGTGGTTATGAGTTTGTTATGAGTGGGCTATATATGTGGGATGGAGGGGGAGTGATCGGGGAGGAAAATATTGGTAAATGTGGGAGAGAGGCTGAGGCTCTCGAATACCTCAACAAAGGAAGAGAGTGAAGGCTCTATAATTCCTCCACATTTGTGAATGTGTGGTCCGTTTCTGTTCTTGTATTTTCTCTCTGAGTAATCTAAATAGTAAGCATCCTATCAGAAACATGTATTTCCCTGGACTTTGGTTGAAGAAAAATTATATATGAATGATTAAATCCAAAAGATGAATTCTTTGAGAGCCTTATCTCATCAATGTTGCTCCTTATGCAAGGCTCGCAGTGAAACGAACAATCATATTATAATTCAATGTGAGTTTGTTCAACTTTTGTGAATATACCTCTTTTCTTTTTTCAACTAGACGTTAGAAGTTTATTTTGATAAAGTTTCATCGTCGATGCTTTAATTACAGAGGAAAGACAACAAAAAATCACGTTAATTTGGAGACTAGGAGTTCTAACTATCTTTTGGGTTATTTAGTTCCAATGTAAATGAGTCATTGAATAATAACTCATAGGATAGTGTCAACTTTCTCATTGTTAAGTGAGTTTATAGTTATAAGTACTTTACCAGTTACCCTTTTAGTTTGTTTATGTGGCAGTTTCGCTCTATGAAGACAAAAACGACCCCAAATTCTATTGATTGTGAAGGCGCAGTCCATACCAATGGGGGTACACAATCCCACATCGCTTTGAAGAGTGAAAATTGAGTGATTTATAAATAGAGTTTTCTTCCCTACTTAGTACAAAGCGTTTTAGGCTAACTCCAAAAACAATTTAGTGCGAGCTCCAGCCCAAAGCAGACAATATTGTACTAGAGACTCCACAAATGGTATCAGAGCCAGATTCTCAATCAGAAGTGTGGTCAACGGGGATCGGGCCCCAAAGGGGATAGATTGTGGCTGCCCGCTCTTTGAATGCAAGAATAACCTAAGATTCTATTGATTGTGAAGGCACAGCCCATGCCAGTGGGAGTGCACAATCCCACATCAGTTGGAAGAGTAAAATTGAGTGGTTTATGAGTAGAGTTCTTCTTCCTACCTAATACAGCGTGTTTTGGGCTAACTCCAAATCTATGAAAGCTCCTGCCCAAAACGGACAATATCGTACTCGGAGCACCGGGAGACTCCATAGTTTCTTTCCAACTAGAGGGAAATTTGATTGTTTTGGTCAGTTGGAGCGCTCTCCCTCCGACTTCTTGTAATTTTCCATGTTTAATACATATCTTTTTTATGAAAAAAACAATTGCCAAAATGGATCAACATGCAGTACATTATGCATTTGAGATTTTTAAAGCAGTTTGAGAACTCTAGCACTTTTATAGATGGAGTAAATTTACCAATTAAAGTACATCCATAAAGATTGAATTCTGGACTCATTCCAGAAGTAACCTGAAAGACAAAAACACATGTTAACTTACCATGTCACAATGTTTTCTCTTAATATCTCCTAGTCTGAATCGCGTTATTGAAACTGGATGATGATCAGTTTATTTTGATTAAAACTACCAACAGAAATGAGGAACCGAGAAAGTAGGCCTGACCTTTTTTCCGCGCGTTAGAGATAGTCGAATGTGTGCATTGTCAAACATTCCATTCCGAATGAGAGTTCTAAAAATTGCATCCTTAACCTACAATTCGATCAATTACATAATAAAGAAATTATCCACACAGGCTGTGAAGAACACATTTTTCGTTTGATATGCATTACCCTGAAAAATACTTGCCAAAAGATTATAAATACAACCCCTGAATTTCAAAATGAAGCAATGCCAATGATCTCACCTCATCACGGGTCGGAACGTTCTGAAATGCCAAAGCCTTCGCTGAATCAAATAACCTATAGAACAAAATAACAATGAAATTTCTTCGTCGGCAGTGAAAAAGCTGAGTTCATTTGAAACTCTGGTTAATGATCACTAACCTATCCAAGTGCTCTTCAAGCTTAAATATCTTCCCGCTGTAAATTTGGAGTCCTTCCCACACAGAATCGCCACCTTGGACAACAGAATCGAATATGGAAACCTGATTCAAGTCAAAGAAAATAATCACATATAAGAAGGTGGCAAATATGTTAAATGAAAGGTATTTTAATGTCAGTTTCACCAAGTACCTTTGCACTGTCCCGGGGTAAGATCCCATCACCAACCCAGGCAAGCAGCTTTTCGTTTGCAGGAACAGGAAGATCAGGATGAGGCAAGGGAGAAACGAGGAGACTTGACCTCCTCTTCCCATGGCGCCTGAGCAAGTTGTATAAAGGTAGACATTGCTCCAGCAGATCATAGTGAGAAAAGCAAAATGGCTGAAGACATAGGAAGTATGAGACACATATTCAGATGGAAACATCTCTTTCTCTCTGGTAAAGTTGAATCATAAATAAGAAAACGGTCGTTCAGAGATGGGTGATCAGACAGCAAAATTGAGCTTTGTTTGTCGTGAGAACGCTAAGATTGATAGGAAATGCTTGGATATAATCTCACGAAAACGTTTACAGAATGGAAATGCGAAAAGAAAAACTACAGAAAGGAAAATAGTAAAACGAAAATGTAAAGAAGAAACAAACAATCAACAACCCCCTCTTCACGCCTCTCTTTGCTGCTCTTAATGGATTGCTTCCCTAACAACTAGGACACGTCATCCATATGTTAATTGGGCTTGGGCTGTGGTTTCCTGCTTCCACTACGTTTACTTTGGCGGCCCAGCATTGTAGCGGTTCATGGAAGCTCCTTTCATGACAAATCCTCCCCCTTAACATATCCTTGTCCTCAAGGATAAAATTTTAGAAAGTAATCGAATCATACGCTCTTCGACACTCCGACGATAAAACAACTCCGATGGGCAAAAAGAAGAAGATGAAACCTGTAATTTCTGACACTTTGGGCGGTTGTAAACCCGGCAATGCCCATTTCCTTGCTTTATCATTATCCTTCATCTCTTCATTCTTGTTCCTGACACGGATTCCGGCAAATTATTTCTTGCTGCAGCTGTCTTCTTTTCCTTTTCCTTCTCGGTAGAAGCATCAACAGGCAAAGTTGGTTCAGCTCCTCTTTTGGAGGAAGAGAAAATAAGATGAGGAGCATGAATTCCTGTACCAAAAGGCAATGAGGTTGCTTCAACACTAGAAGGGAAAGATTGGAGTGCACTTTCTGAAAATGCTGGATCTTCAAGTCTTGAGATGTCAAGTTCAGTCGCATCAGGAGAAAGACGATCTTGTGAAATGACTGTCCCATTTCTGAGTCCATTAACTTCTGAAAATATGGTTGATGACGCCACTGGGACAAATGTTCCTAGAATTTCATTTTTTATGGTTGTGCCACAGCTATTATCATCTTCTGTGGTCTTAACATCCGTATCACAGCCGTGCCTTTGCCTGTGTTCTCCCATAGTGACACCTGAATATGCAAACTCTGTTTCATTACTCATCAGATTTTTCTGCAACTCAACATCTGACAATAATACAGGAGAACCAAGTCCTGACCATCTTGATGAAGGGTCACAATTTTGTACATCAGGCCTCTGTCCACTGCCATGCCTATCCAAAGTGTTGCAGAAAAACATGCCAACTTCATCCTCTACATTTTCCTCAGATTGTGAAAGGAAGCTCCCGAGTTTGCTGGCACTAAATGCCAAAGCACTTCTTATTCGGCTAAAGTTTCCTTTGCTCACACTACGGCCAAGATTGTTATTTTCTTTTAGAGGATCAAAAATATTAAGATGCTCTAGGGGACAAGCCCTCATGTTTGGCTCACATCCCTTTGCAGGAACTGAGAACGTTTCCACACAATTAGCAAGAAAATCATTACTAAGCAACAGATCATCCCCGCTGTTTTCAGGGAACTCAGCGAAAATTTCTGGTAACAATGATATGCGAACTGGACCATTGAAGTTAATATAAAAGTTGTCCCAATCAAATTTGCTAAAATAATCCAGAAATCTAAATAATACCTCAAGAGGACCATTAAGTGTCGAGTGGAAGAAGTGGAAAATATAGAGAACCAAAGTCTCTAGAGCGTATGTCGAAATCAATCCATGATAAGCACCAAGAATACGACTTTCATAATAGCACCAAGCCTTAATCAGGACAGTGCTGCGCTTGAAGAGATGATCTTTGCCAACAAGGCGATCAACCTGCACCAGGAAGTACAATGTACAAAGACCTCCCAATTGATTGAATGAAATATCAACCACAACATTCTGTATGAGGCATTTTACAAGCTTAACCTCGGCATGTAATAATTTGACATCTTTTACAACAAACTCAGCAGCTCCATTCTTATCTTCACTGTCAAGGACAGAAAACACATTATTGGCCAAGGCTTCCTCAACATTTATACCACCAAAAGTAGTTAGATCAATATCACCATCAGGTAGATAAGTCTTCAACGGAACAGAGCCAAATGCGAATATCTCGCAACCAACGCAATTTCTAATTAGCCGCTGCACGTAATCAATAGCTGCTTTTCTCCTATGATCGGAGAAAACAGTGGGCTGAACCTGGTCTATAATCCCTCGTGTCGCATCCTCGGCTATTCTCCAACAATCAACGCCAATATCCGCGTGATTCGAGAAAAATAAAGGTGGCGATAACGAAGAAGATGATGACGAAAGCTTCTTTTCACTGACAACGCCGTTCAGTTCAGTGTTGTGTAACCCATGTTTGCTGTTAATGTCACTTTTAGCATTAAGAGCATAAACATAAATTTTCCCATCTCTACTGCCAGCAAGGAAAACGTGTTCTCCCGGGTTCAACGCAGTTAATTCAATAGTTAGAAGAGACCACACTCTACTCCATTCATCCTCTAATCCAGACCCTAGTAACGAGTCATCATCAGAAAATACCAAGCAAGTAACCACTCTGTAATAAGCATGCCATTTCTTAAGCAATCTACCAAATGAACCCTCCCACAAGAAAATATCTCCAGATAATCCCCTACCAACAATGTAGGTTCCTTCTTTAGTGGCAGCCACCTGCATTATTAATTCTGCTGGGAAGCTCTTAACTGCCACTTGAGGCTTGTAGTGTAATTTTTTCCTTGTCGATTTATAGTTCAGAATCTTACGAATTAAAATTTCAGATGAACTCACGGTAAGAATTGTTGGATTCCCGGAATCCATCTTTCTTTCCTGAATTTGTTCCCGGGTCGTGAGATGTTCCAATAGTTTCTGTAAAGAGCGAGTTCCATGCATATCAAGGCAAATACGAGCTAGTTCTAATTCCCTTCTGGTCATCAACAAAAGAGTTTGGGTCCTCTGTTCTTCCCCACATACCTCTACAAGCTTCTGAACAACATAATTTCCAAATGGGTCATCCATGTAAAGAACTTCGTACCCCTTCTTCTTCAGCTTCTCGAGGAAAGGAGAAGTCTCAACTGCCTTCTTGCCTCCATCAGTGGTGTAATAGATGTCGTTTTGGTCATCCTTCATCCTGGTAACATAGTCCTTCAGGCTGGTTATCTCCTCACCGCCCTTGTAGAATGCAGCATACTCCTTCTTATCTTCATCATCAGAAATCTCTTTCTCGGTGGTTTTCTCCATCCCACGAGAGATTGGGTAACTAATAAATTCGGAGTGCTCCTTACCCAGATCCTTCAGTCTGCGCTCCTCAAGATACTCAAGCTGCTGTTTCAAATCTACAAACTCTGCCGAGTCGTTTTCGACATTTTTCGAAATAATTATGCCCGCAGAGTTGTCGTTCTCCTCTGTCGGAGCAAAATTACAGATATCAACAGTCTCCTCTCCGGAAACAATAGCATCAAATTTCTTCTGCAAGCCGGTTACCTTCAGGAAAATCGTCCAGCAATCTCTAACTCTGGAATCGAAACCCCTTACAGAATCGAAAAGCAGATTTTCCAGCGTCTCCTTCACCTTCAATTTTTCTTCCGTGTTGCTTTGAATCAACTCCACCACCTCTTTTTTCAGAAGCCTTTTCTCAATCTCATTAACTTCGCGCCTCATCGCAATGATCTTCTTCACGCTCTTCCTCACCAAAAATCCGCGCAACACCTTCTGGATTATCAGCGCCGACTCGGATCTACGCCGCTCTGACCCGGTGCTCGACTGAGACTGAGTTAATTTGTTGAGCAGGGACAAAATCGCCTCCGTCTGTGCTTTCGATTCTGCTAACAGTTCTTCAAGTGATTTTGCTCTCGTTTCAGCCATTTTCTGATCGTAGCTTCTCTGATACCACTGTCGTGAGAACGCTAAGATTGATAGGAAATGCTTGGATATAATCTCACGAAAACGTTTACAGAATGGAAATGCGAAAAGAAAAACTACAGAAAGGAAAATAGTAAAACGAAAATGTAAAGAAGAAACAAACAATCAACAACCCCCTCTTCACGCCTCTCTTTGCTGCTCTTAATGGATTGCTTCCCTAACAACTAGGACACGTCATCCATATGTTAATTGGGCTTGGGCTGTGGTTTCCTGCTTCCACTACGTTTACTTTGGCGGCCCAGCATTGTAGCGGTTCATGGAAGCTCCTTTCATGACATTGTTACACCAAACATAAACCGACGAGAAGGCAGACAAGTTTGTTCTTGGGAATCTCTATGGATACAAAATATTATGAGAAATATTCAATATAACCTTGTGAGATTCATTAGACAAAAGCAAATCAAGCAAAAAAGTTTGAAGTAAAAGAAGATAAACATAGGACCTACCAAAGGGTACTTTCTTGCTCTTTCAAAACCAGTTGATTTATGTACAGTTTTATACCACCATGGCGCCCAAGCACCATCCATGGGCTTTGGACCAGCTTCCCATCTGAGAATAATTTGAGTGCGAGCTTATCACAAAAACCCAACTTCATTATAACGACGACGGATTGTATTAATTAAACCACATTACATAATGAAAGATTTGATACATACTGGAGCATTGCAGATTGAAAAGGGATCCCCAAATCTTCGCAAAGACCACGTAAAGTAGACTGCAAAGAAAGATGTCGAATGCGTTAAAAGCATTTAGTGAAAAAGAATCTGATCATAATATTTGAACTAAATATATAAAACTTAGTTGATTACAGTTATGATCTAGCCAACACGACATTATTATCAAAGGTTATCTTTTATCAATAATCCTTGTTTATCCACAGAATTCAAGAAGCGTAGACATCTAATATGTGAGAATCTTTTAAGCAAAATCAACAAATATGATGGAGATTTAGAGAGCTTTAAAACCTCAGGATCTTGTTGAAGTTCTTCAGCTTCAATAACAGGTGGAGGCCTTCCCAACCCTTTGAGTTCATTATAAATGGAGATAAGTTGTGCAAAACCTATCTCCATGAAAGATGGAGAAGCAACCTTGCCAAAAGATGGCTGCAAAATACGGACAAAACTCGTAAACCAAGATTGATTTTCGATACGAGGCAGAATTTAAAAATCGTAGATTCATCCACCGAGACTGCGAAATCACTTTTCAGGACGTGATGTTTGACCATCTACTCTGCTCAGAGTCGTAAAAATAGTAATAAAAAAAAAAAAAGCTTACATGAATCTCACCAAAATATCAAGGGGATTTCGAATCAATATGAAATGCCTCCCTTTTGTCATCAAATCGTTAGCCAAACCAGGTACCTTTTGTTTCGCCATATGCTGTAATTTATAAGCAACAAGCAAGTAGCCTTTGAGAATTCAAATAAACTTTCCAAATCATGCTTTGGATGCTTTTTAGCAATATGGATGATAAAGTAAGATCTACGTCTACCCAGAAGAAAAGTTTTGAGTCCTAAACTAGATAACAGATTAAAGATCAGCCTAAAACAATACAAAATATGTAGATTTTCGGCGGGCTTAACCATAAGTGTATATTTTACACAATTTATTGGACTCTTTAATACTTGAATTAATTAGTTTTACTCAAGTATATAAAAGATTTTGATATATTTGGTGCAAGTGTGTAGAAAAAATTAGAGAATTACAGGTTTCGGTGAAATCAAACCAGAAGAAAGAAAGAAATTATTAGAAGAGTAGCCGATTGATCGGCACAATTTAATCGATCGATCGGCTGATAAAGAATTTAAAGAAGAAAAGAGAGTCCAGCAGAAGAATAGCCGATCGATCGGCAACCCTTAGCGATCGATCGGTTAAGCTATTACAAGATTATGGAGCAGAGGCATCGGCAACCCTTAGCGATCGATCGGTTAAGCTATTACAAGATTATGGAGCAGAGGCATAGCCGATAGATTGGCTATTTTGGCGATCGATCGGCTGAAGCAATATCTTACGCAAAGCATAAGAGATAGCTGATCGATCAGCTACACCTCAAGCGATTGATCGGCTATTTTAATTGTTTCAATCCCAATCGTTGATTTCAATCGTGCGCGGCAAATTATATGATAATTAGGTTAATAGAGGGGAGAAGGACGAGAAGAAAGATTGAGAGCATCAAGACGACGACTGGAGATTGACGAAGTGAATTATTGACGAACCAAGTTTTTTTTTTATTCTTTCTCTTTTCTTTTCTGAAACTGTGATTGTTTTTATTTCTCCTTATGTTCCTCTTTATTGTTTTTATTTCTCCTTATGTTCCTCTTTACTTTATCATGAACTAATTTATTTTTCTAAGGCTACGATGTAGCCTGATTATGAATATTTAGTATTTTCTTTAATTCGAGTGGTTGATTTTCTGTTTCGATATTGTATTGAGTAATTTATTCTGTTCTTAATGCTTGTAATTGTCTGATCAACAATAACATGTTCGTAGGATTATTTTGAGACTGAGAGGTAATAAAGAATCGTGCACTAAATAATTTACCATGAAAAAGATATTAAATTAGATATAGCTAATGCGTTCATGTGGTATTTTGATTTATCATTCTTAATGTATTTAACTAATTCTCATAATTAGAGACCGAGAGATAATAATTCGTTAGTTGAATAAGTTTATCATTACTCGAGAGAGATTGATAAATAATTTTTGTGAAATTGCCATCAACACATAGAAATAAAAATTAATGATTTGGATTAGGAATATTAAATATAATTAATTTAGGTGAAATCAGAAATCCTAGAGTTTTCTCATTATATTCTACAAAACTTATTTAATTTTCTGTTATTTAATTACTTGCTCTTATTTTATTTTGAAGTCAAAGTCACTAAAATATCGTTATTCAAATTAACTTTGTTTGATTATCAATTAAAAAGTCATCGTGGGTTCAACATTCTATTTATCACTTTATTACTCGTTACGACTCGTATACTTGCGAACTATTTTTCACGACACTTTGACTAATCAGCGAAACTAAAATTCACTACCTTACAATATCGATACTTCTTCTGCCCCTGACCGTAAATGGTTTCCTTCACGACCTTGTTTCCATCAGATTCCTATTCAAACAAAGAACTAAGTCAAGAATTGTCAATTTCGCCCAAAAGAAGATTAAATGACATGCATGACCACAAATCTTACCATTTTGGAGAATAGCTCCTCCTTGTAGGGCCTTTCTAACCCTGTTAGTCGCATAAAATTTGCACAGAGAGGTTCATCAAGCACTTCCATATCATCCCTCTTAAGTAAGAAGAAGAAATAACAGTCAGCAAACGTAGATTTTTCAGAATTTATAATTGGTTCCAACAAAATGACGGCAGTTTAAAAGATACAAGCTATGTTTGAAACTGTAATGACTTTTTTTTTTGTCCATGTTAGAAAAACTGAACATATAAGCTTCTTGGTTGAGTTTTAATCTTCCTCGAATGGGCAAACAAATCGGAACTCAAACTACAGTGATCGAATTGAAATCGCTTAAATCTTCATGGAGACGAGGAAGATCAAATCTTTCTGAAGTCCAAATGAAGAAAGACCAATACCCAGATGAACAAACCAACTCAGGTACTGAAATCCAGCAACCCCATTTCATTTTCCCAGTACTTTCTCAGCAACCAAACGAAAAACATAGCGTCGTAGCTGGAAAGATTACCTGCGCAAAGGAGTACATGAGGCTAGTGCTGAGTGATCTTGGAGGAGACCAAGCATGAATCACTTCCACCTCTTCCATCGAAATGGGTTGCCAGAAAATCTGCTCGGAGCTCGACCGGGTATTGGAGTTTGAGATCTAAGGAATTTCACTTTACAGACTCGATGGAAACGCGAGCCCAATAAACATAAAATGTGACTTTTGGAAGAAAAGAAAAGAGAAGGGAAGGAAAAGAAAACAGTGTCTTGTCCTTGAATAGAAGCCAGTTTCTTTCTGTACATACTACAGAACTTTCTTCCATAATGGATGACAAATTCTGCTGTACTGAAAGCTACCTCCCATGGCCATGACGACCACTGCCAAAATCATCACGCTTTCCATCGTCGTGTCGTTTTCGCCGTTTTTAAATAGCCTCCCGTTTCCAACACCGGTGAACTAGCTGCCGGCATGAGTTCGTTTCAACTTACCCAAGGAACAGACGAACTTCAAGTGATTCCGTAATGGCCGTCTCAACGTGGATTTTCTAGGTATGTTTCCCGACCCGTCTGTAGTTTCCTCCATGGAAGCGTATCTATTTGCTGTTTTTGTAGAATTTACGTGGTTTCAGTGCTTATCATCATTGCGTTCTCAGTCAGATGCGAGGATTAACAGTGTTAGTGTTTCTAGACAGAATATTATTATCTTATGAAGGAGAAGAAGAAAAGAAACTAATTAATCTAACAATCTAACATAACTGCCAAGCATCCATGTCGGCACTCAAGCTTCAGCTATCTTCAATGTTTAGCTTCTATTATCAATACTTCCCCACGAGATGAACAATGAACGTTAAGCATTCTCATCTTGCTAATGAGAGGGAGAAAAAGATTTGGATGCAATGGTTTTGCAAGTTGAAGTTGGTGGTTGGATGAACCTTTCAACTAGGGGTGGGGTGGCGTGGGCATAACTGGACCGGAACCGGAATCACGATTTTAACCGAACTGTGCGGTTCGGTCCCGGTTTGGGCCGCTTCTACCCACCCATGGTTCCAGTTTCGATTCTGGTTCCGTGGTTTCAAGAACCTTGCAGTTCGGTCCCGATTCTGATTTCAAATTTTCAATAATCGTGAAAACTGAACCGAACCGTTGGTCAAATATTTGACCCGAAAATCAGTTAAAACTCGACCTAAACCAAAAAACTCAGCCCAAAAGCCGAAAACATGACCCAAATTCCAAAAATTTAGTCCAAAAGCAACAAAAAATATAAAAAAATAATAATTATTGATTTTAACCATGTACTATGCACTTTATTTCAGATAGCCCCTTGTACTAAAAAAACCGGTAAACAAAACTGTGTACTTTTATTCTGTTATCAGTTTTGACATTTCATCAGCAATTTAGTTAAACCCTCATTTGAAAAATTATCAAACGATATTGGATTCATTTGAATTTTTTACCACATGTTCACTACTTAATGAAAAGATAATCTGAAAAGTTTCGTGATTTTTTAACACATGTACGATTTATTGTAATTTTATTTTAGTAATTTATAAAAATATTATAATAAATCATACAAATTTTAAAAAATCACGACAATTTTTCTATTATCTACCCATGATATGGTAAACATGTGGAAAAGTTTTCAAAAAAATCGAATATCTTTTCGTATTTTTTTAAAATTAATCTCAGGTTCTTCTTTACTTTATAAATTAATTTTTAAAAAAGTACCAAACGATATTGGATTTATTTGAAACAATTTTCACATGTTCACCATATCATGGGTAGATAATAGAAATCTTTTCGTGATGTTCTAAAACTTGTATGATTTATTATAATATTTTTATAAATTACTAAAATAAAATTACAATAAATTGTACATATGTTAAACAATCACAAAAATTTTTTAAATGAAGATTTAACGAAATTGTTGATGAAATGTCAAAACTGATAACAAAATAAAAGTACATGGTTTGGTTTGCCGGTTTTTTTAGTACAAGGGGCTAACTGAAATTAGAGATGTTAAACGGGCGGGCTGGCGCTCGACTTGTTACTGTAGCGGGTTGAGCCAAGCTCGGCTCGCTAAAGTAACGAGCCGATTTGGCTTGGGTCACACAGACGGGTCGAGCCAAGCTCGGCCATTAGGGCTCGCGAGCCTTCTCGTGAGCTCGCGAGCTTGCTCGGTCAAGCCCAGCTCGGAGACCTGAGCCCTCTTTGACGCCTTGACGGCGGACATGGACAGTCCCGTCTTCGTCTTCCTTCGACATCTACCGACGACGACGGGTACGACTATTTTCAGATCTTCTTCATCCAACCCGAGCTGCCTCTCACCGAGCACAAGATCGATGAAATTTTCGGCGAACCAGTTGATGTCCCGGCGATTGCGAACAAGATCGATGAACCCAAGACTTAAATTAAAACTCATCGTTCTCGTCACCACCTGAGAGTGCGGCGATGGTTCACCCTAAAGGAGGCAATCAATCGCTCCGTAGGAATGAAAATTTGCCCTAGAGGCGATCAATCGCCCCACAGGGGCGAACAATCGCCCAAGAGGTGAAAGTTTGCTCATGGGCAAACTTTTGTGCCTAAAATCCAGTGCATGGGGCGATTGCTCGCCCCCACAGGGGCGAACAATCGCCCTCACTGTTCATGTGAACAATAAAAAATACTGTTCACGTGAATAGTACCTAAAAAAGGTTTTAATTAAATTTTACGCACGTTTTCTATGAAGTTTTAAAAAAGAAAGTTTACACATTTTGAGTTCTTTTAAAAATGTATAGTATTTTTACGAACAGTCAAGTTAGTGACGTCTGAATTACCGATATAGATAATAGGTGGAATTCTACTTATTTGATGTTGGAAAATGCTAGGCCATATTGACAATTTATTTGTGTTTTTATTAGTGAGAAAACACAAAGTATTAATATTGATAAATCTAGTTGCAAAGTAGCTAATATATTTCTTGATTTTTTAAAATCATTTTATGATGCTACAAATGAATGTTCGGAAATTTAGTATCTCACTTCTCATCTTGTTCTCCCAATTTTTATAAACTTAACGGGTAATTTTGCACATGTTGTTGTGAAGCCCAATAACCGTGAAGCCCAAAGCCCATTTATTTGTTTAATTAATATCCTCATTATTGTATAAAAATAGAGTTGTTTTCTGCGTGGAGAGTAAGTTAGAAAAACAGAGAAGGATTTTAGAAACAGAGAAGAGTAGAAAAGAGGGAGAGCTAGGGCGAGCGAGAGGAGAGCGGTTTTTTGCTCTCGGTTCCTCAGACGACGGCGACGGAAGGAGCGGCGAACCTTGGATCCGGTGGTGGCGATCGTCTTGATTGCTAGAGGCAGGGAGTTCTCTAGGGCTCGAACCAGGTTGAGTTCGAGCATCCGGTTAGGTTTCGTTTTTCTTAATCGTTGTTGTTCTTCGGTTTGTTTCTTTGTACAATCTTCAAGTCATAGTGCACGAGCTTCTCCTGTGGAGCTCAACGTGGATGTAGCCGGATTTATCGGTGAACCACGGTAAAAATTGTTGTGTTGATTGTGTGCTATTTTTCTGTTTTTAGTTGTCTGGATCACGGCTTAAAGAAAAGAGGAATAAAGAAAAGAATTAACTAAAAGAACGTAATCTAAAATTTACAACAGTGGTATCAGAGCGAGGTTCTTGAAACAAATCTTAGCTCCTGCGTTTCTTGATTTCGGTATTCTTTAGTTGTTTTTGTTTTCTTTCTTTTCTTGAATTAAGATCCTACAGTCTTGCATCTGTTTGAATACTGGTTGCTGTGTCTGTGGTTTAATTCATAAGTTGATTAGTTGATTGCATTTTTATGTTCCGGTTAACTAACAGTGATTGAGTTTAATTAATTGTTACTGTGAGTGTGCCTTAGATAACAGTGAGTGTGTGGTTTAATTACACAGACAACAGTGGATGTAATTAAAAGTTACTGTGAGTGTGCTTTACAAAAACAGTGTGTGTTTTTCGATTACAGCATGATTTGAGTTGTCTGCTTTATCCCTTGTGCTTTAGTTTAATTGATTGTTACTGTGCCATTTTTTAGTTAGGTTTTCTGCAAGTTAGTGACAAAAATAGTTAAGCTGTTTTTTGTTGTTTTTAATTTTTTGGGCTTTCGGTTTTATTTTTTCTATTCAATTTGTTTGGGGGGAGAGAGGATGTCTTCCACAAGGTTAGAAATTTCTGTGTATGATGGCAAGGTTGATTTTGGTGTGTGGAAGAGAAAAATTAAGGCTCTTCTTTCACACAATAAAGTCGTCATTGCTCTAGAGAAAGACCAAGATAAATGGTCTGTTGAGCAGAAAAAAAGAAAGGAGGAGATAGACGAAGAGGCTTTAAACCTCTTGATTTTGAATCTCTCGGATAATGTTTTGAGAAAAATTGATGGAGCTGAGACCCTATTAGAGGTATGGGACAAACTTGAATCAATATTTACCGTTCAATCAGCTCCTAATCTTGCTTTCTTTAAAGGTTCTTTGTTTTCATGGAAAATGGATACTGCTAAGTCTATAGATGATAATTTAGATGAGTTTCTAAAATTAACACTTAGACTAAAAGGTACTGATCAGGCCTTAGATGAAACTACTAAGTCAATGATTTTGTTAAATTCTATTCCTGAGTCCTACCAGGTTGTCAAAGATGCTTATCAGTATTCAGGTATCGTTCCAAGTGTAGAGTTAATTTCATCTGGTTTAAAAACCAGAGAATTAGAACTATTGGAACAAAAAAGATCTGGTTCGAATCTCTTTGTGAAAAATAGACCCGAACAAAGTAATAATAATGCCACAAATAGGTTCAAAAAGAAGAATAAAGGGAATGAGTCTAAAATTGAAAATGTTGACAAGGGTAAGAATGAGTCTAGGACGTGTTTCCACTGTGGCAAGGTTGGTCACTTGAAGAAGAATTGTTTCGATTGGATTAGGAGAAATAAATCGGAGAATAATGAGTCAAACCTTGCCTGTGAGAATAATCAGGATGACCCTTGTGAGGTGTTTAATGTCACTAATTTAAAGTGCCCTGATACTTGGGTGCTTGACTCCGGGTGTAGCTTTCACATGAGTCCTCATAAGGACTGGTTTGTCGATTTCCAGGAAGTTATGAATGAGACGGTGTTCATGGGAAATGACGACACTTGTGATGTTGTCGGTATGGGCAGTGTCATTCTGGACTTGGATTCTGGAAAAAGAATCAAGTTGACTAAGGTGAGGTATATACCTGGACTTAAGAGAAATTTGATTTCCCTAGGTGCCTTAGATGATTTGGGATGTGAGAGTAGGACTAGCAATGGGAGTATGCAAGTCATCAAGAATGAAAAAATTGTTCTGACTGGTAGGAAAGTTGGCGGGTTATATATTCTTGATGGCTCATGTAAGTCTAGTTCTTTGAATACAGTGTCAGTTAATCCTAGTCTTGTTGCTACTGAGAAATGACATATGAGATTAGGACATATGAGTCAAGGGGGACTTGACTCATTAAGCAAACAGGAGATGTTTGGAAAGGACGAGGAATCTAGAGGGATTAAGATCATTGTGAGTAGAGATGTCGTATTTGATGAGAACTCTTTCCCTTGTAAGACTCCTACTAACTCTAGTGAAGAGTCTAGTGAGACCACTCAAGTGCATCAAAATATGCAGTTTGAGGTGGAGCCTATGGGTGGCTCTGATGAGCCTGGTATAGGCGTTGAAAATCAAGTTGAGGATCAAACTGGAGATCAAGCTGAAAATGATTCTCCAGTTGAGGCTGAGCAGTTAACTAGATCGGTTCATGAAGATCTGTCTAACTATCAGCTCACTCGTGGTAGGAGTAGGAGGGAGGTTATTTCTAACTGTAAGTTCTCTTATGCTGAGCTCGTATATGCAGCTCTTGTCGCTTCTTTGGAAGTTAGACAAAGTGAATCAAATAGCTATCAGGAAGTTATTAGTTCTACTGATTCTGACAAATGGCTGGGTGCCATGAAGGAGATGAATTCCTTAGATGTCGACAAGACTTGGGAGCTGATTAAGATGGAGAATAAGAATATTCCTTACTGTAATGTGATACGGTCAGTCATGTATGCTATGATCAGTACTGGGCCAGATTTGTTATTTACTATATCTTTATTGAGTAGGTTTATGCCAAATCATGGGTATGATCATTGGGTAGCCTTGAAGTGGGTTGTAGCATACATAAATAGTATAATAGATGTTGGTTTGTGCTATGGTAATAGAAATGTTGCATTTGATCTTGTGGGATTTGTAGATGCTGATTTTGCAGGTAACAGGGATGAGGGGAACTCAACTACAGCTTATTGTTTCACGTTGGGAAGGAATTGTATTGTGTGGAAGTCACAATTACAACCCATGGTAGCGTTGTCCACCACGGAGGCGGAGTATATAGCGATTGCTGATGCTATGAAGGAAGCTGTGTGGTTGCAAGGTCTACTAAAGGAAGCTAAGTTGCTAAACTCTATTTCTGTTATTTATTGTGATAATCAAAGTGCAATTCATCTTAGTAGAAATCCTGTATATCATGAAAGAACTAAACATATTGATGTTAAATATCATTTTATTAGAGATTTGATTTCTACTAATGTTGTGAATTTGTTGAAGGTATCTACGGAGGACAATCCTGCAGACATGAGCACAAAGATTGTTTCAAATACCAAGTTCAAGCATTGCTTGAATTTGTTATTTGTAAACTGACCTTCATCGGTCTGAGCTGCGAAGCAGTTGTAGGAGTTCGTGCACTATGGGTTGATAGTTGGTGGGTTAGATTGGTCTTCAAGGTGGAGATTGTTGTTGTGAAGCCCAATAACCGTGAAGCCCAAAGCCCATTTATTTGTTTAATTAATATCCTCATTATTGTATAAAAATAGAGTTGTTTTCTGCGTGGAGAGTAAGTTAGAAAAACAGAGAAGGATTTTAGAAACAGAGAAGAGTAGAAAAGAGGGAGAGCTAGGGCGAGCGAGAGGAGAGCGGTTTTTTGCTCTCGGTTCCTCAGACGACGGCGACGGAAGGAGCGGCGAACCTTGGATCCGGTGGTGGCGATCGTCTTGATTGCTAGAGGCAGGGAGTTCTCTAGGGCTCGAACCAGGTTGAGTTCGAGCATCCGGTTAGGTTTCGTTTTTCTTAATCATTGTTGTTCTTCGGTTTGTTTCTTTGTACAATCTTCAAGTCATAGTGCACGAGCTTCTCCTGTGGAGCTCAACGTGGATGTAGCCGGATTTATCGGTGAACCACGGTAAAAATCGTTGTGTTGATTGTGTGCTATTTTTCTGTTTTTGGTTGTCTGGATCACGGCTTAAAGAAAAGAGGAATAAAGAAAAGAATTAACTAAAAGAACGTAATCTAAAATTTACAACAGCACAATATCGACATATAGATGAATTTAGAGATATATTTAATAAAATAAAAACAAAATTTAAAAAATATTGACTTGATATTCTTCCTATTTTTTGTTATGCATGTATAATGGATCCTAAATATAATTTAAGAGGACTATATCTCATTGTTAATAAAATTTCTAATAATTTACAAACTTCTTCTTTATTTTCTATGGATCAAATAACACATAGAATTACTAATTTATATTCTTCTTATGAATCTAAATATTCTAATGTTAGTCATTCACGTGTTTCTTCACATGTTAGCTCAAGTAGTGGTGGTGGAAATATTGTATGTTCACAATTTGGTATTCATGAAAGATCGGATTTTGAATGAGAACAAGTAGACTCTTTTCCTCTCAAAATTTGAATGCTTCATCGATTTTTTATAATCCTTCTTCAATCAAAGGTTAGTGCTCAGATTGATTTTCAATTTGGGTGGAGGTTGAGACTCCAATTGTTGCCAAGTCCGTGGTTGCTCGGTGACTCTTATGTCTCACCTTTTCTAATACCTTAGAGAGGTAAGAAGAGTGGAGTCAAACAAGTCTTGTGTCGTTGTAAGTTTCTCAGAAAAATTATATTTACCATAAATTACAAATTTCACTTTACCCTATTTTGTATATATTTGTTTTCTTCTATTTTTTATAATTAAACGTCATTTTTGTAGTAATTAAAGATTTTTATTATTTACATTTTACACGACTAAGTATTTATTATATTTCATCATTAATATAATAAATATTTATTATAATTTTAATAAATAAAATATATAATATATTTATATAAAATAATTTTATTTTTGTAAGTTCGGCTCGTTAAACTCGGCTCGTTACGCTCGTTGGATCGGCTCGGCTACGCTCGGCTCGTTAGGCTCGTGGCTCGCGAGCCGGCTTGAGTTGAAATTTTAGGGTCAGCTCGGCAGGCTCGTTAGGCTCGTTAAATATTCGAACCCCGAAATCGTTAAAAAACTTGACCTAAAACTTCAAAAACCCAGCCCAAAAGCTGAAAACCTGACACAAAACTCCAACACTTAGTCCAAAAGCATAAAAAAATATAAAAATTTGTTACTAAATCGGGACCGAACCGTGAAACACGATTGGATCCAGATTTGGTTCCGCAACCCACTATTCCAGTTCCAAGTGGAATCAGACCGCACCCACCCTTACACCAATATTTTGATACAAGGTCGTTGTAATTATTTCTAATATGTGACAATTAATTTTATATGCTTTGTTAGTTATTAAAATTCGTCATTGGTAGCTGTATGAAGTACCTGATCGACTGTCACATAGAAGTAAAGTTGTCTTTTGATTTTGACCAGAAATACAGAGCCTCTAACCAAATAAGCTCACACGAGTCATTGATAAGTTCTTGTCCTCGAGGACCTTTCGGGCATCGAAGGACTTTATATCTGCTTGCAAACGAGGCTGTTATGGTGCAAAAAGAATTGACTAAGATTTCAATAGCATAGGATATTACTTTTGTCTACTAAAATAGTTAAAAACATTATTTTTCAGCAACTAATAATTTCAACAGTTTGCCAAAAAGCGAAAAAATCCATCATTTATTCAGAGAAACTCTGGTTGTTACTTATTTCAATTATGCAAACTTTTACCGACTCGATCGTATTGATTCCAAATCATTGAAATCCTCAGAGTTCGGCTTTGGCTCAGACGTCACCAATTAACGGTTCTCAAGTTGAATTCCGAGGTACTAGAGTAGAGTAGTGCATCGTTAGGCTCGTTAGGCTCGTTAGGCTCGTTAGGCTCGTTAGGCTCGTTAGGCTCGTTAGGCTCGTTAGGCTCGTTAGGCTCGTTAGGCTCGTTAGGCTCGTTAGGCTCGTTAGGCTCGTTAGGCTCGTTAGGCTCGTTAGGCTCGTTAGGCTCGTTAGGCTCGTTAGGCTCGTTAGGCTCGTTAGGCTCGTTAGGCTCGTTAGGCTCGTTAGGCTCGTTAGGCTCGTTAGGCTCGTTAGGCTCGTTAGGCTCGTTAGGCTCGTTAGGCTCGTTAGGCTCGTTAGGCTCGTTAGGCTCGTTAGGCTCGTTAGGCTCGTTAGGCTCGTTAGGCTCGTTAGGCTCGTTAGGCTCGTTAGGCTCGTTAGGCTCGTTAGGCTCGTTAGGCTCGTTAGGCTCGTTAGGCTCGTTAGGCTCGTTAGGCTCGTTAGGCTCGTTAGGCTCGTTAGGCTCGTTAGGCTCGTTAGGCTCGTTAGGCTCGTTAGGCTCGTTAGGCTCGTTAGGCTTCAAAACCCAGCCCAAAAGCTGAAAACCTGACACAAACTCCAAAACTTAGTCCAAAAGCAATAAAAATATAAAAAATTTGTTACTAAATCGGGACCGAACCGTGAAACACGATTTGGATCCAGATTTGGTTCCGCAACCCACTATTCCAGTTCCAGAGTGGAATCAGACCGCACCCACCCTTACACGCAATATTTTGATACAAGGTCGTTGTAATTATTTTCTAATAATGTGACAATTAATTTTTATATGCTTTGTTAGTTGATTAAAATTCGCATTGGTAGCTGTATGAAGTACCTGATCGACTGTCACATAGAAGTAAAGTTGTCTTTTGATTTTGAACACAGAAATAACAGAGCCTCTAACCAAATAAGCTCACACGAGTCATTGATAAGTTCTTGTCCTCGAGGACCTTTCGGGCATCGAAGGACTTTATATGCTGCTTGCAAACGAGGCTGTTATGGTGCAAAAAGAAATTGACTAAGATTTTCAATAGCATAGGAGATTATCTTTTGTCTACTAAAATAGTTAAAAACATTATTTTTCAGCAACTAATAATTTCAGACAGTTGCCAAAAAGCGAAAAATCCATCATTTATTCAGAGAAACTCTGGTTGTTACTTATTTCAATTATGCAAACTTTTACGACTCGATCGTATTGATTCCAAATCATTGAAATCCTCAGAGTTCGGCTTTGGCTCAGACGTCACCAATTAACGGTTCTCAACGTTGATCGAGGTACTATAGTAGAGTAGTGCATCGTGCAAATCTGTTTGACAAGAAAATGAAAAAGGATGAGAGTATTAAAGAGATTAATCTTGCAAACCAGCAAAAGATCGAAAACAATTTAAAAAACAGTTTTTCAAAATGGCTTTTGACATATTGATTTTTTAGAATTGTTCACTCCAGATGCTTTTCTTTTAAAGAAAAAACATGTGTAGATGATTTTTGAAACAAAAAAACTGGTTTTTAAAACAGAACAACAATAAACTCTTGTGTCTCTCAAAGAACACAAAAAAAAAAAACATATAGTCATGCTGTAAAATGACAGCAGGATGGAGTATGGTTGGAAGGAGAAGAATTAGAACCTTGATATAGAAAAAAGTCATCAACTTTGAGGATAGGTTGGTATAGCTACTCCTGATCCTTCTGTTAGCTTCTTGTATGCGGTTTGTAAAATCCGAGTCACGGGCCCCACCTGTCCATCGCCGATTATACGCCCATCGATCTTAACAACCTATTAATCGAAACTCCACCATATAAAAGATTCAATCTTTCACAGTAATTTGGTTGGTTTTCATTATAATGATTCTAAATTTTTGAAAAAAAAAAATTATGAGATAAATGAGCAAGTCGTCAATTTAGTGAGTAAATGTTGTTGCAGATTTAAGCTTACCGGAGTCAATTCTCCCATCGTCCCAGTCGTCCATACCTGCGAATCATCCACTTGTTTAGGCGAAGAAGAAATTGAAGTGCAACAAGGCAATAAGCTTAGTAACCAAACATTTCACATCGAATAATGCCCGAAAGAGTAAGAGTGTGTCTAGAAGGCATTTTAAAAAAGTTTTCCGAAAACACTTTGATTGCTACAATGGTTTAAACGCGTCTGAATAAAAAGCTCCTAACTGTTCAATTTAAACAAGTGTCATCGGAAAACAGTTTTAGAAGCATGTTTGAATCTACAATTTCCAACTGTTCCATTTGAAACAGTACTTAAAAAGGGCTAAAACTGTCCCTAAGTTTTCTTATGTTTATTAACTTTAAGAGAAACATTTTCCCATGCAGTAATGGAGAATATTATTTGAAGGAGTTGACGGCGTATGGTAGATGATGACATTCTATATTTAGTACTTGGTGACAAAAACTAAACCTTTGAGAACATTGTAAAATGCAGGAGTATAATATGGTGATGACTAGCAAAAACAATCTTAAAAACCACAAACATGGTCCAGATATACTGAAAACATGAATTTCCTTGCTCTACTTACCACAATAGGATACATAAACACATAAAAAGGAAATCAACTAATAATTTGAACAAGAATTTGCAGTAATCTTTGATTCTATAAAGTAAATTTGAAAACCTCATCTGCAGTGTGAAACTCTGAGAGGCTGATTCGTCGCTCCTCAAACACAAATTTCTCATTCACAACAAGATCCATGACCTTTGATCATACAGATATAGTTTTCAGTTTCAAAGCCATAAAGATGATATTATATATTATGCCAATATTTCATCCAAAGTTTTCCAAAAAGAAGAGAGAAATTCGAACTATTCACCGTTGATCGAGTTATTCCAGGGAGGCAATAATCAGCGTGAGGGGTGAGAACTCGACCTTTCTTCACCAAAAACTGCAAAGTAATTTCATTATCTTTTATTACAATTATATAGCAAAATATTTACATGACTTATCCATCTGCGTATGAGAATTTCATTTTCTATATTTGCTTAAATCTTTTATTTTCTTGGTTTTTTCATAAGAAAGATACTCAAAAGATGAAAAAGGAGGACCTCCCAACTTTTCAAGCATAAAATTCCCCCCATAACATATGAACGATTCTTAAATTCTTAGAATTATAAGGTCGCTTTGGAATTGTGTTTCTTAAACGTAAAGAGAAGAATACTGATGCACACTTGATATCTTACAGAATAAACAAAGAAATATCCTGACAAATACAACAAATTCTACTACACACAACACTATCCTGCGAGCATAAAACAGAAGGCTCGTACTCCCCTATTCCCTTTTCTTCATTTTTTCCTTGCCTACGTGGTCCCGTGCTTGGGTCCGTAGTTTTCTTACATAAACTTTTTGTATCGGAGGTTTATCAAAAACAACATGATTGTGCTACCATTTCATGATGGATGATTAAAACCATTAATTATGGGCCATTTAAGTTTCACTATATTATAGTAAATAGAGAAGAGACTAAATCCATATTTAAAACATAAAACTCTAGCATCGTCTTCATCATGTCTCTTCTGAATAATTTCTGTAACATAAAACAAAGTCTGATTTAAAGTCTGAATCTTACAATGTTGGTGGCATTTGTTTCTGACACATAACCATCTTTGTCGAGCATTATAGCATCCCCCGCACCAGCATTATTTCCCTCAATCTACACAACCACAAATCGCTCCATTAAATGAGAGAAAAGTACCATATTTTATACAGTTTTCAACTAAATCTATAAATTGAAAAGCCATTTCCATGTTTCGAATTTTTCTGACAAACAAATTTTGTAGAACTTGAAAATTTTAGACAGGATTGAAAACAACCCCAGAGCAAAAATGAGGTAATTTCCATGTTTGTCAACTTAAAAAGCGCCATTAATGTCTCTCCACTCGTGCAAAATCACCACAACAACTTATAGATTGGATCATTCATATTCATCCATGCCAATCTATTAAAAAATTTAATGAAACTGAACTCTGAAAATTTCAGCTATAGATCAATTACCTTGGCCAGTATATTGTTGAGAAGATTATTGTGATGAATCTTGGAGTCTAGATTCTGATAATGAAAATATAAAAATGTATAAATTGTAAGGAGAGGATAATATAATCTAGATTCTGTTCATGTAATGCATGTTAAAGTACCAGAAACAGATTCAAAATGCAATGTAAAGAGACGTATGATCAATAAGTCAACTACAAGTTGAATACTATATTTTTTTGGTTCATTCTTTTCACAGGTAATCCTGCTATTAATACAAAAATGATATTAATAATCGATAAAATTTCAGCTTAATCTTCATTCCCACTTTAATTTATCCCAAAATATTAAAATACAAACATTCATTTCCCCATAATTTTACCTTTTTATGCTCTGATATGACCTTCAGTTCAGACCAAAATGAAGAAGACCTCGGCATATTTAATATCAGACAGTTTTTTTATCTAATGTTAAAGGATAAAGCCACGAAAAATTTATTCTACAGATGAAATTCAGTCCCTGTCGCATGATGAATGGATTCGTAATACGAAAGAAGTGTGATTCACAACCAAACCATATTTATTTATAAATCCCGTCTTCTATAAATTTCTTCAACTGGGAATTTTTATATGCGAACATAGGACATAGATCTCAATTTTTATGAGGGGGCTTGTAAGAATTACTAAAATTGAATAATTTCATGAGGAGGTCACTACTTTACAATAGCAAACATCATTCTTATAGGAGAAAATATAATGCAATATTTCCAAAAGACGTACAACAAACCATTTTTGTATATAATATTAGTTTATCCGAACTGAGTAAAGAAAAGTGTGTTACGTTAGGTGAATTACGACGAGTAGTAGCTGTTACTAAAGTGATTCCACTTGTGTTGTCATAGACAGGAGGTTTCCATTCTGCAAGCACTGCATATTTTAACAGCAACAAAAAGATGAGTCCATGATAAAAATTATCGAAGACAAGTTAAATTCGATTGAAGTTTAAAAATGTACACTATACACAACTCTAATAGTAGTGGAAGAATAGAGATTCAAGTCCCATTATAGATCAACTAATGTTTATTAACTTCAAGAATAAGAATATTTTTTGAGGGACCCACAAGATTTTACTCCACAATTCCTTCTTCCAAACCATGCTTTTCCCCTCTCCTTCCAGGGGAGTTCATCCTCCCATAATCTACCCCAAATTCATCCCTTCCCCAATCCTACAAAAATAATGGTAAAATGCACCTAAAAGGAATACATATCCAAGCCTCAAATTTCCATTCTGGTTTATCAAAAGATGAACATCAGCACTCATCGGCGAGTCAAAATTCATTATAAAACAGGTAGGATGAAGAACAAGTTCCAACTACATACTTTCTTTGTGTGTGTGTGTGTGGGCGCTTTCTTTCTCTCTCTCTCTCTCTCTCTCTCTCTCTCTATATATATATATATATATATATATATATATATATATATATATATATATATATATATATATATATATATATATATATATATATACACATACATACATACATATATATATATATAAGAAATGATTTATAATTATAAGAATTAAAATGTACATAAAAGAGGGAGGATAAGAGATTCTCCTGAGGAGAACGCTATTACGCAGGTTCAACCACGTACTTTCACATTTCAAATAAAGTTGGCAAAATGGATCAACATGCAATCCATTATGGAGAAGAAGATAGTGGCCAAGAAAAAAGTTAAAAAATACAGTACTTCCTAGTTTTATTTGCAGATTATAATCGAGTAAATTTACCAATTAAAGTACATCCATAAAGATTGAATTCTGGACTCATTCCAGAAGTAACCTGAAAAGACCAACACATTAACAACCATGTCACGGTGTTCTTTCTTAATATCTCCTAGTCTTAATCATGTGATTTAGTTTTTGGAAAAGAAGTTTATAATGATATATGAAATTGTAAAACTATGGAGGATAATGAAATTTACCTAGAAAATACAAAGTAGGTAAGTAAAATTCAAACCACATGCATTGATAAGTCATGGAAATAAATAAAGCAACTGAAAGAAATCACAATCGACTAAATTTATCATAAAAATTACATCTCATAAATTCTTGTACAACCATCAAGATGGATGACGATCAGTAAAAGTCGGCTTCTCTTGATTATTTATTTTGACAACTGTAATAACAACTTCCTAATTTAAAACTATCAAGAGAAATGAGGAACCGAGAAAGTAGGCATGACCTTTTTTCCACGCGTTAGAGATAGTCGAATGTGTGCATTATCAAACATTCCATTCCTAATGAGAGTTCTGAAAATTGCATCCTTAACCTACAATTGGATCAAATGTTTCACAGAATCAATTACATAATATAGAAATTATCAACAGAAGCTATGAAGAATAAATTTTTCATTTGATATGCAATACCCTGAAAAATACTTGCTAAAAGATTATAAATACAAAACTGAATATTCAAGCTCCATGAAACAAAAAATGAAGGAATGCTTATAATCTCACCTCATCACGGGTGGGAACGTTTTGAAATGCCAAAGCCTTTGCTGAATCAAATAACCTATAAAACAAAATAAAAATGAAATTTTCTTCGCACATCGTCAGTGAAAAAGCTCAGTTCATTTCGAACTCAGGTTAATGATGGTGTATAATACAATAGTTTTCGGTAAAAAAAAAAAAAAAGGGATTTTCCATGAGCCTGTCAGAGTGGCCAAACCTAGGGGTGGGCAAGAGTTTGGTTCGGTTCGGTTTTGGACCGAACTCATCGGTTTCGGTTTCCGAACCCGAAACCGATTCACTTATACCAGACCCGAACCGAACTTTTCGGTTCGGTTCGGGTCTGGTCGGTTCCTGCTCCTTTGACCACGTTGACCTGGCCACTTCACTCCACGACTCCTTGCTGGGCCCTGGCTGCTGCCTCTTCCTGGAAGTCAGTTGTTCTTTCCAAGAAGCTTATCCATCTTCACAGCAAATCTTTTGAATTTTGATGCAGCAAATATTTAGGATAAAAAAAAATACCGAATCATTAACAAAATCAAAAACAATCTAACAACATTCAAAATTTTGAAAGACAGAAAACAGCCTAAAAGTTTTCATCTTTTTGGGTAAAAATAGAAATCTGGTTTTGGCAAAAGAATTCTAATCTGCAGCAAGAAACTCGAACTCGAATAGCCAAGAGACATTCCTCTTTTCGAATACAAACAGTACGCTGAAATCAAAACTGATCTCAACAAATTTTTTCGTAAACGCAAAATGTCATGGAACTCAACCTGCACAACAAAAATGATAAAGCACAATTAGTCATCTATGATCTATCATAATTTTCTCTTCATGCAAAATCTGTAGAAAATAGAAATTGATCAAATTGCTTAATCGTACCTTAGCTATAACTCGATAATATCTTTCTCTTTTTCTTCATTCCTTTGAGTTAAAACATCAATTTCTATAACAAAAATTCAATAATATGAAACTAGTAACTAGTAAGAATAAAAATAATATTTGCAATATAATAGTTCATATAAAATATATGAAGTATCTTCATCAATAGTTTTATAATCACTGTCAAACAAAGTTGAACTCTTAGAACGGATCCAACTTTGAGTGCAAATAATAACTTCCACCGTCGTTGGCAATAAAAATGTACGCGATGAGTCCACAATACGACCACCACAACTGAATGCGGACTCTGAAGCGACGGTCGAAATTGAAATGACGAAAACATCTTTGGCTATTTTGCTCAGAATCGGATATTTGTGGCCATTCAACTTCCACCATGTCAATATATCTAAACTATCTGAGTATTTTTCAAGTTTCTTGGTCATATACTCATCAATTTCAGACATATTAATAGAAGTATCAAACTCTAGAGAATTGTCAAAGAAGGTAGAGGTTGCAATATTAGTTGCCTTTGGAATCTCAACTCTTGAAGTTAGACATCCATCATCTGAATCACCTTTGAAATTCAAATATAGTCTTTCCATTACATTCTCCACTTTGTTCATAAGCTCTGCAACTCTATCATTCCCAAACAAGATGCTTAGATAATGTTTTAATAGTTTTGACTTGCATCTTGGATCGAGAAGGACCACCACGAAGACAAAAATAGTGAACCTTTCAAAAGTGCCCCAATACTTGTCAAATTTATTCTGCATGCCTAAAGACATTGTCCTTAATAGCATATTGTCAGCCATGGCATATTGTTGAATGATCATCTTTAACTGACATACTTCACTAACATACAAATTAGATGTAACATGTAATGAAGCTGAAACAGTATTAGTTGAGTCATAAAAAACCTGCAAAAACTTGCAAAATACTCAAATATTTGTCCAATCTTCGCTTGTAAGAGGCCCTTCTTCATCGAGGTCTGATATGAAATTGCTGTCACATTCTCTCATTTTTTCAAAAGCTTTTTCATATTTCTCAGCATTATCTAGCATCAAATACATAGAGTTCCATCTAGTGCACACATCCAGGGTTACATTTCCTTTAAATGCAATCTTGCAACTGACAACACAATTCTTAAACTGTTGTAATCTTCCTGGGGAAGATTTGATATATTTGACAGCTTTTCGTACCCTGCTAATTGAATGTTGATGTTCCTTCAACCCATCATTAACAATCAAATTTAAAATGTGCGCAAGGCATCTAACATGAATAAATTTTCCATCTAAAACAACCGAACTCTGCCAATTACGCAAAGTCTTAACCAAACAAGAAATTGCAACATCATTAGATGATGCATTATCAGCAGTAATGGTCATAACATTCTCAATGCCCCAGCCAAACAAACAGTCTTCAAGTAATTTTCCAATGGTTTGACCTTTGTGATTTTCTATTTAAACAAAATTCAAAATTTTTTTATGCAACTTCCAATCACCATCAATAAAATGACCGGTCACAACCATATAATTGATATTTTGATTCGAAGTCGAGTATCAGTAGTTAAACTCACTCTTTGACTTTTTCTACTAATAAATTCTTTCAACTGTCTTTTCTCATTGTGGTATATAGCTTCAATATCTCTTGCTACTGTTCTACGAGAAGGCATAACAAAAGAACTTTGAAAATATTAAAGACATTCTTTAAATCTTTCTCATTCAACCATTCTCATAGGCAATCCATCCTTAATCATATTAATCAACCCTTCAGGGTTTGATTTTTCGGTTCGGTACGGGTTTGACTTCTACCCGAACTGAACCCGAAAGCGTATTAGTGAACCCGACCCGAACACAAAAAACAACTCCTGCACCTAAACCGACCCGAACCGAACCCTCGGGTCGGTTTCGGGTCTGCACACCCCTAATTAGGCCTTAGGGTGTCGGGGACTCGGGAATTTCGGTTTAGGGCATGAGTTGAACTCCTCGACCCTTGTCCTCGCTCAACTCCTCCAGCCAGCCTCCACACCAGCGAAGCGACAGACGACCGACGACTCCTCAGCGCTCCAGCGACAGAGGACTAACGGGTGACGGCTCCTTGGTGCTCCAGCGAGCGACAGACGACAAGCTCCGACAGACGAGTGACGACTCCTCGCTCTGATTCACGCTCCAGCTCACTGTCCTGCCTCCGATTTGCGCTCCGGCTGATCAATTGTCTTGATCAATAAAACGGTTGGCTTCTGCTTCTCAATACCTTAAATGCAGCATCTTTCAAAGTTTGAAGGTTCTCCAATTTCAGTTCAGGTGACTTTTAATACTTGATTTATTTGGTTGATTAACATTTGCAGCATCTGTGTAATGTTTGGTTGATTAATACTTGATTTATTTGGTTGATTAACATTTGCAAACTTTTGCAGCTCCCTGGCCCTGCTCCCTAGTTGCTCTCGGTCTTGTCAGACTGCTTCAGTGCTCCAGCCTTCAGCCTCCAATCCAACCCTCAAATCAGACCTGTATGTGTAATGTGTTTATAATTTTTTATTTATGTACTAGTAAAAATTAGGGCTGATGTCAAGTGGGAGACTCTTCGAAATTGTTGATCGAGAGCATTGTTTCCTGTTTAAAATTATAGGATGCTTATTTATGTAATTGTTACTTGTTGTGAGTCTGACTATTGATTGTGACATATTTGTGATATTTGATATGGAATTACTGAATTAGAATATAGAAATTTGTGATATTTGCTATAGAATTGTTTGAATTTGTTTCGTTAATTGAATGATGAATATGATTGTTGTTAATTGTTTTTTTAGAATGGAAACTAATGTGAATGATAGTAATCCGAAGAAAAAAAGTAGATCCAATGATTGGATAACTTCACTTTGGATGAAAATTGTGATGAAAATGCACCTAAAGCTAGTTGTAACCACTGTGTTCAGTCATATGCATGTCATTCTGTACGAAATGGTACTTCAAATATGACCCGACATTTAAAGGTGTGTAAAAGGTATTTGTCACGATTGGATGTCAAACAAACAACATTGCCTTTTTTAAAGAAGGAAAGTGGGAGAGAATGTTCTAAAGTAGCAACATTTACTCAGGTAGGGGGCGTAAAGTGATTGCTAGCATGCTAATTAAGGATGAATTGCCTATGAGAATGGTTGAATGTGAAGGATTTAAAGAATGTCTTCAATATTTTCAAAGTTCTTTTGTTATGCATTCTCATAGAACAGTAGCAAGAGATATTAAAGCTATATACAACAATGAAAAAAGACAGTTGAAAGAATTTATTAGTAGAAAAAGTCAAAGAGTGAGTTTAACTACTGATACTTGGACTTCGAATCAAAATATCAATTATATGGTTGTGACTGGTCATTTTATTGATGGTGATTGGAAGTTGCATAAAAAAATTTTGAATTTTGTTCAAATAGAAAATCACAAAGGTGAAACCATTGGAAAATTATTTGAAGACTGTTTGTTTGGCTGGGGCATTGAGAATGTTATGACCATTACTACTGATAATGCATCATCTAATGATGTTGCAATTTCTTGTTTGGTTAAGACTTTGCGTAATTGGCAGAGTTCGGTTGTTTTAGATGGAGAATTTATTCATGTTAGATGTTTTGCGTACATTTTAAATTTGATTGTTAATAATGGGTTGAAGGAACATCAACATTCAATTAGCAGAGTACGAAAAGCTGTCAAATATATCAAATCTTCCCCAGAAAGATTACAAAAGTTTAAGAATTGTGTTGACAGTTGCAAGATTGTATTTAAAGGAAATGTAACCCTGGATGTATGCACTAGATGAAACTCTATGTATTTGATACTAGATAATGCTGAGAAATATGAAAAAACTTTTGAAAAAATGAGAGAATGTGACAGCAATTTCATATCAGACCTCGATGAAGAAGGGCCTCTTACAAGCGAAGATTGGACAAATATTCAAGTATTTTGCAAGTTTTTTAAGGTTTTTTATGACTCAACTAACACTGTTTCAGATTCATTACATGTTACATCTAATTTGTATGTTAGTGAAGTATGTCAGTTAAAGATGATCATTCAACAACATGTCATGGCTGACAATATGCTATTAAGGACAATGGCTTTAGGCATGCAGAATAAATTTGACAAGTATTGGGGCACTTTTGAAAGATTCACTATTTTTGTCTTCGTGGCGGTCCTTCTCGATCCAAGATGCAAGTCAAAACTATTAAAACATCATCTAAGCATCTTGTTTGGGAATGATAGAGTTGCAGAGCTTATAAACAAAGTGAAGAATGTAATGGAAAGACTATATTTGGATTTCAAAGATGATTCAGATGATGGATGTCTAACTTCAAGGGTTGAGATTCCAAAGGCAACTAATATTGCAACATCTATCTTCTTTGACAATTCTCTAGAGTTTGATACTTCTATTAATATGTCTGAAATTGATTAGTATATGACCGAGAAACTTGAAAAATACTCAGATAGTTTAGATATATTGACATGGTGGAAGTTGAATGGCCACAAATATCCGATTCTGAGCAAAATAGCCAAAGATGTTTTCGTCATTCCAATTTCAACCGTCGCTTCAGAGTCCGCATTCAGTTGTGGTGGTCGTATTGTGGACTAATCGCGTACATCTTTATTACCAACGACGATGGAAGCTATTATTTGCACTCAAAGTTGGATCCATTCTAAGAGTCCAACTTTGTCTGACAATGATTATAAAACTATTGATGAAGGTACTTCATTTATTTTATATGAACTATTATATTGCAAATATTATTTTTATTCTTACTAGTCACTAGTTTCATATTATTGAATTTTTGTTATAGAAATTGATGCTCTAACTCAAAGGAATGAAGAAAAAGAGAAAGATATTATCAATTTCTATTTTCTACAGATTTTGCATGAAGAGGAAATTATGATAGATCATAGATGACTAATTGTGCTTTATCATTTTCGTTGTGCAGGTTGAGTTCCATGACAATTTTGCGTTTACGAAAAAATTTGTTGAGATCAGTTTTGATTTCATCGTACTGTTTGTGTTCGAAAAGAGGAATGTCTCTTGGCTATTCGAGTTCGAGTTTCTTGCTGCATATTAGAATTCTTTTGCCAAAACTAGATTTCTATTTTTACCCGAAAAGATGAAAACTTTTAGGCTGTTTTCTGTCTTTTAAAATTTTGAATGTTGTTAGATTGTTTCTGTTAGTGATTCGGTATTTCTTTTATCCTAAATATTTGCTGCATCAAAATTCAAAAGATTTGTTGTGAAGATGGATAAGCTTCTTGGAAAAAACAACTGACTTCCAGGAAGAGACAGCAGCCAGGGCCCAGCAAGGAGTCGTGGAGTGAAGCAGCCAGGTAAACGTGGTCAAAGGAGCAGGAACCGACCAGACCCGAACCGAAAAGTTCGGTTCGGGTCTGGTATAAGTCAATCGGTTTCGATTTCGGTTTCGGGTTCAGAAACCGAAACCAATGAGTTTGGTTATGTTCGGTCCAAAACCGAACCGAACCGAATTCTTGCCCACCCCTAGGCCTAGTCATATTAATCAACCCTTCAGGGTTCGGTTTTTCGGTTCGGTTCGAGTTTGACTTCTACCCGAACGGAACCCAAAAGCGTATTAGTGAGCCCAACCCGAACACAAAAAACAACTCCTGCACCCGAACCGACCCGAACCGAACCCTCGGGTCAGTTTCGAGTCTGCCCACCCCTAGCCAAACCCCTAGATATTGTTCACTAACCTATCCAAGTGCTCTTCAAGCTTAAAAATCTTCCCACTGTAAACTCGGAGTCCTTCCCACACTGAATCACCACCTTGGACAACAGAATCGAACGCGGAAACCTTATTCAAGTCAAAGGAAATAATAATATATAAGAATGGAAAATCTGTTAATTGCAAACAATTTTAATTTCATTTTCATCAAATACCTTTGCACTGTCGCGGGGTAAGATCTCATCACCAACCCATGCAAGCAGCTTTTCATTTGCAGGAACAGGAAGATCAGGAGGTGGTACGGGAGACACGAGGAGACTTGACCTCCTCTTCACGTGGCGTCTGAGCAAGTTGTATAAAGGTAGACTTTGCTCCAGTAAATCATAGTAAGAAAAGCAAAATGGCTGACAAGATAGGAAGCATCAGACACATGTTCAGAAGCAAACACCTTTTTCTCTCTTGTAAAGTTGAATTGAAATAAATTCCAAATTCTTTGAAATGAGCTAACAATAATGCGTTATCTTCCAAGGAACAATTTTTGGTTGGGAGAATGGAAGTTGCAATTATTAATAAAAAAATGTAAATGTGTATGAAGCACTAACAAAAGAAAAGTTAGTTAAATGCGTTGATCAGACAGCAAATCAAACTTTGTAACATCAAACATAAACAGATGAGAAGGCTGACAAGCTTGTTTCTTGAGAATCTCTATAGAACAAAATATTATCAGAAATACTCTAAGTAAATGACGATTCAATGTAAGTTTATTGGATTCATTAGACAAGAGTAAATCGAGTAAAAAAGTTTGAAATGAAAGAATAACATATGACCTACCAAAGGGTATTTTCTTGATCTTTCGAAACCAGTTGATTTATGTACACTTTTATACCACCATGGCGACCAAACACCATCTATGGGCTTTGGACCAGCTTCCCATCTGAGAATAATTTGATTGTGTGCTTATCCCAAAAATCAACTTACATGCTTTGTTAAAAAAGAAAAACTAATGGACTGATGATAATAATAAACTGACAAAAAGGGAAATTCCAAATAAATCAAATAATAATAATTTGGGAAGTAAAGCAATGAGGATGGCAAAATGCCATACTACACTCTCACACAAAGTAAAATAAAAAGTTCCCAATTAAACGATCTAAGCACAATCGAATTTCACTTTCATAACAAATATGGATTGGATTAATTAAACTATACTACGTAATGAAAAATTTGATGCATACTGGAGCATTGCAGATTGAAAAGGGATTTCCAAATCTTCACAGAGACCACGTAAAGTAGACTGCAAAGAAATATGTAGAAAGCATTATAATACTTTTAGTTAACAAGAATCTGATCATAATATTTGAATTAATTATATAAATGTTAGTCTGCGTAGTTTTTCATTTATTGTTCGTCCAATAAATTTACACATCAACGCCTAATATGTTAGAAGTTTTTAATCAAAATCATTTTCTATTAGAATACAATCAAACAAATATGATGGGGATTTAGAGAGCCTTAAAACCTCCGGATTTTGTCGAAGTTCTTCTGCATCAATAACAGCTGGAGGCTTTCCCAACTCTTTCAGTTCATTATAGATGGTAACAAGATCTGTCAAACCTAGCTCCATACAAGATGGAGGAACAACCTCGCCAAAAGATGGCTACAAAGTAGACGAAATACAAACAAAACTCAATAACCAAGATTAATTTTTACTATGAGGGAGAAATAAAAAAAATAGCTTATTCGCCCATGAAGAAATATAAAGACTATGAAATCGTGTTCAAAGACATGATGATTGACCATCTAGTCAGCTCAAAATCATAAACTTTCATGGTAAAAAGCATACAGGTGACTCACCAAAATATCAAGAGGATTTCGAATCAATATGAAATGCTTTCCTTTCATCATCAAATCATTAGCCAAACCAGGCAACCTTTGTTTCGCTATATGCTGTAATTTACAAGCAACAAGGAAGAAATTCTATTGCAATTAATCCAAAAATTTAAAAAAAAAAAATTCAAATGATGAGTTGTATGCTTTTTATCAATATGGATAATAAAATAAGGTCTATGTCTACCCAGGAGAAAAGTTAAGTCCTAAACTAGATACAAGATTAAGATCAGCCTGAAACAATATACAATATGCAGATTTTCGGCAGGACTAACTAATCATCCAAAATAAATTTCACTACCTTACAAAATCGATACTTCTTTCGACCCGGACCATAAATGATTTCCTTCACAACCTTGTTTCCATCAGATTCCTATTTAAACAATTAAGTCAAGCACTGCCAATTTCACCCAAAAGAAAACTAAATGACAATGCATGACCACCAATCTTACCATTTTTGATAATAGCTCCTCCTTATAGGGCCTATCAAACCCCGTTACTCGGATAAAATTTGCATAGAGAGGTTCATCAAGCACTTCCATATCATCTCTCTTTAAGTAAGAAGAAGAAATAAGAATTACAGCACATGTTAAAAGAATAAATGTTTAAATTTCAAAATTATGAAATATTATGACAAATTAATTTTAATCCTATCAGTACTTAAAAAACAAAACAATTTATCATAATTTGAAAACTACAAAACAATAACGGCATATCAAATGCAGGTGTTATCTATTAGAACTTTCTGTCGACGATCAAAACAGGTGACAGTCAAATTTGAACAAAAATGGATGTTCATAGCATCCAACAATCATCAAAAAATAAAATTATACAGAACTTAAAACAGCCAACGCTGAGTTTTCAGAGGTCCCAACAAAATGATGACAGCATAAAAAGATACCTGTGTATAAAGCTGTAATGAATTTTATTGTCCAAACCTAATAATATAAGCTTCTCCCTAACTTTTGATCTTCCTCAACGGGGCAAACAAATCATAACTCAAAATACAGTGATCGAATTGAAATCGCTTAAATTTTTGCGGAGATGAGAAAGATCAAATCTTCTGAAGACACAATGAAAAGAGACCAAAACCCAGATGAACAAACCAACCCAAGTACTGAAATCCAGCACCCCATTTCATTTTCCCCCTACTTTCTCAGCAACCAAACAAAAACTTAATGCCATGGATTGACAGATTACCTGTGCAAATGAGTACATGAGGCTAGTGCTGAGCGATCTGGGAGGAGACCAAGCATGAATCACTTCCACCTCTTCCATCGAAATGGGGTCGCCAAAAAATCTGCTCTGAGGTCAACTGAAGTTTGAGATTCAAAGGGCTCAGGAATTCAGACTGGGTATTTTTTTCATAACCAATGCATGGGCGTTAATAGTACATGCGTCGGACACCTCGAAAGGAAACAAATGTATATAGAAAGACAAAACCGTTAGATTATTGTCCAGTGCTCACCGACCTGAGATCCCGATTCCCGGATTTATGAGCTGAAACAAAATGCAACTGTGAACAGTTGTATATAGTTTAATCGTAATTTTACATTATTAAAAGAATTAAAATGAAAAATGACTTTATCAAATCATAATATAAGATTATAATTAAGTTGAAATATAGCATTGACAAAAAAGATTTAACACTTTTCAAAAGTTATGAACAGTACGATTGAAATCTTTTTATTAACCCAAAAGCAATGAACTGCTACAATTTTTAATCATAATTCCTAAAATTTATCAATCCATCTCATCCAGCGCCCCAGGTCAACCGCGAAAAATAGGACGACAAGCCCGCCCTCAAATAGTTAGTCCGAGGTTGTACTGACCGGTAGATCGGATCGAAATTTGTAACGAAGAGCTCTAGCCTCTAATCTGTTTATACATACTCGGCAATGAATTTTAATTTTTCATTAAAAAACGTAGTTCAGATTAGGAAAGATGCTCAATGTATATAAAAATAAATAATTGTTATAGATATTCTCCTCAAGAAAGCAATAAAAATAGTAGCATCTCTACCAGCTATATCTTTCTCATTGAAAGATCCAACAATATAACAGCAGTTCCTCAACAAATTTGAAGAATAAACTCATTTCCAAAGTTACTTAATTTTGCTCCCAACAATCATATAATCATGCAGACTCTTAAAAAAACAAATTTGTCCATAAAGCAGTTTTTTATCAATCTACCTTCTTGTAATCGGACAATTACATCAATATTTGCTGACTGTAGAGACAGAGAGAGAGACAGACAGAGACGTCAGCTTGTGAGAGACAAAGTTAGAAAATTACTTGAATGCGATGGTAAATAATCGAATTGAGGATCGATTGTATGATGACATGTAAGGAAGTAAATTCAAAGGCTTCAATGTATCAGTTATGTCAGTGATTTTAAGATTATACTCTCCTACCAATCCAAGAAAATGATTAAATGTATCAACATTACGAATCACAGAGGCGATATAAGCGATTGGGCCATCTCTCTCTCCATCTGTTCCACTTCTGTAAGATTGATCTTGACACGTATAAAACTCATTACCACTATTGCCAGCCTTCCACTTATCACCATGATCAATTTGAATTTGAGGAAGTGACTTTTTTGGGTTCAGAAGAATGGAAAGGACTCGAACAAGATGAGGAAGACATTTTGGATCATATATTACATCTGCACCCAACCTGCAGAATGAGAGTGTCTTATGCCATTTTCTCTACCAACAAGATAGGAACAGTAGTATAAAAACTAAAAATATAGTCAAGCAAGTGGAAGTATTAGGATCAAAGACAATGACCATATATATATATCAATGGTAGGATAGCTACTCACACAATTTCTGGCTTGAAATCTTGAAGTTCACTGTCTGATGTAGACTCCCATTGCAGATGAATGCATTCCACCTGAAAATATTTTTGGTATTCAAACTCAACAGTCTGAAGAGACCACACTTTTTTTTTACTTCAACGTGGCAAGTTATCTCCAATATCAAATCAGTTTACGAAGCAACCTGAACATGGTTATAAACTCTGACCTTTCTAAACATGAAATGCTAAATTAAAGATGAATACCAAAAAAGGTTAGTTGAACGTACACTTTTTTAGTAAACCTGTCACTCAAATTGATAATTCCCCATCACTCAATTAGAAGAACATATAGAAAGTGCATATAAAGATCAAATGAAATTAAAAATCTATTGATAAATAAGCCTATCACGTCATTGATTCCACTTTTAAGAAATTCAAGCAGCCACAAGAATAAAAAAACATGATACTAATAATCTGAAGCTTCAACCTTCATTTACGGAGCTTACCAATTTTGAATCTTCATTAGTTGGGTCCACGGTGTTAGTCTGTGTCTCCGAGTAATTCATTTCTAAATTAAACTTCATGTTCTCCAAAGTTGAAAAGTCACCATCACTCAATACTATCTGCGCATACATAAAATTGGTAAGAAGACAGCATTTTTTATATAATGTTATATTAATAGGAACAAAACAATCCACACAGTTGAGTTGGCGGTTATGGCATTTAAGTTCAGCACAATAAAGAATTTGACGTCCAATTGATTTATTAGCCAATGACAGTTTTTCATTTAAGAATGTTTAAATACTAATAGCGGGAGAAATGTACTGCTTTGATTCACGAGGTGACACCAAAAAATTTACCTTCTGGGCTTTGACGTGTTGAAGACAAATTCCAACCAAACCTACGCCCGAACCAACCTTTTTCAATTTTAACAAAAAAAAGAAGATGAGTTAAGCGAGCAATTATTTTGAATTTAGACAAAGACAAAATGAGATCCATAAAACGAAGGCCACAGTTGGTATTGACTTCGTAAAATGATGTTCTTTGGGAAAGCAAGCAAGATAACTGGTGCAATACAAACAAGTTTGCTAGGTATTGTTTTCGAAAATGATAATGTTACGTTTACCCTCTAATTATATATTCCAATCTTACTTCTTGGAGATTTTAATTGCACCCATTAATGAACGTTCCAATAGAAATTAAGATTAAAGTATAGAATTCTAAAAGTAAAAGTAGATAAACTAAAAGTAAGACTAACAAACAACAAAATGTCATTTCCATTGTAGAGATCTTCACGACACAAAAAAAAAATATTTACGATTTCCTTGTTCACATAAACATTTTAAAATTGAGATTGACAAGATGAAATACAATATTGCTAATTTTTCTAAAATATTTGTTATGAGACATAATTTTTCTAAATATTTAACTTACATTAAACAATATAAGTTATTTCATTTTTGAAAATTTGTTTGATGTTTGAATACCAAACTCCTTTTTCGATATTAAAATTTGTTTTCATTTTCTTTTAAAATTTTCCTTTTGAATTACAAATTAGGACACTTTTCCCAATGGTTGGCATAACTTTCATATTCAAAAATGTAAAAAATTTCTTCATTAAGACTAAGGGGCCAAACAGAGAATGATCCTTACTTCAAAGCAAGATCGATTAGTGAAGATTTCAGGGAACGAAAGTATCAACTCTGACAAAAAAATACTTGAAGGCCAAAGTGAACACCTGTATAAACCACGATAATTTTATGAGATTAATACAAGATGAAAGTAGTAACCACATTAATTAAATCTATTAGTCTGTCATTAAAAAATTAATTAAATGATTGAAATGAGATGATTGTGTTAGCAGCCATAACTAAGTATTACAACTCCCTGTACGAGAAAATATCGTATACAAAATATTGTTATTCTACGGTGTCAACTTTAATAATATAGTGATAAATAAGATAGCCGAATTCTCAGAGAATGTATAATTTATTATTTCACCAAGTACTCCCTTTAATTCTAACATTATTTGGAAAAGTTAAAGATGTGATTTTAAAATCTAAAATGAATTAAATAGCCAAAGTTTAAATTACCAACGAAAAACCTTTAATTTGAATAAATCAAGAGAATAGATTTTACAAAGTCTTTATTATTATTTATCATGCTAATATGCTTAGTTGAATTGTTATTTATAAATCAAAAACCATAGTTGTAACACCAACTTGTGAAAGTCAACAAACACATTAGAAATTTAATCATAGTTGCATAACTCTAATTAGACTAGTGCTATACAGGAAACTTACCCCGTGTCTCCCTCGAGCATGTTGAGTGAGCATTGTATTGGAACCATAAGTCTCTTTGACCCGGGACAACTTGGGAGCCCACAAGAACCTACAAGAGTTTGTTCATCAACTAAATAAACTGTAAAATATCAACAAAATTGAAATTAAAAAGAACAAAAACATAAGCAAAATATTACCATCGGAAAATAGAAATGATATGTATTTAAAAATCCTTTTGTTTCCCATGATCGAATATTCTTCCTAGCAAACAAAAACCTCAGTCAACCCGGTTTAAGTTAAGATAGCCGAGACCAACTAAAAAATAAAGAATTCACAAAAGTTTCAACATAATTTTTTTCTCATCACACTACCTCGGATGAAGCCATGTAACTAGCACACTCTTCATATAGATCATCCAACAAATCGGAACTTCTTGACTCAACTTCACTAATAAGTTTCTTCAGGAAATTCTTCAAGTAAGGAACATGAAAAGTTCCATCCCTCTGAGGAGGAAAAGAAAAGAAAAGAAGCATCTCAACCATGCCAAAAACTATGACATTTGCCCCAAACTTCTTTTTCATATTTTCTTAATGGTGCTCGAAAAGTCCCTAAATTTCAAGGCTTCCTGGCAAGAAATAACTTCGTGACCCATATAGGCTAAACCATGTATTGGGAAAAAGTAACACTATATTATATCACTTCAAATTTCTGCGCATTCATTGCATATTCAGATAGGACAACTATGACTTCCCATCAAAATCAAAATCCTTTTGGTCAGTTCCCCTTCATTAGGAATCGATTACATTTGAAGCTCACAAATTCCATCCAACTTACCATGAAAATGAGTTAAAATATCAATAGAAACATGAAAAGAAACCAAAAAATAACCAATTTCTACCGCTTTGCTGATGCAATGTTCCCAAATGAATCTCTGCACATTCTCAGTCACCAATCCACCACCGCACTCCCTACTTGTAACAAGCATAAAATATCACATCTCCGAAACTCGAGCGATTAAAAAAAGCCAAAAAAAAAAAAATAGCACTGGCCGCGGAGCATTGAACCCCTAAACCCGATTCGAATACCGAGCTAGTGAAATCAAGGTTTCAACCGGCTCCATTGCAAGGAAAGCCGAGACGAGATGGAGACAAGGGGGAAGTTCAGCATCGAGCTCTTCGTACTCTCCCATGGCGGTCAGTCGCTTCACAGGTTTCTTCTCTGCGATGTAAACTAAGCGGAAGATTTTTTGAACTCCGCTAGACTAATGGGAGAATCTGGTCCTCATAAAACCTTTAAATTGTGGTTCTAGTCCTTGTAAAAAGCGATTCTATCACGTCGCATACTCAATTCTTAGAGCACCTCCAATGGTTGGCACCCATGGATGCCAACCATTACTTAAAAAATAAAAAAATTATTCTCTCTCCTCCACCTCGTATTCTCTTTCCTCCACATTAGATTGGACAACTTTAACCAAAAAACCACTCCAATGGTTGACATTGACAGGTGCCATATTATATTAATAGTTTAACATTGACGGGTACCATATTATATTAATAGTTTAATATAATTTTTCTCTCTCAACGGTTACTTTTATAAAAATTAATTTTTTATTATAAAAAATACTCCAACAGTATACCCATTATCTTTGTTTTTTGTTTTTTTAATGATGGGCACCACTCGCTGCTCTCCAATGGAGAGAGAAGCGAGGGAGGCTGGTGATTGTCAGGAAAACCTGACAGGCACCCTTGAGGGCATCTCCCATTGGAGATGCCCTTAAGAGCCTTCGATCGTGCCCAAAAGTTAGTAAGCAAATAGCGAGTTTTCATAGAAATTATAAATCCATATTCATCTCTTTTTAATATTTCTACTTTCTATCTCATGTTGGGCATTATTTGACAACTATACGAATAATATTTTATTTACGAAGAAATTATTGAATTGTATTTTTCTTTTTGTATACTTTACGTTGTGCGATATGTAGTGGGTATATTTTTTGAAAAAGTATACGTAAAAATAAAGTAAAATTAATAAAAATAATAATAACTTACTAAAAAAATAGTGTCGTGCGAGAAGATTGAACTACTAAAATTTTAATTCAGATTGATAAACTAGTCATTATCTTTTAATCAAATAAAACTTTTTAATATGTGAGCATTGAGCATCACACTTCGCGTGTCATCCTTGCGAAATTCTTAAAAATTAAACCAAATTTTCTTAGAGGATTAAAACAAACCCAAAATGATTCTTAACAAATTCATGATTTGTCAATGTGATGTTAATAAAATAAGCCCTTAACATGATTGAATTGGCCATTTTAAAACTAGATCAAAATTATGGCAAATTTTATGAAACACAAAACTACAAGGATTAACATGCAACAAACTCCAAGTTACAACAACTATATACATAATTCACATTGAATAAATTTAAGGATGGTGCCATGTGGTGATTGTGCCAAGTGTTATTTTCTTTAAAGGATTAAAACTAATTTGAACACAAAGTGTTCGATTAATTTAAAACACCTTATAAACTAAAAACAATAATAATTAAAATTTTAAACTATCCAAAATATAATAAGTCAAAATTTTGCGGGAGTCCGACCACCTTCGTTCTGAATTTACGCCGAGAACGAGGATCACTCCCATTCTGTACAGTGTTTACGAATTGTCTTTCAAAATGGAATAGTCAGTCATTGAAGTTCCTTCTTATTTTTTCGTCATTGTTTCCCTGCAATTAATGAGAGATCCTTGCAATTAATTGAAGAGTTACCATTGAAAGATAAAGAATTAACAAAGTATATAGATTGGTGTTATGTTCTCAAGCATAATATTCTCAAAATTATGGCTGAGAACGGAGGTCACCGCCTCGGATCAGGGCTATCTCTAATTTTGAGAACAAGCGGAGATCGATCTCTGACAATATATAAATTTAAAATAGAAGGCGATTGGTCTCGTGAAGATTTGATTCCTTATATTTTGGATAGTTTAAAATTTTAGTTATTAGAATTTTGTTACGTTTTAGATAGTTTAAAATTTTAGTTATTAGAATTTTTGGTTGAGGGCTTAATAAGCGTTGAAATTGATTTCAACTCTTCTATAAATTGAAGTTGACCCGCGCTCATGCTTGGAAAGAACATGGAAGTCAAATTCTGCACACTACTACTGAAGCTACGTCCCACGGCCATGGCTGCCGCTGCCAAAATCATCATGGTTTACATCATCGTATCTTTTTCACCATTTTTAAACAGCCCGCCGATTCCAACACCGGCGAACTCGCCGCCGGGATGAGTCCGTCTCAACTTACCCAAGGAACAGACGAACGTTAAGTTCCTTCAGAGAGATTCCGTAATGGCCGTCTCATCGTGGATGTTCTCGGTAAATTACACGACCCATCTGTAGTTTCCTCCATGGAGGTGAATCGATTTACTGTTTTTTTTAATGTTTCTGCATAATTTATGTGGTTTCCATGCTTGTTGAAAAGTTATTTGTCTCTTAATCAGCACTTTACCTTAAACCAATAATCAATTCAAAACAAAATCTCTGTCATAAGCGTCCAAAAGAGCGCTGCCATTGAAGGCCCACCAACCAGACCTTTCATCTCATCCAGTTTTCAATCACAGCCATGTGTTTCGGTTTTTTGCTTACTGAAAAACGTTGTCGATTTCTGCTGCCTTTGTTGGACTGACTAGCAATGGCTTCCAAGATCTCAATTGTTGAAGCTCTTACCTTCGTTTTCATCTGCTTTCCGTTTGCTCAACCCCTTTATTTCGATCACCCAGCAGTTTTTAACTTCGGCGACTCGAATTCTGATGCTGGCAATCTTGTTTATTCCGGAATCGAAGACCTTAATCTGCCTAATGGGGAAGTTTTCTTCCACACCCCGTCTGGGAGATACAGTGATGGCCGTCTAATTGTTGATTTTCTCAGTAATTTTCTCACTGATTTCTCCTGATCTTCCTTTTTTTTTTAGCAATTATCTGGGGGATAATGCTTCTCATAATTACTGATTTTCTCTGTAGTTTTCTCGACATTTTCTTCTCTGTTTCTGATATTCTCCTGTTATTGTTCTATCAAACTGATTTTCTCGCTGAGAAAATGGGGGTTTCTTTCTATGCTGATCATATTTTACAATTTTTACATTTCAATTTGAAGTGCAAGCTATGGACCTGCCACTTTTAAATGCATACTTGGATTCAATCGGCCTGCCGAGTTTCCGAACAGGCTGCGATTTTGCAGCTGCTGCAGCGACTTTACTTCCGGCAACAGCATCGTCCTACTGCCCGTTTTCTCTCGGAGTTCAAGTCAATCAGTTTTTCCGGTTCAAAGCTCGAGTTCTCAATTTGTTATCCAAAGGTATTCGTGCCCATTTTTTAAAAATTCATAGATTTTCGTATGTCTTTAGGAAACTCCGAAACTCCATGGTTTTAATGGAGATTTACAGAACCCCCATCTTGTGTTCTTGCAGGTACAAAACTTGCCAATTACCTTCCAGAAGAAGATTTCTTTGAGAAGGCTCTCTACATGTTTGATATAGGCCAGAATGATCTGTCCGTCTCGTTTTATGTCAAAACATTAGACCAAACTCTCGCTTGGATTCCTTCGGTTTTGGCTGAATTCGAAACCCAATTTCAGGTCAGATGAATTAATAAATTTCAATTTAAATCATAACGTTTATGGTCATTTACAGATTAGTACTATAATTTTTTTAGACAAATGGAATCTCTACCTTTCAGTTATTACCTAATTGGACAATGTCGTCAATTTATCTATTAAATTCATTACTTCTTTACCGTTTTTTCCATTTTATTTAGGTCTTTTAACCTATCTAACCCGATTTCAAAATCTTTTGAGATATCAATAGAGTTCGAAATCGAGTTAAATATCGTCGGGGGAGTTAGAAATCAGGATCAATTGGCATTAGTAAACACGTGTTGAATGTAACTTGATGGTATGGTCCAAAATGCTGATAGTTGAAAAATGGAGGTTTTGTTGATAAAAAAAATAGTTTTAAGGTCTAATCTGTGAATGGTTACGAATTTTTATGGTTTAAATTGCACCTTACCCGACGTATAAACAACCAAAGTGACAAGAGCAATGTCACTTTACCTAGCTATTTATGCTAAACATTCTCTTTGCACATTCTGTAATTTAGAGACTATATGATCAAGGCGCGAGAAAGTTTTGGATTCACAACACTGGTCCACTCGGATGCTTGACTCAGAACATACTCAGATTCGGAACTGACCCTTCGAAACTCGACAAATTTGGATGTGTTGTCGACCATAACCGGGTTGCCAAAGTCTTCAATCTACAACTTCATGCTCTTTGTAAGAAATTGCAGGGCCACTATCCACATGCAAGAGTCACATGTGTGGATATCTTCACCATAAAATACGACCTCATCGCAAATTATTCGCGATACGGCGAGTCTTTTTCGATAAATTACTTCTGTTTGTGAAATTTCTTACAAAAAATAGTTTCTAAATCAGAAATGAGCGATAAAACGCCGTGTTTTTTTTGCCTATGTGCAGGATTTGAGCAGCCAATCAGGGCTTGTTGTGGGTACGGAGGGCCACCTTTGAACTACGACTTCCGAGTTCGGTGTGGGCTGACGAAGATTTTGAATGGAACCTCAGCGGCGGCGATGGGTTGTAGTGACAGCGCCAAGTACATCAATTGGGACGGAATTCATTACACTGAGGCTGCAAATAAGCACGTATCGTCGCACATACTCACTGGAAAATACTCCGACCCGCCTTTTTGGGGACAAAATGCCTTTCCTTCTCAAGATTAAGTTTTGATTTCGTAGTTTTGTCTCGTTTGTTTTCGTTGAACTTGCTATGAAGACATGGTTTATGAGTCGAATCAATTTTTCATCCATTCTTCTGCAACTTTCTATAATGACAGTAAATTTAAGAAACTTGCTAAAGCTAACGATCTATTATTCTTCTGCATAGTAAAACTCAACACATGGTTACGGTCTGGTTTTGGAGCAAACTGAATCGAATTTTGAATGAACATTATTAAATTTTGCAAATAGCCAAGTTAGTTTTGAATTTATGACAGCCTTAACCCGGTGGGGTGGCCACGATTTCTCGTTCACGGATTTACGTGAACGGAGCAGTGAAAAACTATTCTTCTATATTAAGAACTGGTCACAGTTCGCAGTATATCAAATGAATCGAGACATCAAATGTAAGAACAACATAATAACATTGTGCGGTTTTAAAAAGTAACACTAAATTTACATTCGAGAAGTATTTTACATAAAATATTGTCGATAAAGATGTCGGACTATTTCTCTTACATCGCCTTTCAATAGCTCAATTCTTCCATAGCAATGGATAAAGCTTGCAATTTCGCAAGCCTTTTTCCTTGTTGTACACTTTTCTACTTCATTTTTTAATGATCTTCCCCGTTGCTCTCCTTCATTGGTTTATCCATTGAGACAGGTTTCTACAAATGGTTCCTTAAAAAACAGGCAAATTTTTCGATAAACAGAAACTTTTCACTTTTTTAATTTCTAAGAAATCAAACGGTTTCATTTCTTAGAACTTTAACAAAGATTAACTGACCTGAAAATCAACTGTTTTCAGGTCCTGCACGAACCAAATGGACACAAAAAGATTAATAAAACATAAACATGTCTAAACATAGACTGCAACTAAAATGACAAAGAAGAAGATGATGCATTGAATCGCAAACCTTTTTGTTTGCTTAACAATAATCTGGTCGAGATTAATTTTCACAACTTCAAATTATTTCAAACATAGAGAGATCAAATCATAGACGAAGCTCCCATGTGTGCATGAATGTATTGTTTTTATGTCAGACCAATGCATAGATACATCAAATGATCACTTAAAAGTTGGCCATTAATTTAATCTTTTCGAACATTGCTCAAGCCTAATTGCGATAATCGGTACTCACGATGATCATTTAAAACTACACATTCCTCGAATTATTCAATGTATTAAATCCCAGAATCAGAATGTAAAGGTCTGCAAGTAAAGAACTGGTAAAATATGCAAAACGGAGTTTTTCACAGCGTAATAAGCAATAAAAAGTGCCAGATAATGAATCTCACCAAAAGGAAAAGAAAGGGGATTCTCTGAGGCACAACCACAAACACATTGTGTGCATGAACTTTGAAAACTCGAATTTGCCTCAGGTGTTGTTAGATATTTGTTTTATTTAAGTTTTAGTTGAACGAGTCAACACCAGTAGTGATTTAGTGGGTTTAGTTTGTTATGAATTTTTCCTGGTTTTTAGCAGAATAAGTAGTCTTTAGTGGCAGAAGCAACATGGCACTTTGTTAGCCTATTTTTTAGTTCATTTCCATTAATGTACCACTCTATAAAAAGAGCATTTCAAGTTCGGATGAAAAGTAACAGATTAATCTCTTTTTTGCGGTTGCATTATCAGTGGTATCAGAGCTATTGTTTGTCTGAAGCAGCAACTAGCAGTCAATGGCTTCCTCGTATAACTTTGTACAACCTGCAATTCCACACTTCGATGGTCACCACGATCATTGGAGCATGCTAATGGAGAACTTCTTGAGGTCAAAGGAGTATTGGCATGTTGTTAACTCTGGAGTAGCAGAACCAGCAGCTGGAGCTACAGAAACACAAAAGGTAGATTTTGAAGGCTTAAAGTTGAAAGATCTTAAAGCCAAAAATTATCTTTTTCAAGCAATTGATCGAGCAACTTTGGAGACAATTTTTTGCAAAGATACCTCCAAACAAATTTGGGACTCCATGAAGAAAAAGCATCAGGGGAATGTCAAAGCAAAGCGAGTGCAGCTTCAAGGATTTCAAACTGAATTCGAAACTTTACGCATGAATTCAAGCGAATCAGTTACAGATTTCTTTGCGAGAACGATGGCAATTGCAACTAAAATGAGGATCCATGGAGAGAAAATGGAGGATGTCACCATTGTTGAGAAAATTTTTCGATCAATGACGCCAAAATACAATTTTGTTGTGTGCTCCATAGAAGAATCCAAAGATATTAATGAACTCTCCATTGATGAGTTGCAAAGCTCTTTGCTAGTACATGAGCACAAAATTTTCCAGCAGGATAAAGAGGAGCAAGCACTGAAAGCAACAGTAGAAAATCATTTAACAACAAGTGCAGGTTGAGGAAGAGGCCGAGGTCGAGGAAGAGGCCGAGGAAGCTATGGCCGTGGCAACCAACAACACCATCAGCATCAAGAAAATCAATCTCAAGGAAGAGAAAGAGGGCGTGGAGGTCATAATTCAACACTTCAGAGGTCAAAGCCAACAGATAAATCACATGTGGAGTGCTACCGCGGTCACAGGTACGGTCATTATCAATCAGAGTGTCGAACAAATTTAAATAAGCAAAGTGTAGAAGTATCTAACTTTGCAACAAAGGAAGAAAAAGTTTCGCTTTTGATGCTGTGTAATGCAAATGAAGAATGTCAACAAAACCTATGGTATTTGGACACTGGCTGGCAACCACATGTGTGGAGAAAATAAGGCATTCTCTGAATTGGATGAAACCTTCTGCAACACTGTCAAGTCTGGCGATGACTAGGGGTGATCGTGGTCCGATTCGGTCCGATTTTTGAAAAATTTAAGACCGAACCACTAAATTTGGTTTTTAATTTTTTGCACCAATAAACCAAAAATATTTCCCAAAACCAGACCAGAATTCTGGTCTCGGTTCTGGTCCTCCCGTTTTTTTTTTTTTTTTTTTCCAGCTGCACTATAACTAATCAAACTGGTTTGTGTAAAACCAAATGCCAGATAGACTCTGGTGGCATCACACGTGCTACATGGACTAGGAAACATGCTTCTACCCTGTTATATTAACATTTTATAATATCCACCATTAAAAAAAAAATATGTGTACTTACTGTCTTAGTGTTCGAGAAGGATATTTCAGTTTTGTTGATAAGAGACAAATAGTGTTCCGTGACAAAATTGATGTTCCTATTTGAAGTATCGACCCAGGAAGCGTAGAGTTTCATAATATTTTTGTGTTTCAATGTTTTTAGGAGATGAATTTCACTGTACAGTCTTTCAAGATCTTCTGGGCATTGCAGAAAATCATAGAGTTTGATCTGGTTCCAAGCAACTTCAATTCCTTCGTACTCATCAAATGCTCTATAACTGCAACAATCGATACAGAAAAACAAAGAACAAATAGTTTTTGAGTCCAACAGCAAAAGAACCAAAAATCAAGTCGAGAAAAACTTCCTTTTCTTCAATGGGTTTGCAATTAAAGAAGTGATGTTCTAATTTGAGGAAAATCGAGAAAAGGAAAACTAGAACACATACACTGTCTTGGAAGATCCTTTTCCAAGGATTTCATCGTACTGTAGCAAAAAAAACACCTTAACCAACCCACAACACGGTGTATAATATCCTGAGAATTACTTTGCAAGCTGAACATAATCATAAAACTGGTAAACAGCTAGGCCATATCCCCTCTTTCTCTTCCCTCCGCTTTCTCTCTTCTTTCTTCTACCCAAAATCCCTTCCCTTTCTGCTCCTATTTCTTCCTGTCTCATTCCGTTTTTCTCAATTTCTAACAAAGCACATTTCTAGGTCGGCACTCTCTCGGCAAAGCCGAGAAAGTACCCCAAATGCCATAAAAGAATCACGAGAAATCAAGATACAGTGGGCATCGAGAGAGTAAAACCACAATAGGTATGAAAAGTGAGAGCAGAAAATACCTGTTGTGCTAACAGCGTGCCGGCGAGAGCGACTAGAAGAGACGGCGAGATACAGCTACGTGTTGGGTGTCCCATTCATTTATTGTTGCCTTCTGCAACAAGTCTTCATTTATTGTTGCGTTCTGCAACAAGTCTTCTATGAAGACTTCTACATTTGGCACGTGATGTGGCTCAAAGTGTACCAATTCTATTGGTCAATATTAATTTTATTGTTTTAATTTGATAGAAATTAAAACCTAATGTATTAAAGAGGAGGTAGGTTCTCTCTCTCTCTGCCGAATGAAAAATGATAGTTGCTCTATCAAACTATCACTGAAGATAAGAAAGTAAAGGAAAGGGAGAGACAAATTCGGCTTAAGAGTTTTCTGCAAACTATTTCTTCAGCATGGATCAAAGTAAGTCTTCTTTCCTGTTAAGTACGTGGACATCAATATATGATGTTTCTTTATATGTTGTTTTTCTCTGTTAAGCAAATAAGAGAAAAAGTAATCAATCATTTCGAAATCAATATGTGAAAATCAATTGCTTTAAAGATTCTGTAATTCTGTTATTGCTCTATTAATGAAAAACTAACTTACATGTGGTATCAGAGCAGGTTATAGAACTGTTGATTTTCCGTTATAGATGTTAATTGTTAATCGTATGTTTATTTGCTGCATAATTGTTTTCTGTCAAAATAAATGTTTCCGGCCGATTTATTGTTTATTTCCGGATCGGAATTACTGTTCATGCCGGTTTTACTGTTCATGTTGGATTTACTGTTCATGCCGGATTTACTGTTAATGCCGGTTTTACTGTTCATGCCGGATTTACTGTTCATGCCGGTTTTTACTGTTCATGCCGGTTTTACTGTTCATGCCAGATTACTGTTCATTGCCGGATTTACTGTTCATTGCCGGATTTACTGTTCATGCCGGATTTACTGTTAAAAAAAAAAAAAAAAATATTATTGTCTAAGTTTGAACAAATAAAATAATACTTGAGGTTTAGATTCTTTAATAATAAAAATGACAATTATGTTTTGTCATTGTTAATTGTTTATATGAAGGTGCTTAATATTTAATTTGATATCTAAATTATGATGATTTGTTAGTCACCAAAGTGGCCGAATCAGAATGTTAGTACTCATGTTTTATGTGATGCTCAATAATGTAATAACATGATGAAAATAAGTGACATGAGTACATTACTTTTCATGATTATAAAATATGTTAAATCGCCCAAAGGTGGATTGGTTATTTTATAATTATGAATATGATTGTGGTAAATTGATATGCCTTGAGTAGGTGTGTTTAGTATATCCAAAGATAACAAACATGTCTATTTCGAGTATGTTAATTATCAATTATGTGAAATTTAAGATGAGCATCAATTATGTTTATAATTATGTATTGTTGTGTCACCCAAAGGAGAACTTCAATATATATTAATGATTGTTTGATTGCCTTACTCAAAGCATTAATGTATAATCGTGTTTTATATTTTGCAGCATCTATTCCTGTTGCTTTTCATTCGCAAGCCACATCTGTTGTGAAGTTTTCTGGTCTAAATTTCTCTGAATGGTGCGAACAAGTTCAGTTTCACCTTTGTGTTCTGGATCTTGATTTAGCACTTGTAAGTGAGAAACCAGCTGCTATAACTGAAACTAGTAGCACAGATCAAAAATCGTTCTATAATGCTTGGGAACGATCAAACAGACTAAGCTTAATGTTTATGCGAATGACAGTAGCAAGTAACATCAAGTCCACATTTTCGAACACCGAAAGTGCTATGGAATTTATGAAATTTGTGAAAGAATGTTCTCAGTCAGAATCGGCTGATAAATCACTTGCTGGAACACTGATGGGTACTTTGACCACCATGAAGTTTGATGGTTCACGTACCATGCATGAACATGTTGTCGAAATGACAAACATGGCAGCAAGATTAAAATCTATGGGAATGGAAGTGAACGAGAACTTCCTAGTGACATTCATCCTGAACTCCTTGCCTCCTCAATATGGCCCATTTCATATGAGCTATAATACTATGAGGACTAAATGCAATGTGCATGAATTACAAAGCATGCTCATTCAGGAAGAAGCAAGGCTCAAGAAACCAGGAACTCAAGCTGTCAATCTCATGAATTATGAAGGAGCTGGAAAGAAACCAGGAAAGAAAGGTGAAAAGGGTAAGAAAGGACTATCATCGGTAGCTCAGTCCTCTTTCCAAATTCACAAGAAGGAACAGAAGAAAGATAAGTGTCATTTCTGTGGAAAGCAAGGACACTATCAGAAAGATTGCCTGAAACGTAAGGCATGGTTCGAAAAGAAAGGTAAGCCTACTGCTTTAGTATGTTTCGAATCAAATTTAACTGAAGTTCCTTGTAATACTTGGTGGATTGATTCTGGTTGTACCACTCACGTTTCTAATACGATGCAGGGATTCCTTACGACCCAAACCATAAGCCCAAATGAAAAGTATATCTTCATGGGGAATCGGGTGAAAGTTCCAGTTGAAGCTATTGGAACTTACCGGTTAATGTTAGACACTGGATATGAATTAGATCTTTGCCAAACTGTTTATGTACCATCTGTTTCTCGTAATTTAGTTTCCTTGTCTAAACTTGATACAGTTGGATATTCCTTTATGTTTGGGAATGAATGTTTCAGTTTGTATAAAGATAATGCTCTTGTTGGTACTGGTGTTCTGTATGATGGTTTGTATAAATTAAAGCTCAATAATTGTTTTGCTGAGACTCTTTTAACCTTGCATCATAATGTGGGAACGAAACGTGGTTTAGTCAATGAATGTTCTGCTAATTTGTGGCATAAACGATTAAGTCATATATCCAAAGAAAGAATGAAAAGATTGATAAAGCAATCAATTCTTCCAAATTTGGATTTTACTGATCTAAATATTTGTGTTGATTGTATTAAAGGAAAACAAACGAGAAACACAAGTAAGAAAGTAGCCACAAGAAGCACACAGCTTCTTGAAATTATACACACTGATATATGTGGTCCTTTTGATGTTCCATCCTTTGGTGGAGAAAGATATTTTATCACCTTTATTGATGATTTTTCACGTTATGGTTATATCTATCTACTTAATGAAAAATCTCAGTCAATAAATGCTCTCGAAGTATTTGTTACTGAGGTTGAAAGACAATTAGATAGAAAAGTAAAAATTATGAGATCTGATAGAGGTGGTGAATATTATGGAAGGTATGATGAAAATGGACAACATCCAGGTCCATTTGCTAAATTCCTAGAAAGTCGTGGTATTTGTGCACAATACACAATGCCAGGAACACCAGAACAGAATGGTGTTGCAGAAAGGCGTAATCGTACTTTAATGGATATGGTTAGGAGTATGTTAAGTAATTCTTCTTTACCCTTGTCATTGTGGATGTATGCTTTAAGAACTGCTGTATATTTATTAAACAGGGTTCCTAGTAAGGCAGTCTCAAATACTCCATTTGAACTGTGGACGGGAAGGAAACCCATTTTAAGGCACCTGCATGTTTGGGGTTGTCCAGCAGAAGTACGAATTTATAATCCACATGAAAGAAAACTGGATTCAAGAACAATCAGTGGTTTTTTCATTGGTTATCCAGAAAAATCAAAAGGGTATAGATTTTACTGTCCTAGCCATAGTACGAGAATTGTTGAAACTGGAAATGCTAGGTTCATTGAAAGTGGTGACATCAGTGGGAGTTTGGAACCACGTAAAGTGGTAATTAAAGAAGTTAGGGTGCAAGTTCCAATACCCATAACTTATACTCAAGTTGTTGTTCCAACAGTTGTTGACGGTATCCATGACTTACATGAACAACAAATTAATGATCAAACTCCACATAATGAGGTGAATGAACCTATGATAGATGAACCACAAGAAATACCATTACGTAGATCTGTAAGAGAAAGAAGATCTGCTATTTCGAATGATTATGTGGTTTATCTTCAAGAGTCCGAATGTGACTTAGGACTTGATGATGATCCAGTTTCATTTTCACAGGCCATAGAAAGTGAAAATTATGATAAATGGTTAGATGCCATGAAAGATGAGTTAAAATCAATGGAACAGAATGAAGTTTGGGAACTCGTCGAATTGCCTGAAGGTTGTAAAAGAGTTGGGTGTAAATGGGTCTTTAAGACCAAACGCGACTCTAATGGCAATATCGAACGAAATAAAGCCAGACTTGTTGCCAAAGGTTTTACTCAGACAGATGGTATTGATTACAAAGAAACCTTTTCTCCTGTTTCGAAAAAGGATTCTTTCACCAAAGATATTTACGGAACATGTTGAAAGAATGGGCATTTCTGAAAGTTAACTTTATGTTTATGATTGTGTTCTTTATGTACTAGACACTATTGAGCTCCTTGTTGATAGTTTCTGATATACATTTAAGAATCCTGTTTGATTATAATGAATGCATTCATAATGACATTATGAACTGATGAAGTCCTAAACAGGATTTGTCTTTGAGAAAGACACTAATGTGGACCATTATGTTATTCCTTTTAGTGATGATGTTGAGTATAAAATTAATATGTGATACATAGAAGGAAATGTGTCGTTATAATTGACATATGACCGCTATGATCCATATTGGTCATATATTCAATAATGATGTTATATTTGTTCAATATTATGATGAATTTGATGTTGCTTATATGTATGATAGTATAAGTATTAAAGATTATGACCATTGAGCCAAGTGGGAGTATGTTGGGTGTCCCATTCATTTATTGTTGCCTTCTGCAACAAATCTTCATTTATTGTTGCGTTCTGCAACAAGTCTTCTATGAAGACTTCTACATTTGGCACGTGATGTGGCTCAAAGTGTACCAATTCTATTGGTCAATATTAATTTTATTGTTTTAATTTGATAGAAATTAAAACCTAATGTATTAAAGAGGAGGTAGGTTCTCTCTCTCTCTGCCGAATGAAAAATGATAGTTGCTCTATCAAACTATCACTGAAGATAAGAAAGTAAAGGAAAGGGAGAGACAAATTCGGCTTAAGAGTTTTCTGCAAACTATTTCTTCAGCATGGATCAAAGTAAGTCTTCTTTCCTGTTAAGTACGTGGACATCAATATATGATGTTTCTTTATATGTTGTTTTTCTCTGTTAAGCAAATAAGAGAAAAAGTAATCAATCATTTCGAAATCAATATGTGAAAATCAATTGCTTTAAAGATTCTGTAATTCTGTTATTGCTCTATTAATGAAAAACTAACTTACACTACGCACAGCGAGGGCGACTGGCGGCTGGCGGCTGGCGCGAGAGACAAGGCGAGGCGACTGTGAGAGACACTGCGAGGCGAAGAATTCTGTCGAAGAAGAGAAGTCTGTCGAGAGCGAATCAGCGAAGCGAAGAAAGTAGAAACTGAGAGTTCAATTTTTAAGGCATGGGTGGGCACTCGGCAGCGGCTTGCTTAATGGTGCGGGCCGGTTCTACAAAAATTGGGTCACCAAACCTGCGAACCGCACCAATAACTGCGGTTCTTGAAAAAAAAACCAATGTCTATTATTTTGCAAGGCAAAACCACCCAGAACCGGATCAAACCGTCGGTTCTGGTCCGGTTCTTCGGTTCTCAGTTTTTTGGTCACCCCTAGCGATGACTCCACTATATCTGTCATGAGAAAGGGCAAAACCATATTGCAGATGAAAGATAACTCTTTTCACACAATTTCTAATGTGTTTTTTGTTCCAGATTTAAAGACTAATTTACTGAGTATTGGTCAGCTGAAGAAAAAATGTTAGAAGATAATTATTAAAAATAGATTATGTCGAATTGAAGACTTAAAGCTTGGTTTGATAGTTGAAGTTAAAATGACTGCAAATCGTATGTTCCCACTTCAGCTTCATAATTCAAGTTCTTTATGCTTCTCAACCAGTATGAAAAATACAACATAGCTATGGCATCTTCGTTATGGTCATTTGAGTTTTGGTGGACTAAACACTCTGCAGCAAAAAAATATGGTCACAGTTCTCCCTCAAATTTGTGAAGAATGTGTTGTTAGCAAACAACACCGCAATCAATTTCCTCAAGGAAACTCATGGAGAGCAAAACATGTATTGGAGTTGGTACATTCCGATCTTTGCGGCTGATAACTCTTAAATTAGAATTATTTTATATGGTATTTAATTGATAAAACTTATATGATTTGAGTGAATGCAAGAAGAAATTGGTAGACATTTACTACAATTGGTATGTAATGCTGCAACATTAGTGCTTTGATTGAATTTAATATATTTCATGCAGATTATCTATTAAAAGCACAATTTTTCTCTTCAATTTGAATTTTATATTTTCATATTTGAATGCAAAGATAATAGCGGGAAAAATCAAGTTCAAAAGTTGAAGATTATGGAGAGAGAAATCAAATAGAGAAAATTATGGTTGCCAAAAATAGATGATTTATTTTGGCTGTAAAATTGATGCAGAATACGAAGAAGAGAGAGAGGAGACTACTACAATTAAGGAAGATCAAATAGGTTGAAGATTTTGTGGAGAAAAGAAAAGATGAAGAAAAGACATCTGGAATGCAGAAGAGGTAAATCAAGAAATAGTTGCGGCAAAGTTGATTCAAATTAGAAGAAAGAGATCCTGAGAAGCAATAGACACGTGGCATGCAGAAAATGACAAGAAATGAAGGAAAAGCCAATTGAAAGGGAGAGATTTGAAAATCATGAAAACACGTGGATCAAGAACCAGAGAGAGAGAATGACCATTATGGAATAGGGCAGAAAAATAGGTGGAGCAATTAAATAAAAAATTAGATTGGAGAGAGAAAAGAGATTATGGTATGCATAACAAAAAAAGATATTGGAAACAAACAAAGACATTTGGAATAGAAGATAGAGGATTCCGGCGAGTTCCAGCTGAGGAGAACCATTCCGACGACATTCCCTTGATTTTCATCTTCTTCTCTTATTTTTACTGTTTTATGTTTTATTGACGCTATTATTTTTAATTTATTTTATGACGTCTAGTAGCTAAACTCTATTACTTGGTTAAGACGATAGTACTCTTTACGGTTTTTGCTACGATCTCGGTTTTGTTATGCAATTGTCTATTGAACAATTATTTGTGATATTTCTTGCTAAGTCAGATCATATCGATAGATAAGTTGACGATTCATGTTTATATTGTATCGATAGATAGATATAAATTGTTAGATGCACGAATAATTAATTTGATTAAATTGTTATAACGTGGTTAGCATTAATTCGATTGACAATAAGAATGGGGCAATTAGGAAATTCAATATTAATTACATTCCTTCAAGGTTGAAAGAAATTCTAAATTGAATTTACCTAGGCAATTCGAAAGAATCCTAGAACTATTTAATTCTTGTTGTTCATAGATAATGCTGCAGAGTATTACCAGAGCATCAATAGTAAAATTATCGTAACGAAGAAATTGATCATAGCCAAGGCTTATCTAGTTTATTTCGCTGTCTTTTATTGCATCGTCATTTTGATTTTATTTCTATTTATTTTCATTTATTATTTTAATATTTTTATAAGATTTTTATAGCAATTAATTCACTAAGAATATCCTCGTGGGATCGATATTTTACTTACTCATTAATTCGTTAGCGACACGTGCACATGCGTGTAAGTGTGTAAAATCACTAAATTAAGTGGGATTTTTATATTTATATTCGAATTAGGCAGGAAATATTTTGGAACCGTTCGTTTCGATACAAAACGATCTGACCGACTTGATCCGACCTAACAATACAACGTAAGGAATCTCTGCTCAAATTACTTTGAAGTTGGATTTATTAAGTAGGATTTTAATACCAAATATTTTATTTGAGCAGGATATTATTTTGGAAATCCCGATAAACGCTATTTGCTCGGAATACAAGTAAGTGTAAATACAAGGTTTTGGCTACGGCCCTACATCATAGGATAAATATTATTTTCTTTACTATTGTTTTGTTTCATTACACATTTTCAATGATTAAGCACGTATGTTAGAATATCGATATAGAATAGTTTAAAAGATAAAATGGATAGGTTATTTGCATGTGTATGAAAAAGTAAAAGAGAATTGATGGAAAATGCGATAACAAAAGCTTGAACGACAGTGAAATTGTGAGCTTGAGCATATGTTTTAACGTGATAGCAAAAGCCTGAACGACAGTGAGATGGTGAGCTTGAACGTTAAAATTAAAAGTAAAAGATGACGAAATCTAAACGACAATGAGATGGCTAAGTCTTAAAAGAATGTTGAATTTTCAACAAGTATGCAACAGTTAACAGGATTCGGTAAAAGTAAAAGTAAAAGTAAAAGTTTTGTAACTTGCACGTATTTCCACTTACTGAGTTTTCTCACAAGTTTAGTTTTTAACTTGTGATGTTGGTGAATTTTTGTCTGATGAAGAAATTGCTGCAATTGAGAACCCTCTAGTGGTAAGTGAGCATACAAAAGAAGAAGATATTGTTGAGTTTGAAGCAAATGATTTAAATTAAGTATACTTTAGTTTTCAAACAATATTTAAAACTTTATTTTAATTTAAGACTTTGAATAATTTTGTTGACTTTTATTATTAAATAAAGTTTCATTAATTGTTTTAATTATGCGATGGTTTCAAGATTTTGACAAATTAATTATCAAAGCTTCCACGATATTTAAGTTTTCAATTAATATGTTTTAAATTTTAAAATTTCGATTTAACGCTCGATTTCAAAAATCAATTTGGGGAAAATTCTAGGATTTTTAAAATTAGGGTTTCAAATTGAGGATTTTTAAATTGAGGCGTTACAATTGCGGCCTAATTAATTCATCTTCAAATGGAGGTAAAATATACATAATTACATTCATTGATGATTTAGCCGGAAGACATGGGTGTATTTTTGGCAGGAAAAATCAGAAACTTTTGAAGCTTTCAAAAGTTTGAAAGCTTTAGTTGAGAAAGAAACAGGCAGTCAAATCAAAGTACTTCCCACAGATTGTGACAGTGAATATATCTCACAAGAATTTACCAATTTTTGTGAAAATAATGGAATCAAAAGGCAACTAACAGCAGCCGACACACCCCAACAAAACGGTGTTTGTGAAATAAAAAATCGTACTATTTTGAATATGGTACCGAGTCTTTTGGCAAAAAGCAGTGTTCCAAAACTTTTTTGGCTGGAAGCAGTTAACTAGAGTATCCATATTATGAATAGAAGTCCTACTCTTGCTGTTCAAAATATGACACCAGAGGAAGCATGGAGCGATCGAAAGCCAAGAGTTGATCATTTCAGAATTTTCGAGTGTGTTTGTTATGCCCATATTCCAGATAAAAAAAGAACGAAGCTAGATGACAAAGGTGAGAAATTCATTTTTCTTGGTGTTAGTGATTGTTCCAAATCCTATCACCAAGAAAATTGTCATTAGCCGAGACGTAATATTTGACGAAGAAATTTTCTGAAAATGGAGTGGAGCTAGTTCTCAACAACAAATGCTAGCAGATTTTGATGGACAAGATGAAGAAGGAAAGCAACAGAGTTTAGAGATGTTGCATCAACCAATCACCACTCAAGATGGACAAGTGGTGGTTCAAGATTCACCTGTAGATGCAAGAGAAACAAGAAATAGAAAAAGACCAGCATGGATGAGTGATTATGAGGTAACAAGAATTGATCAATCTGAGGATCCACTTGTTCATTTTGCTCTTTTTGTAGATTGTGATCTCGTAACATTTGAAGATGCAGTCAAACAATCAAAATGGAGGAAAGCGATGTATCAAGAAATTACAGCAATAGAAAGAAACTCAACATGGTAGTTAATTGAACTTCCTAAAGGGAAGAAAACCATTGATGTAAAGTGGGTTTTCAAGACCAAATTGAAAGAAAATGGTGAGGTGGACAAACACAAAGCTCGCTTAGTCGCAAAAGGTTACAAGCAAGAATTTGGTGTAGATTATGAAGAAGTGTTCGCTCCATGTGCAAGACATGATACAATCAGATTGGTGATTGCATTGGTAGCACAAAATTCGTCGCCTGTTTTTCAATTGGATGCCAAGTCGGCTTTCTTGAATGGAGACTTGAAAGAACATGTATTTATCAAACAACCTCCTCGTTATGTTAAAAATGGAGAAGAGTCCAAAGTGTAGAGACTGAAAAAGGCTTTATACGGACTAAAACAAGCTCCACGAGCTTGGTATAGTCGTATTGAAGTTTATTTTTTGAAAGAAAGTTTTTCAAAATGTCCATATAAGCACACTCTGTTTGTTACAGCTAAAGGAGGAAAGATGCTTGTGGTGTGCTTATATGTAGATGACTTGATTTATACTGGTAATAATGCTGCAATGTTTGAAAAATTTAAGCAATCCATGATGCTTGAATTTGAAATGTCTGATCTTGGAATGATACACTATTTTCTTGGCATCGAAGTAGTACAATCTGTAGCTGGTATTTTTATTACTCAAAGAAAATATGCTCAAGATATTCTAGATAGATCTGGACTGAAGAATTGCAATCATGTATCACTCTCTTATTATTAGCAGGTTCATGGAGTGTCCAAAAGAGATTCATCTTTGGGCTGCCAAAAGAATTCTCCGTTATTTGCAGGGAACTATCAATTATGGAGTGTTTTACAAGAGAGAAGATAAATCTGATCTTTGTGGCTTTACAGATAGTGATTATGCCTGGGACAAAGATGACAGAAAAAGTACTTCAGGATACGTGTTCATGTTTGGTTCAGGAGCTATTGCTTGGTTTTCAAAAAAACAAAGCATTGTTACTTTATCAACAACTGAAGCAGAATTTATAGCTGCAACAATTTGTGCCTGCCAAGCAATTTGGCTTAGAAGGATACTTGAAGAACTTTAGTTCAAACAAGGAGCAACTGAAATTTATTGTGACAACACCTCAACAATCAAACTCTCCAAAAATTTAGTGTTATATGGAAAAAGCAAACACATAGATGTTAGGTTTTATTTCTTAAGGGATCTCACAAAAGATGAAGTTATTGAAGTTCTTTACTGAGTAAATATCATATTGCTGATATAATGACAAAACCTTTAAAAATTCATGTGTTCCAGAAGCTAAGAAAGTTGCTTGGAGTGTGTGCTTTTGATCAGCTTAACTGAACTAAAAGCATTCAGTTTAAGGAATGGATTGTTAGATATTTGTTTTATTTGAGTTTTAGTTGAACGAGTCAACACCCAGTAGTGGTTTAGTGGGTTTAGTTTGTTATGAATTTTTTCTGGTTTTTAGCAGAATAAGTGGTCTTTAGAGGCAGTAGCAACATGACACTTTATTAGCTTATTTTATAGTTCATTTCCATTGATGTATAGCTCTATAAAAAGAGCATTTCATGTTCTGATGAAAAGTAACAGATTAATCTCTTCTTTGCCTTTATTATTTTTGCGGTTGCATTATCACGTGTGCCAGCAAACATAGCCATACGACAACGAGAAACACTCGAACGTCAACACCCAATAATCCATTTTCCGCTGCTCGAGCCATCCACTGCCAAACTTCAATCAAATCAAAACGTGAAGACAAAAATTGAAGCAACATTTGAATAATAATAAAAAAAAACAGTACCCAGTTAAAGAATCGGGTCATTTCTTCAGCAATTTAGTCAAATTACGTCCTCTTGATTCGTGTTCTGACGAAGTAGATCCAAACTAAACATCATCCAGGATCTGATACCGGAGACCCAAATCCAAGAAAGTGTAAAACATGCGGGAAGATGGAAGTTCACAAAATGTAGAATAACGACATGAACAGAAGCGATTCAACGAAAAAGAGAGAAGAAAGCAAACGCTAAAAGAATTCATCGTACAGTTCTTTCTGCCTTCTAGTCTTAGATTGTAAGACAGGTTTGAATTCTTGATTGAACATGTATGCTTCCCCTTTGGAACTTAATGCTAGGAATCGCATAGCTCGACTTTGTTTTTATTTATTTTTAAATAATTTAGTATCACTCTCTTAAAATGCTTATTGATTGTCAGATTAATGTAATTAATGTAGTTGTTCAATGGGCAGGAAAGTCGATATGTCCGAGTGGTCAAGGAGACAGACTTGAAATCTGTTGGGCTACGCCCGCGCAGGTTCGAACCCTGCTGTCGACGTCTTTCTTTTTCCAACTATGTCATCTCTAATTTCACTGCAGATTCAACAGCACAGAAGATGCCATTTGTTGGAGAGTCAAGCTACGACTGCTCCAATTAGTACGTCTTTCTCGGCGGATTAAGGTTTCTCCCACTTCCTAGGGTTTTGCGGACTGGGCTGATTGAGTTGAGTAGAGCGAGAGACGAATTATAGAACCAAGGAAATGACAAAATATAGGTGGTTATCGACGACATTGCGTTTTATTGTCGGTCGACCTCAATCACTAATGGATAACGATAGGAAATATTGTTCAAACGAATTTTAAATTTATCTTTTAATTTAAGTGTAAGGAAAATAATATATATATATATGAATTTGAAAAAACAAAAAAAAAGATGTTATTTTAAGTATTTATTGTTCATCTCCCAACGTGGGATAACTTGATTGGATGAAATTCATCGAATTACAAAGATTCATCTTCCATAAAAAGCCTAATTCCCATTTTTGGAATTGCTTGATCCTGTTACACCGACTATAAATAAGAGAATGATTAAGAGAAGATGACAACTTCGTATCTTCCCAAACCCATCTCAAGATACAGAGAAATCTTCTTTCAAGTTTGCTGCTTTCTGCTTTGTTCTTCTGTTCCTGGCTTCTGGTATCAACATCTATCTCCTTCTCTTTCTCCCTCTAGATCCACTTCAATTTACAAGTAGGTCAAAGTAATATGGTGTCAAAGTTCAATTACCTGAATTTTGTTGCAATGCAAGCATAGAGAAAATAGGAACATAAGCAAGAAACGTAGTAGACCCATCCTGCAAATCAGACGCAGACTGCGATCTATGTGGGAAAATATCTTTTTACAGTCAATGATCCAATTCGGGATTGCTTACGTATCTACCTAACATATCAACTATATACGCAATATTTGGACGCGTGCATAATTGAGCATACATTAAGGTTCATATAGCCGAAGCATAAGGAATTTTTTACATTTCTTTGACTTCAAAGTCACTTGACAGACATTAACTTTTATTTATTGTTTCATTTGACAACAAGGTATCTCCTGGTTTGCATTCTTGCATGACAAATCTTTTCAAAACCTTCTCGATATAACTCTTTTGTGATAATCCAAGTATACCTCGACAACGATCTCGGTATATCTGGATTTCTAATACAAAATAGGTGTCACCAAGATATTTCATTTCAAATTTCTTTGAAATAAATTTCTTGGTATCGTGCAATAAGCCTATATCATTACATGCTAATAATATGTCATCGACATATAAAACCAGAAACATCATTTTATTCCCACTAAATTTGTGGTATACACAATCATCAACTTTATTTGCCTCAAAACCATATGAGGTGACTGCTTGATGAAATTTATAATACCATTGACGGGAAGCTTGTTTTAGCTCATAGATGGATTTCTTTAATTTGCAAACTAAGTCCTTTGAATTATCTGAATCAAAGAACTCGGGTTGAACATTATATAGATTGCTTCATCAATGTCACCATTGAGAAACGCCGTCTTTATATTCATCTGATGTAGTTCTAAATCAAAATGAGATACTAATGCAATTATAGTTCTAAATGAATCTTTCGTAGATACCGAAGAGAATATTTCCTTATAGACGATGTCTTCTCTTTAAGTAAAACCCTTAGCATCAAGACTGTAACGACCCCTTATCATAGCAAGATATTGTCCGCTCTGGGGATTGAGTCGTAGCTCAATATCCTCCCCTCACGGCTTTGTTTGGCGAGAAATTCTCAGTCAGTCACCCAACTTGGAATTGCTCTCGCCGAAGCACTTTTAACTTCGGAATTCTTATGGGATCCGTTGCCAATTGTGCTCCAAAACGCGTCTTACTATGTTATGAGGGTCTCTTTACATATGTTTCATTTCTATATACTTCCCCAAGCGATGTGTGATTGTGACGACCTCCTCTTTACGACCCGGGATTCGCCTATACTTGAGTCTGGGATTCACCTACACTCGGCTTAGGTCTCGAGGTTTGCCTTGCAGTCATACTAATACGTGCACATTTGGGTCATCACAATCACCCCCCCTCGGGGCCCAACGTCCTCATTGGCCACATTTCCAGTTGAGTACATGCTCTGATACCATTTGTAACGACCCCTTATCCCAGCAAGATATTGTTTACTCTGGGGATTGAGTCGTAGCTCAATATCCTCCCCTCACGGCTTTATTTGGCGAGAACTTCCGAGTCGGTCATCCAACCTAGTATTTCTCTCGCCGAAGCACTTTTAACTTCAGAGTTCTTATGGGATCCGTTGCCAATTGTGCTACAAAACGCGTCTTACTATGTTAGGAGGGTCTCTTTACATATGTTTCATTTTCATATACTTCCCCAAGCGATGTGGGATTGTGACGACCCCCTCTTTACGACCCGGGATTCGCCTATACTCGAGTCCGGAATTCGCCTACTTTCGGCTTAGGTCCTGAGGTTTGCCCCACAGTTGTACTCCTACGTGCACATTTGGGTCATCACAAAGACATACTTTGAATCTCTAAATGTTACCTTTTGAACCACTTTTGGATTTAAAAATTCATTTACAACCGACGAGTTTCAAACATGCAGGTAACATAACGAGATCCCAAACGCCATTGTCCTTCATAGACTTTAATTTATCATTCATGGCATTAGTCAACTTTTGAGAATCATAACTCTTAATTGTTGACTTATAGAGTATTTAAGTCATAATTTGTTTTTGATTATGTATTTGTGTATTAAGTATACAATTTGATTATGTGTATTTAAATAAGAATTATCAATACATGTTTGGTTGACAATACCCTGAACAAGGGTATTTTAGTTGTCTAAAAAAATCGGTTTGAGTATACAGAGCAGAACAGAAAAACAGGGCTGTAAAACGCGTGCTTCTACCGATGACTAAACATAAAAAAGTCAGTACATGTTTTCTCTGCCGATAGCTGGTTCTGAAGACAGATGCCGATGACGTGTCAAAGTTCTCATATGCTACATCTGCCGATGATCTTTGAAGACATATGCCGATGACGTGTCAAGTCAGTACATGTTTTTCTCTGCCGATAGCCGTTTCTGAAGACAGATGCCGATGACGTGTCAAGATGGATCTACCGATAGCATTTGACGCTATTCACACCGATGACGTTCAAGCTTGCTCATGCCGATCACTAGACGACAATTTTCATGAGTTCATCTGCCGATGGTTTTTAAAGAGACTTCTGCCGATGGCGCTTTTAAAGAAACATCTACCGATGGCTTTGAAGATTGTCTGTGCCGGTGAAATTTAAGGATGCGTCTGCCGATGGAATTCAGCGCCTACACCTGCCGATAGCTTTTAAGCTGCACATGCCGATGGACTTCGATGCATCTGCCGACGGATTTTCACGTTGCGCCTGCCGATGAAGCTTCCAGACACTTATGCCGGTGACGTTTTGAAGCTTACTCATTCCGATGACGTGTCAAGTGTTTTGAAGCTACATCTTCCGGTAATCTTCCGCCAGAATTCAAAGTTAGCCGCGAAGCTACAGTGACGTCGTTTTCAGCATTAACTCCAGACCTTTAATGGCGACGACGAACAACAATTTCAGACGCAACGGATAGCTGCTTCAGTACGGATGCTTCCCAATGGTAACTTTTTTTCATTTTGAAGAAAGAAGCATTCAATTTTATGAAGCAAATTCATACAGAGTATATAAGCAGAAGAAAAGACTCGAAGACTAATTTTTGCCAATTTGAATTCTGAGCCCTAGCTGCGAAAGTTATTACTCTGTATTCTCAATCTACATCTCTCTACTCCAAAACTTGAGATTCTGTTTTGAGAGTTTGTAGATTATTGTAATCTGTTTTTCAAACCTGAATATCCTGTAAGGCAGTGGATTGACGCCCGCTAAGTTCAATCCAGGATTGTGAAAGGCTGTGGATCGAAGCCCGTAAGGTCGATCAGATTTTCTCGTTGAGGAGAAGTAAGAAATCTTCAAGGGAGAGCCTTGGAGCATGGACGTAGGCAGTTTGGCCGAACCACGTAAAAATACTGGTGTCTAATCTCTCATTCTCTCTCCTTACATTATTTGATTACTTGTGATAAAACTAAGTTTAATCAAGAAGAGAAATTAGATTGAATTGAAATTAAAATTAAAAAAAGTCTAATTCACCCCCCTCTTAGACAATTACGATCCTTCATTAATGACTTAGTTGAAAGTGACAGGGACATCTTCCATCTCATCGAGTTCCTCATGTTCTTGTAGGAATACAATGTAGTCATTTGAAATCGTACTCCTCTCTCATGTGAACCAAGTCTTCGATCTCAACGTAATGTTGTAGCTCAACCACGTTGGCGATCTCGCGATTCAACCCCCTCAAGAATCTAGACATTGTCGCTTCTTGATCCTCTTCGACGTTGGCTTGTATCATCGTCATCTCCATATCCTTGTAATACTCATCCACACTACGACTCCCTTGCCGAAGAGTCTGCAATTTGTTGTGTAGATCACGCCGGTAATGACTCGGTATAAATCGTCGTCGCATCACCCTCTTCATCTCTGCCCAACTCTCAATGGGAAGGTCTCTGTCTTGCCTTCGATCGAGACACAACTTGTCCCACCACACTATCGCATACTCTGTAAATTTTATGGCAGCAAGCTTCACTTTATTTCGCTCGGAGTAGTTGTGGCAATAAAAAACTAGCTCTATTTTCCATTCCCAGTCTAGGTACTCCTCCGGATCACTTTTTCCTTGAAACTCAGGAATCTTCATCTTGATGTTTCCCAAATTATAATCGAGTCGGCCTCAGTCTTGTCTTGCGTGGTCGTTCCCATGTCTTCCATAACTACCCACAGACACCCTATCAAGATCATCCTCCAAGTTTCTCTCATCAATTTCATCGATCTCTTCTGTAGGGACCTGCCTCCGTTGGTTTCTTCTCGGTGCATTCTGCCCAGTCTGGGGTTGGACTCGTGTCGCAATCTGTTCTACTTGATCAATTCGCTCGTGGATCTCATTGAACCCTTGTCTCATCAGCCGCCTCATATCCCCCATGATCGCCTCCATTTGTAAATTTGGAATGTTAGCTGGACGTTGGTTGTCTTCTGCATCGGACATGGCTAGGTATTCTCTGCAAGAACGTAGAAGGTGAAGTAAAATAGGACCTCACAACACTCCCTCACGTGTTTCACTCGAAAATGAGGAAAATCACTTAATTTCACTCGTATTTGCTCTTAATAATACTGGCTTTTACCTCTAGATATGCTCACCCACTCGTGCCTTTTTCCACTCAAATTTTTTTTTGTTTTGTTGAAACTAACCAAATAGTAATAAAAAAGTCTTACTACAATGGAAAAAAAAAAAAACAAATTGACCAACCAAAATAAATAAATAAATAATGACAAAATAGGTACTACAATTACAAAAACAAATAAGAAAGTAGAAGGTGAAGAAATATAAGACCTCACAGCACTCCCTCATGTGTTTCACTCGAAATGTAGAAAAATCACTCAATTACACTCGTGTTTACACTCAATAATATTGGTTGTTACCCTCTAATATGCTTACTCACTCGTGCCTTTTTCCACTTGAATTCTCTTTGATTTCTTTCGAAACTAACCGAATAGTAATGGAAGTTCACAAGTGGCGAACCAAACAAGACAAACCAAAATAACAAACACTACAATTAGTGATGAAAGAACAAGCTCAAAATAATTATAATAGTATAAGGATGCAAAGGAACAATCCAATGAAGTAAGGTAGTCGAACAGATTTAAAGAACCACAATTTTTTTTTTTTAATTTGTAACAGAATTGGTAACCGAATTTTTAACAGAATTGGTAACCGAATTGGTAACCAAATTTGTAACCGAATTTGTAACAAAATTGGTAACCAAATTTGTAAATGACGTTTTAGTGCCCAAACCAAATCGGATTTTTAAGTGCACGTATGATTTAGAAAGATAAAAAATCATCTAATAACTCAAAGAATAACACTTTTGCAATCGGAATCTTTATCAGGACGAAAACCATAAAATACTTTTAAGCATCATAAATCCTTGACAGTTACAAAATTTGCCTTTTGAATAGGCAAACGAGATCCGATTTTGACGTTTCAATACAGATCGGAAAGCTAATGCGCCGTTCTATGATTTATAAGAAGACGATTTTTTTTGTTTGACGCATACATGAATAGAGAATCATCGAGACAAATTGAAACAGATTTCAAGACCGAAGAACAAAATTTCTGAAACAAAACAAAACGGAAAGGAGGGATAGAACCTGACGAACTCGATTTGTCTCTGATACCAGATGATGCGAACCACGCCAACGATGTGACGGAGACCCACGATCAAAATATTGGCATCGTCGCTAACCCAGAATCTACAAGTTCGAATAGGAGGAAATCTTTGACCCGAAATCTATACAGATCCGAACCTTGGAATGAGGAGGACGCCACAAACGAATATGTATGTTCGTTTGATAAGTCAAATTTTGAACGCCACAAGGAGAACCTTGATAAGTTCGGAGTTTCTTAAAGAAACTAAGAGAAATTCTCTCACAATTAGATAAAACTTGATATTTTTATTCATCTAAGAATGAATTTATAGGCATAAAACACCCTTCATACTAGGTTTTCAAGGGTTTTCTTTAAGAGCAAATTACTAATCTGCCCTTCTAACTTTTAATTAAAAAAAACAACAATTACTAAATAAAACGACTTATGACTCGATAGACAACAAGTACTTTTTAAACCCTAAAACGACAATCTAGAAGTAACTAAATAAATAAAACGACAATGACATAAACATCATCCCAAAACAGCTTGGATTACGAGAACAATATCTGGTTCTTGGTTCGGAACGCAATTTCCTTCTTGATGTAAGATTTGACAGACCAAATTGCTCATTTGCTCATTGATCTGCTTTGTCTTTGCTCTCGTTATTGGTCCAGCCACTTGTAATGTATCCGTCTTGAGGTCCTCATCAAAGCGTGCGACCCTAAGTGTAATGTCAAGATCCATGCACCCAAGAACAATCATAACGTTCTCTTTCTAGACTTTATAATTAGTCCCGTTAAACATAAGAACTGCATTAACGTTACCCATTATACTTGAGGTGTTAATTGTAATAACAGAGAAAATAAACAACATCAGCTCACAAAATACTATACATATATATGACAATAATATAACTCAAAATATTGTGCATCCATCAACAAAAAACTGGTACAACATTAACACTTAGTCTTTTGGCTAAAAGTGTTAATTTGTAATTGGTAACTTTGTCCGGTATATAAGCATTGACAATAAGACCTGTCAAACAATAAACTTATCTTTTGAGTAGTTCAATGTTCACATGTCATCCTAATAACTGTCACATGTTTTAATACTGCTAACAATCTATGCAACTGTACAAACGTCAACATTCTTTTGGGCCGATCGATATTTATACAATGTCATGTATCATATCCAACATATAAAATAGAATAATTAAAGCAAGATGAGCTAATTTTATAGCATGTTGTCCAACCATCCTATTTTACAATGTAAGACTTCATAAAATTGCACAAAAAAATAGTTAAAAAATTCATATACATACATGTTCAATAACTAGGCAACCATAGTAATCAATCAGTAAACCAAATGATTAACCAATCTATAATGGAAGGTTCAAATCGGCCAAAATTGGGTAAAAACATGGCAAAACGGGCGCGAACCGAGCCCTGAATTGTCCAGAAATAGTCATTAAAAAGACCAAAAATAGCCGAATCAAAGTGAAACGGGCACCATTTCACCAGCCATTTTTTTTACTAGACCAAATCAGACCAGACTGAACCAAATCGAACTGAATTGGTTTGGTCTAAGTGGGTCTGAACCCAAATGATTTGGTCCGATTTGGACCAAACCTAACCCAATCAGACCGAATCGGCCTAAACCATCGAAAAGGGGCTGCGAACTAGCAACAAAAATCGTCATAATCTCACCGATTTTGGCGAATTTTCACCCAAAGATTGTCTGATTTATCAAAATAATGATAGATCGGGCAATAATGCATCAACAAAAAAATCAATTTTAAGGCATCAAAACATGCATTCTAGCGGAATTAGTTGAAAAAATGGCCTAAAAAATAAATCCAAAAATGAAAAAAAAAAAAATTGATGCTTAATCCGATTTCAAGTCAAAAACATCGATTACTTGCAGTCTAAGGTAATCAGCTTTGGTACCAATTGTTAGATTCAATAAAAAACAACCAAATTAATTGAATCTAAAATGAATTTCGAAATTGAAAAGGAGCGAGAGAGCCCAGTTCTTAAATCGATACGTTAGAAATTCTACAAGTAAATCGTTAAAACAAGAAGGACATATCCGGATCCATTGTTTGAATGCAACATACCGAAAATCGAGTACGTGGATCTTTTGAATTCGACAATCGTCTTCTCAAACGCTCTCTAGAGTGATTGAGATTCCAAGAAGCAAAATATTCGATAGTGAATTGGGGACCATAACCCTATATTTAATTTAATTAGGTAATCTACCAGTTTGCCTATCACAAATTGGTAAATTAGCTCTGGTGTCTCTACACATTATAATATAACCATATTATATTTAATATACTCTAAAGTCCGTTAAAATCATATTAAATCACTTTAATATGGACTTAAACCTAATGATAACATAATGTATAATTATAGTTAAACAATTTTAGATCCAATAGAATTATAAATCCTTATAATTCTAACAAATCATTGTTCACAGTCATATGCATGTATGTATCAAAGAATGAGACCATCAAACTTGAAGGCTTGAAGTGGATATTTATACAATTCATGTAGCATATCCAACATAAAAATAGAATAATTAAAGCAAGATGAGCTAATTTTATAGCATGTTGTCCAACCATCCTATTTTACAATGTAGACTTCATAAAATTGCACAAAAAAATAGTTAAAAATTCATATACATACATGTTCAATAACTAGCAACCATAGTAATCAATCAGTAAACCAAATGATTAACCAATCTATAATGGAAGGTTCAAATCGGCCAAAATTGGGTAAAAACATGGCAAAACGGGCGCGAACCGAGCCCTGAATTGTCCAGAAATAGTCATTAAAAAGACCAAAAATAGCCGAATCAAAGTGAAACGGGCACCATTTCACCAGCCATTTTTTTTACTAGACCAAATCAGACCAGACTGAACCAAATCGAACTGAATTGGTTTGGTCTAAGTGGGTCTGAACCCAAATGATTTGGTCCGATTTGGACCAAACCTAACCCAATCAGACCGAATCGGCCTAAACCATCGAAAAGGGGCTGCGAACTAGCAACAAAAATCGTCATAATCTCACCGATTTTGGCGAATTTTCACCCAAAGATTGTCTGATTTATCAAATAATGATAGATCGGGCAATAATGCATCAACAAAAAATCAATTTTAAGGCATCAAAACATGCATTCTAGCGGAATTAGTTGAAAAAATGGCCCTAAAAAATAAATCCAAAATGAACAAAAAAAAAAAATTGATGCTTAATCCGATTTCAAGTCAAAAACATCGATTACTTGCCGTCTAAGGTAATCAGCTTTGGTACCAATTGTTAGATTCAATAAAAAACAACCAAATTAATTGAATCTAAAATGAATTTCGAAATTGAAAAGGAGCGAGAGAGCCAGTTCTTTAAATCGATACGTTAGAAATTCTACAAGTAAATCGTTAAAACAAGAAGGACATATCCGGATCCATTGTTTGAATGCAACATACCGAAAATCGAGTACGTGGATCTTTTGAATTCGACAATCGTCTTCTCAAACGCTCTCTAGAGTGATTGAGATTCCAAGAAGCAAAATATTCGATAGTGAATTGGGGACCATAACCCTATATTTAATTTAATTAGGTAATCTACCAGTTTGCCTATCACAAATTGGTAAATTAGCTCTGGTGTCTCTACACATTATAATATAACCATATTATATTTAATATACTCTAAAGTCCGTTAAAATCATATTAAATCACTTTAATATGGACTTAAACCTAATGATAACATAATGTATAATTTATAGTTAAACAATTTAGATCCAAATAGAATTATAAATCCTTATAATTCTAACAAATCATTGTTCACAGTCATATGCATGTCATGTATCAAAGAATGAGACATCAAACTTGAAGGCTTGAAGTGGATATTATACAGCATTTTTTTAGCACTTTTTGGTTTTTCATAACGGATAATATTACTTACTTGATACTTTGGTTTGATTTTATATTTTGCTATATTAACTGTTTTGTTTTTAAACTTATGAGATACTTAGATATATATATTATTAAGCAATTTTACTCATAATTTTGGATATTATTCGGTTTTTGGTTAACGAGAATCACCTACTCATCAATGAAAATTTGTTAGAATTATATCTTTTTGTCACATTTTTTAGAAAATTCAAAACTAGAATTATTTTGGTTTCATATATAAACTGTTGTATTCAAAATTTTGATTTGGGACATTGCATAATTCTATTTATTTTTAAAGTATTTAATATATTTTATATTTTTTTAAGATATTTTTTAATAATCTGACTAATCGGAACCGAACCAATAGTTTCGATTTTGTTTTCGATTCGGTTCCAGCTGTTTTGCCGATTGGTTTTGGATCAAATCCAAAAATCAGTTGCTTGTCGGTTTGGTTCGATTTTACTCCAAAATCAAACCGAACTGACAAATGCACACCTCTACTAAACAGTTAGGGTTGGATTAGGGTTAGTTGGGTTACTGTCTTTAATGGTTCGGTTCGGTTTTAGGGATTTTCTGTCACTAAATCCAGAACTGAATCGGGAACTTCAATTTTGTCTTTTTCATAACCGAATAGTGTTTATTTTTTATACAAAATCGACCAGAACTGAACCAAATATGTCGGTTATGGTTCGATTCTTCAGTCCGGGCCGGTTTTGTTCACCCCTACAACTCATAACAGTGGAGATGTATAATCTCACATTACTTGAGAGAGTGAATAATACATGGTTTATAAGTAGAGTTTCTCTATACCTAGTACAACGCGTTTTGTGGTTGACCTCAAAAATAAATCTGTGCGTACTCTGACCCAAAAAAGATAATATTGTACTAGAAGCACCGATGAACGTTACAAATGGATCTCATAAATCGATTGTTTGTTGGTTGAATAGTTATAAGAAACCACAATTAGCTAAAATAATAGATCATTTGCACTTATAAATAAAATACTCATAAATATCATTTTCATAGCGTAAAATTAATATTTGTAATTTTGGTGTAAATGTGATAATGAAATGTTGATAAGAAAACATTTAAAAAATTTGGGTAAAATAACTTTTTTGATTTTAACAGTTTAATGGTTATTTAATGTAGTCTTTCCAATTTTATTTGTCTAATTAAAGTCCTCATAATTACCGTTTCCTTTTTATCCTAATCTTCCATCTAGGAATGAAATCTTCGAGTGTGATATTTTTGATAAGTTTAACTATTAAAATAAACGAGATGACCATTTAAATACAAAACGAAAGCTATGAAGATTTTTACTAGACAATTAAAAAAATTAAAAGTAAATTTATAGAAATTTTTTGAAGATTTTAATGATCATATAAACAATCAATTTTACAAGTTGTGTCACACTACTTTTAATTGTACCGAACATGATTCAAGGCAGTACAATATAATCGTGCATTAAAATAAATATTGTGAAAAAAGTAACCATAAGCTAAAGTTATGTAAGTTATAATACCGAATTACCTGCATAATATTCACAGTTGTCATTATTTTCTCGAAGAATTTTATAGAGTTGTAACGAAATAAGATAAGATATGCTGCATGAACAAGGCATATGCTACATTGACATATCATGTGTTATGACGTGACTTGTAGGTAACGCCATAAAGTTTAAAACTTAATATAACTCCAATAATTTATTAAAAATTTAATGTATCTTCTCCTTGTCATTGTCTAGTTTGATTCTTGACATGTCCGATCATCAGTCAATGCTGGGCCCCATTTCCCATTCCGCTTTTCACAATTCATTTCCATATTATTATTATTATTATTGTTCATAACTTTTATCAATTGAATTATTTATTAACACAATTTTTAACTAATTATATATACTTATTTTATTATATTAACCGCAATTATCTTTATTTAACGTCACGTCAAATGCATTTAGATAATAAAATAAAAAATAAAACGTAATGTTATAATATATATATAGACTCTTAAAGTTCGGTGACTCGAATTTTTCTTGGCCCGGCTCGAAAGTTTTGTTGTGCGATAAAAGTGATATTTACAAGACAAATGTTGTATTTAAGCGATTGGGCCCATTTTTCGACCCGACTCGCGACCCGTTTTACCGACCTATTTAATCGTCTATATATTTTGATTTTAGGGTTTTTTCGGTGTTAGATTGTTAGCCGAAATTATCAAATACTTTTATACCAATTTCGATCATAGTAATTTCTCTCTCTTTTCGTGGTTTTTTCCCGTAAAGGATTTTTCACGTAAAATCTGTGTGTGGTTTATTTTTTGATTTTTCATTCATTGTCGCTTATTTTATAACATAGACAATTTCAAACACTTGTTAAATAAGAAAATTACTATCTCATAATTAATGAAATTATATTTGAATGAAAATTCAAAGTATTTTATTATTAAAGATTCAAAAACTAAGTTATTAATGTAATAAAATTTACATTTAAAATAGATTATAAAACATTTAGATTTGATTGAAATTACTACAGGCACGTGCATTTGCTTATTGTATGAGTTTTAATAATTGCAAATAATATTACAATTAATATTAATTAATATAAAAAATAGTTTAAATTGGGTAATGGGATTTGTCTTTGTCAAGACTTAGAAGTAACGTAAAACTAGGGTTACAAAATAATTTAATACGTAAAAAGTTATGATAGAAGTCCTTGATGCAACCCAATTGTTGCTACTTTATATTATAATCAACCTTTTATTAATTAATTTATTTAAATAATAATATTACTTTGTCACGTTGCCCTAATGGCCTAAACAACATTCTCCCACTCTTTTCTCTGTTGATTTGAACAATAGTCACAAAGCCCTTCAACTTTATGGTATTTATATTCAAGTCCTTGAAAAAGAAGGACAAGAACATGACATTCGACACGTTCGATTCATCGTTTATTCATCCAACCCAGGCCTGATCTAACGTGCGTTGCCCCGGACTTTGTTTATTCCGAGAGCATAAGAGAAAGGTTTGGTCAACCAAACTCAAACCATCGAAGCAACTTTCCATAGTTTAAAAGGTCAAAGTCACAACTCCAAATAGTGTTTTAACAATTAGAACTTCTGGTGTCGTGTGCAATACGTCCAAGTCGCAACTTCCAAATCACGAACCATGAATTTCATATTAAATTATCAAAAAATAAGACATTTTTCGTTAACAGTGCATGACAATGCCACATGCTGTGACACCAATTATTAATCGATAGACTAATCTTACGACTAATTTTGAGTTAGATCATCAAATAAAGCTTATAAGTTAGTTTTCCATTCAAAATTATGTCTTCATATATTCTAAAGACGAGTTGAATCACATTTAAGTCGAGATAAATGATGAGATTGAATTAAGTTGAAGTATCATCTTTTAAAAAACCCGAAGCAACAAACAACCTTACAACCTTAATGATGTTAATCCGACATTAATAACTAAAAATTTACCGACTAATCTAAGTAATAAAACAATTAAGATAACTATAATGGAAGATACATAAAAAGTACATAGGATTAAATCTAAAATTGGTAAGTTAAAGACTTTAAAGATATAAATGTTAACGTACAATAAGCAGCCAATCATTAAATTAGATTACCTTTTATGGTAGTAAAGTAAACGTGCATGAATAAAATTCAAAAACAAAATTGATTTAAACTCCGCACCCCAGAAGTTTGAATATTTACAAAAGCGCACAAAAAGAACATTTTTCAGTCTCCTTCCGAAACGGTCTACAAGTTGAGTGAAGAAACTTTTTGAGGTTTGAGAGCTCAAGTCGCTGTATGCCCTTCTCCATCTGTCTCGATACCAGTTAACGCAGTCGCGAAACTCACGCCCTTTGTAGTAAGCTTTTCTAGAGAGAGAAACTGAAGAGAAATGGAGAGAGATTCTAGAAACCTTCTGGGACAGGAGCTGGAAAAATCTCATTTCTTCGCCGGAAAGACTCTTGGGTAAAGGAAAAAAATTGGAATAGAGCTGGGTATTTTCTAGATTGGATTTTTTTCTTTGTAAATGTCTGTGGTTTTGGCTTTGCTGTTTGTTCTCTGTCAAAGTTATCAGTGAGTAAGTATCTTTAATGGCGAATGGTAGAAGGAAGGGCGCCTCTTCTCCATGGTATGGCTGTGCTCTGCTTCATGCTCCTTCATTCAGGTTATATTTTATGTTCCTTCTCGCTACACGTGAGCTTTAGCTTGAACTTTTTGGGTTTTCAGCTAGTAAAAGGACAGACTTCTGGCTCTGTTCATGTCTTTTTCTGGGTAGACCTTTATAAGCAATTTTAGCTTTTCACCTTCTTTTTTTTTTTTTAATTGGAGTCACTGGGTATTCCATTGTTGGTGTATTTTTCAATTTTTTCCAATGTTTTTCACATTGGGTTGGTTACAGATCGGGTTTTTACTGGCGTTTTATCAGAAAGCGATTTTCAAAACCTTTTCCTTATATTTTGCCTTTGTTTTTCTTTTTCAAAAACGCTAATCTTGGCAAGTTTAAGTCCGTATAAAGAAGTATTTTTTTGTGTATATACTCCTGTGAAAAGAGTTGGATGATCATATTATTTGCATTCATGCATGTTCTGCGTTTCGTAATTCTAAGATTTTCTATTGCTCTATGTTAAACTGGAATCTGTCTTATGGTTTGATAATTTGGCATCTGACATGCCATATTTAAAAAAAAATCTTCGCTTTTTTCTTTCCAGTTCTGAGTTTTGGGTCTTATCCAGTGCTTACTTTGACATTTTCTCGCAAACAAATGAGTTAAACCATGGTCAAGATTTGATATTCTTTATTTGTGAATATGTTCATTCACATATGTAACTAGTCTTGGATTTTTCTTCTCCTTAATTGTGTTGTGTTTTTTCTCTGCAATTGTTTTTCTTTTTCTAACATTCAAAGTTGCTCTGTGATAGGTATAATGATGAGTATTATGGCGATAAAGGAGAGGAAGTTCTCGATGATAAGATTTCAAAGGCGAAGAAGCGAAGCAGTCTGTTTCCTTCTGCTTCTGCCCGAGGTGAGTTATTTGGACGTCTCCTCTTTCTGTGATCTTTGAAGAGAGAGATCGTTTCTCTATGTTTCTTATTACCCATTTCTCCTCTCTGCAGACTTGAGATACGTACATGCGGAAAAAGAGAACAGGAAAAGATTGTCTCCAAGAGCCGTTTTGGAGGCCGATTTACATGGCTTAGAATCCGACCCTGATTCGATAGAAGATGCTACATTGGAATCGGAGGACCATCCTTCTCGATCAAGAGCTCTTTCCCACTGGAGCAAATTCTTCAAATTGTTGAAAAGAAGATCTTTTAGGGGCTTGACCTCCTTGCCTCCTCTTGGTGTGTTAAAGACATCAAAGAGAATGAGCAGAAGTGGTACAGGGAAAACTATGCTGAGTGATTTATACAAATTTAAGTCTTCGTTGGTGAACTTCACCCTCTCTGATTTGCAAAACGCAACTGGAAATTTCAGCCACGGTCTGTAACTCTCTCCACAAACTCTGAAAGTGGATTCTTCTATTCATTTCATCTTTGATCCTTTTATGCATGCTTTGAAAGATAATAATATTATCCTAACGGAGGTGAGTTTTCTTTTTTCGATACGTTGTTACAGAGAATCTAATTGGAAAGGGTGGCTATGCCGATGTTTACAAGGGCTGTTTGGAAGATGGACAGCTTGTAGCAGTGAAACGCCTCACGAAAGGCACACTAGACGAGAGAACGGCAGGATTTCTCTCTGAGCTTGGCATTATAGCACACATTGATCATCCAAATACGGCGAAGTTAATTGGTTCTGGGATCGAAGGAGGGATGCATTTAGTCTTCAAGTTGTCTCCGAATGGGAGTTTAGGATCCTTTCTTTATGGTTAGTTTCTCTACCCCTGTTCTTCAATTTCTGTTTTTTGGGTCTTGTTCACGGGGATTTCGATAGTGTTTTTATTCGTTATTTCTAGGTCCGAAAAGCCGGAAACTGGATTGGAGTAAACGTTACAAAATTGCTTTGGGGACGGCAGATGGTCTTCTCTATCTTCATGAGAATTGTCAAAGGCGTATTATTCATCGAGATATCAAAGCTGATAATGTTCTTCTTACTGAAGATTTCGAGCCTCAGGTCTTTTCACACTTTCGGTTTGAATAATGCACAAGTGTTAAATCCTTTGTTATTTTCTATTACTTGTTTTTCATAGTCTGATCAGAAAAAAACTTTAAATGGAATGCTGAAAAGAAAATAGTAAATTCGGGAAACACGTGGCAAAAGGAATACTGGCCCGGTATGGAATGAACTTATAATCATGGAATTGACTCACTCATCATATTATAGATTATAAGTTCATAACCCTAGCCTATTTCCATTTAGGGCGGTTTTTTCGGGTTCACTACGCGTCATAACAATGTAGGCCATTTTTGGCTATGAATCGACAATTGAAGTCTTTTCTCTCATTTGGTCTTGATAAACCAACTTTTATATGTAGCCTGTAAAAGACTTTCAATTTTTAATATACCCACTCCGATCGCCCAAAAAGTTTGCGTAATTGATGACTTTACGGTTGAGGTTTTTCTTCTATATTTCTTGCCATGATCGGTTTTGTTTCTATTTTATTCAGATTTGCGATTTCGGGCTTGCAAAGTGGCTTCCCAAACAGTGGACTCACTATAACGTATCGAAATTCGAGGGCACTTTCGGGTCTGTCAACAAAACATTTTCAACTTAAGTTCAGTTACCGTATTACGATTTACCGTAAAGCTCTCGTTTTCTCGATTTAGATACTTCGCTCCCGAATATTTCATGCATGGAATTGTCGATGAGAAAACAGACATCTATTCTTTCGGAGTTTTACTCTTGGAACTTATCACGGGGCGTCCAGCTCTAGACAATCTGCAACAAAGCCTTGTGATTTGGGTAAATGAGATTATAAAAATTCTGGATATATCGAATTCTCGCTTCATTTATCTGTGATCTTATTCGTTTTTTCTTCATAATGCAGGCTAAGCCATTGTTGGATAAGAATAATTTTGCCATGCTTGTCGATCCTTCGCTCGGCGAAAGTTATAACCATGAAGAAATGGAACGACTAGCTTTTACGGCATCTTCGTGCTTGGAGCAGTCACCCGTCCTTCGTCCAAGCATGAGTCAGGCAAGAACTGCTTTTAATACAGAAAACATAAACAAATTATACGAGTGCTTTGGCACTCGTATTTGTTGTTTCTGGACAAAAATCAGAGTAATGTAATTGTTTTCAAAAACAGTTTTTGCAAACATTTCTCGTGGATACCTGTAGTTTTCTCTCACATTCTTTAAGTTGATGCAGGTTGTGGTACTTCTAAGAGGCGATCAATTCGTATTAGAATGCACGAAAGCACAAGCAGTAGCGACATTACAACGAACATACTCGGAAGAGCTCTTAGACGCACGAGAATACAACAAAACGAAATATTTCAGCGATCTCAACAAACACAAGCATCTGGCTTTGGATTCTTGAGTCTTCCAACAATGGTGTGATTATATTACACTTCTTTCTTCTTAGCCATGGAGTTTTGTCCTTCAAAATGGGGTTGTGTATGACTAATGTAAGAATGACGTCTTCGTTGACGATTTTTCTCGTCGACACAATAAATGATTGGTCGAATATTTTGGCGTCTAATCATTTTGTTTTTGTCAAACGTTGTCGCGTGTCGAAGAGGAATGTCAATATGTTTGTCACTCTCGTTCCTAGAACGTTTTGGAGAAATATTTCTTGCATCGATACTTTTTATTAACCAATGTTTTTCTTAAATTATTGAGTCATTAACAAAATAAATTTTAAATTATTATTCGTTAATAAAATAAAGGGAAAAATATCATTTAGACTCCAATGTATGGGGTCAGTGACCATTTGGTACGTAACGTTTGTTTTGTACCCAATCAAATCTTAACGTATAAAACGTTTGCAATTCAAACCCTGTCGTCAATTTTTCAGTTAAAATTGACAGATGCCTTTTTAAAATTACCAAACTACCCCCCTCTCTCTCTCTCTCTCTCTCTCTCTCTGAGAACAGAGGTCGAAGACCAAACCGTGCTACTACTAGCAGCTAAAAATCTCCGATCATACCATAATAATTTCCGGCGATGTCCTGCAGCTGTTGTAGTCTGAGCAGGGCATGGCAGCAAAGTGTCTGCAGCCTTGATTGGTATACAAATTTTGAGAATGTAAACCTGGCCAAAGGTGAGGAGAAGCGAAATGAAGCCCAGAATCATCAGATCTGATGAATGAAAATAAAAGGGTAAAACATATTAGATCAAGAACATGAGAATATTATCAGAAATAGTAAATCAAAGTATGATTTCAGGGAAGAACACAATCAGGAACTCAAAAAAAGAAGCCTTACCGGCTTTGACTTTCTCCAGCGCCTCGAACAAAGCTTTCTTCTGCCTTTCTGTAAACCACTGTAAAAGAAGAAATTGCAATTTAGGAAGACAGCGAATTAGAAATACAAACCAGAAAAGAAAATAGAGAAAAGCGATGCGTACGGCTCCGAGTTTGTGAAGGACTTTTTCCAAGCCGAGTGAAATAAGAATGATGACGGCACATACACCGGCAACAGCCCAAGAAGGCGTCTGATCAAGTTCACTGGTGGTGCCATCGCTGGCCGGAGCGGCTATTGCGGCGGATACCAGCAGAGACCACGAGCACAAATAAAGTCGACGGAAGGAAACTTAGATGGGCAGGCACTAATGATGAACTGGGGACCGACTCGGAATACAGATTTCTTCGACAAATCCCCCTCCACAATCTGGGCAATGGATTGAATCTTCGACCTCTGTTATGAGTGAGAGAGAGAGAGAGAGAGTAGTTTGGTAATTTTAAAAGGGCATCTGTCAATTTTAACTGAAAAATTGACGGTAGGGTTTGAATTGCAAACGTTTTATACGATAGGGTTTGATTGGGTACAAAACAAACGTTAGGTACCAAATGGTCATTGACCCCATACGTTAGAGTCTAAATGGTACTTTTCCCTAAAATAAATTTTAAACTATCATTCGTTAACAATCAAACTCTTTGCGATCGCTTGCAATTCAAATTCAATTCCATGCATTTGAAATGACTGCAAAATACTCTCGAATTCAAAACATTTCATTTCTCTGTATGCTCATCTGCCTCTAAAAGAATCTTAATTAACTATAATTGCTCATCAACAAAATTCATTTACATCAAAAAACTACTAATAAAAAATAATCTCAACAAGTAAAATACGTGCATATGCAAATTTAATTTTATATGTTAATGAATCCATACTTAAGAGTTACATACTGATTGAAACTCATTTTCCAACCTTTGTTCAAGCTTTCATTAGTCATCATATATTTTCTGTCATTTTCCTTCCATCACTTTTTTGATTTTTTTTTTAATTTCAAAAAAATTATAAATAAATCGAAATGATGAAAAATAAAATCTACGTATATTAATTCAACTATTGAAATTAAATCTAACAAAATCAATTCAATTATCCATGATTAAAATGAAATGTAAAAAATTAAATTCAACATCTAAAATTAATTCAACTATCTAAGATACAAACTAAATCCAACTATCCAACATTAAAATAAAATGTAAGAAACTAAATTTAACATCTAAAATTAATTCAACTATCTTACATACAAACTAAAACCAACATTAAAATGAAATGTAAAAAACTAAATTCAACATAAAAAATAAATTTAACTATCTAACATACAAAATAAATCCAACTATCAAACATTAAAATGAAATATAAGAAACTAAATATAATATCAACTACTTTAAAAATAGAAACTAAATAGTAAATTCAACTAAATAATCAATTTCATTTCAAATTCCAAAAGTGGTATCTACAAACTGTTAAACTCTTAAAAACAATATGTATTATGCTTATTATAGAAACTATTCCATACAAATCTATATTGTTATCTATAGCCGAAGAAAACATTATAAAAATTATACATGTTGGATCAAGAGAGTGAATTTCGACGATGAGTCGAAACTGAAGAAGACGAGGCCAGTGAGAGTGACTGAAGTGTCGCCGATGAGAGCTAGCTTAGTCTGAGTGAGCCTGAGCCTGAGCCTGGATTGTCGCCGCCGCTGAGTCTGAGTGTGAGTGTGTGACTGCGCTGAGCAAGAGAGGTGAGAGGTCGAGAGAGTGACTGAGATTCGAGAGAGAGACGGAGACCTAAAGTAGACTTCAGGTGTAATACCCGGTTCTATCAAATCGTTTCTCTATTCCTTTTAAACTAATGGCACAATTTATATGGCAATATTAAATGTAGGGTTAGTGGATGACTAGGCAAGGACATAAGGGTAATTAGAAATTTAAAGGTGGATAACGTATTTAAGGAAACTATTAATGAAGTAGCCGCCACTGTTTACTTCATTCCCTCTCCATTTTCAGCTCCTCAGCTTAGCAGAGCGCGATAGGAGACCCCTTCGACTTCCTCCAGCGATTTCCTCCGAACTTGGTGAGTTTTGCTTCTATGTCTTGTTACATTGTATCTATTGTTGGTAGGAAGGATGATAAATGAGGTTTTGAGAAGGCGGTAAGCGCGTGGTGGTTTCGGTTTAAGTTGAAATCGGGAATGCACAATGACTAGAGTTCCCAAAACAGTTTCCCTTAGATTTCTAGTGGTTTAGAATGAAGATTAGATGGAATATAATGTATGCTCTGTCTATGGTTTTAGGTTTGAGTAATACCCGAAGTAGCTTGCAACCAAGTTTTTCTAGGAGACCAGGTAAGTAAAGTTTGCTTGTGCCTTCGGGCCTATATCACAAAACATTAGGGTTTGTATGTTGGAATGTATTGGTATGTCATGCATCATATTTTTTTAAAAAAGTATACGAAAATGAATTTGAATGCATGTTGGCATAGTGAGGATTGAACATATTGAAACAGCTGTGTGAATCAGTTTCACTGTTAAGGGAAGTAATCCGCCCCTTAATGAGACAGTGGATATTTATACTTTGGGAGAGTTGATCCAACTTCCAATTTCACAGGGGGATCTGAACATGTGAATCAGATTTGCTGTTAAGGGAATTTATCCGCCCCTTAATGAGCCAGTGGATGTATATACTTTGGGAGAGTTGATCCAGCTTCTAATTTCACAGGGGGATCTGAACAGAAACGAAACATAAACAACTGAGTTGAGAAAGTAGAAATTGCATGATTAGGAATTTATATATATTTCAGTGTTTCATTTCATTACAGCTTTACTTACTTAGCATTAGGCTAATAGATGAGTTTTGTGATGTAGGTGTTGAGGATACTGCAGGTGAATTTCCTGATTGCACAGATGATTAGATGTGGTTGGAGGAGTACATTCATGCCTCGGCCTGGTAAACTGATGAGGCGGGTTAACTGTTGTCTGATGGTGTGAAAGTTTAGTTGACAGTATTTCAATTTAAGTATGTTGAATTTTCATTATAGAAGTGATTTCAATGTTTTGAATACAATTTCGAGATTTTCCTGTTAATAGTATTCTGTTGGGATTTAATGTTGGCACTCACTGGAACTTTAGTAATGTGATGGTTTGAAATGTTTTGAATGGTTTTAGTGAAGTGAGTAAATTCTTTTCTATAGGTTGAGTTGTTGTTCTGTTGTCTATCGGAAGATGTCTTTAGTGGAAGCCATCGGATGATATAGAACGAAATTTGTCGTTTAGTGACCGGTGGATGTCGTGTGTTAATCCACCGAAAGATGTAGGAAATGTTTTGTCGTTTAGTGACCGGTGGATGTCGTGTGTTAATCCACCGGAAGATGTAGGAAATGTTTTATCTTTTAGTGACCGGTGGATGTCGTGTGTTAATCCACCGGAAGTTGTAGGAAATGTTTTGTCGTTTTGTGACCGGTGAATGTCGTATGATAATCTACCGGAAGATGTAAGAAGTGTTTTGTCGTCTAGCCACCGGTGGATGCTGTATAGCTTCGATCATCCGGCTGACGTCACCGGAAGGTGTAGAGCGTATTTTGTCATTTTGCCACCGGATGATGTCTTCTATTTTCTGCCTCAGCCCCTTTTGTTGACTTTATCCAGCGGGCGATGCGTTTGACTTTTGAAACCTATGAAGTGTTCTGCGATTTAATCCTTTATTCCTTTTGCCGATTATTCCCAAAAAATTCTAACTGAGTATTCAAACCTTGTACAATAGTTTTGTTTAACTCCATTTTACTTAAATGATTTCCGCTGCAAGTTTCGAATATTATTGTTTTGAAGATTCCGCTTATGTCAAGTTTTTTTCAAAAAAAAAATAAATACGGTTGAAATTTTTGTCATGTCGGGTATGGTGTGACGAACCGGGTTCAGATAACTCGGGGCGTTACATCAGGTCTGAAGTTAGGTTATTCAATGGGTATTGGGTAGGTTCTCCTTGGGCCATGGGTCGGATAACCTGTTTCCACCGGGCTGACCCATGAGGCAGTACTCCTATGGTCCTGGCCGGTTTCGGAACTGGGAACTGTAGACCAGACCGTGGTCCCCGGTTCCGAGATCAATGGAACCGTGATCGGTTCCCAAACACAATGAACCAATCCAAACTGGTGGTTCGGTCCGATCTTCCAGTTTTGAGCCGGTTCTGCCCACCTCTATATTTATATACTGGTTGGAACTCATTTTTCAACATTTGTTAAGGCTTTCATTAGCTATCGCATTTATGTTCAAGCTTTCATTAGTCATTTCAATTTGTTTAGACTTTCATTAGTTATTTTATTTTCGTTCAGGCTCTCATTAGCCATCACATTTTCATTCAGACTCTCATTAGACATCACATTCCATCAATTCCATCAGATTTATACATTCATGCATACAAGATATCCTACCATTTTATCTTTCTACGTACTTATGTCAATGTCTTGTAGGATCGTTATTGTCTAAGAGAGAGAGAGAGAGGGGTGAATTAGAAATTTCTTAATCTCTTTTACTAAGTGTAATAAATAAATTCTCAATTAATTGCTTACTGATTCAAATAAACAGAGAGAGAAAAAAAAAACCAACACCGAGAGTATTTACGTGGTTCGGCCAAAACCTGCCTACGTCCACGCTTCAAGATTTCCCCCTTGAAGATCCTTAACTTCTTCTCAGCGAGAATTCCAAATCGAACTTCACGGGCGTCGATCTACAGCCTTACAATTCTGGATTGAACTTCACGGGCGTCAATCCACTGTCTTTAAGGTTTTACAGATTTGAATAAATGAGCACAAGAGCTACACTTTCTCAAAAAGGAATCTTCAGTTTAAGAGTAGAGAAAATGTAGAAGAAAATACAGAGTATTGCAAAAGTATTAGTCGTGAGGATTCAAAGATAATTTCTGCGAAAAGTTAAAGTTCTTCTCCCGAGTTTCTTTCTTTTTATTTATACTTTGTCTGTAATCGGCTTCAGATATCGAAAGCTTCTCATCTGAATATGGAAATAGCCGTTGGAGAAACATCCGTACATAGACAGCAAGCCGTTGCGTTCTAAAGTCGCTTTCGTTCGTCGCCATTAATGGTATGAAGTTAAAGTTCTGGACGAGTGTCACTGTTGCTTCGGGGTATTTAAAATATCAGTGTTGGCAGAAAAAGTAAGTGAACTGCCATCGGTAGATGTAACTTTACAATGCAGCCGAAAGATACTGTTCAGTGGTGAATGTTGTCTTTGTCGTTTTGCTAGCGGTAGAAGTAAATTTTGTCGTTTTGCTAGCGGTAGAAGTAAACTTAGTCATGTGCTAGCGGTAGAAGTAAACTTAGGAAGACTCTGCTAATGGTAGATGTAGAAGTCTTAGGAAAACTCTGACAGCGGCAGATGTAAACTTTGTCATTTAGCTAGCGGTAGAAGTCTTAGGAAGACTCTGGCAGCGGCAGATGTAAACTTTGTCATTTAGCTAGCGGTGGAAGTCTTTTCTTCTATTTCGGTGGATATGTAGTACTTTATCAGTTTTAGCCTTGTTTTGCTATCACACCCTGAACACTTAACCAGATTTGTTAAACAACTAAAATACCTTTTCAAAGGGCATTTCCACTTAAAAGTTAGAGAAAAATATAATAAGGTTAATATTTAATTTATTAATCTCATCAACATAATTCATTAATCTCATATTTTTACCTTAATCAAATTATACTTCTTAAAACACATTATCAAAAACATCGTTAGACTTAAACATTATTTAAGTCAACATGTTTAACTATGTGTGTCCAAATAAATTATGACAATAAATAATAAATGAATATAAAAAAAATACTTTGCATATTATGTTTTGTGATGTAAAACCAACTATCAAAATATTTAAAAATCTAATGTTTTACTTATCTCGGTTGAAGGAGCAACTCTTAGTGTTAGCACAATGATTGAAAAATTAATTCACCTATATGAAATTCATTGTAACAGTTAATAAAACCAAGTTTCTCATTAATATCCCACTTTTATTCCTTAAAATCTAAGAAAGTGATCCTTACTCAGTCTATCGACTTGGGTTTTGAAATCGGAGTCAGATTTCCAGTCACAGGTTGAGTCCGATCACAATGGCCATGTCACAATTGGGCTACATCATAATCTCTCATTTTGCTTGGGTCCCTGTGCAATTCGTTGTTTTCTAATCAGATTCTAGTTTCGCAAAGAGGTTGTTGAGTAAGTGGGTTTGAATTATTGCTTCCATTGCCAATTTGACGTAGTTTCTCGTGGAGGGTGGAGGGTGAAGGAGAGGAGAAGAGACATAGTAAATAAGACGATTTCAAATATTTTCTAGAGATTTGATTTATTAAAATTTTAAATTTTATATTGGGTAAGATTTAATTAGAGATGTTAAACGAACGAGCTGCCAGCTCGCTCGCTCGACTCGTTACTGTAGCGGGCCGAGGTTGGCTCGGCTCGCTACAGTAACGAGTGAGTTTGGCTCGAGTCACACAAGCGAGTCGAGCCGAGCTTGAACATCCCGGCTCGCGAGCCCGTGAATGACCGGGCTCGACGAGCCTGCTTGCGAGCCTGCTCGCGAGTTCGTGAGCCAGCTCGCGAGCTAGCTCGTCAACGGAAGCCCAGCTCGGGTCCTGCGGCGAGCGCTGAGCCCTCTCCGACGCGGCGACGCCTGACCATCGATAATCTCCCACTCTTCGATATCTCGATCAATCACTCAATCCCAATCCAATGCCCAAGTCGGGGCACTCTCCGGCGACTCTCCGACGCTTGACAGAAGACACGAATGCGATAAATCGAAACTAAATGCTGATTGATCGTTGATCGGCTCTGCCTCTGGCCGTATGTTAAAATTTTGGGGAAGAAAACTGAAAAGAAATGTGAATCACAATTCACAGCCATCGGCTATCCTGCAAAATTGCAAATTGCAATTGTAATGAAATAAATATACTTGATTAGTTGATTGTATATTTATATTTATTGTGATCGTGATGACGTGATATCATATAATATTATAATAACAATTAACAAATAACATAAGTATTAACAAGTAACAACAGTCAACAATTAACAATAAACAGAAACATAGCCGATTGATAGGCTATTTATGAGCGCTCAATCAGCCATTTCTCGTTCAAAGCAAGTGGCGACCACTAATGTAACTGGTCGACACATAAAAAATTATTTTATTCCGAGGGTCGACCAAAAACCCTAACTCTCGACCCTTCTCTCTCGAGTCTTGCCTCTCAACTGTCATCGGCTATTTTCGACCATTCTGCACTATTTTCTTCTAATATTCATCTCTTCTCTTTATTTTACACCTCTAATGGCTTCATCATCTCGCAGCAAACTTATCATTCACAAAAGGAGATCAAAGAATGCTACTCCAGCAGCTGAAATTGACCAACAACCTACATGGCCCTCTCCTTTATTCAAGAATTCTGATTTATTGAAACGGTATGATGATGATTTCCAGTTCAAACCCCTGATTTTAAGTAGAAGAGTAGAATTTTATGATTTATATAGCTTAAATTTGGAACAGCCGTTAAAGGCTCTGGGGTTGTATGAGTTGTTCGATTTTGATGGACTTTACATTGAAACTCCAGTGAGAATGTTCTACGCAAATTTAGAACATTCTTTGAGGCCTCTCAAAATTATTAGTTATGTGTATGGAAAACACATAGAGATATCCTCAAGTTCAATAAATACAATTTTAGAATGTGAGTTCAACAACGAGGCTGAATGTTATTATGAGGTAGCCAAGGATCCTGATTTTGTGGGTACTAGTGAAGGAACTGAATTTTTGAGAATGATTGTTAAGGATCCAAATCAATTCCTTCCGTTGAAACCAAAAACTAAGGATTTAAATGTACGTGCACGACTCATCCACCACATGATTATGTACAATCTTTTACCAAGAGATGGACATAGAGATCATATTAGTGGGATGGATCTCTATGTTTTGTATAAAATCTTTCGAGGAGAATCATTTAACGTTGGGTACGTAATTTTGAAACGGATGCTGCAAGTATTCTCCAACCCGGCCAAGTCTTTACCCTTTAATCTTCTTCTAGTGAAGATTTTTGAGGTCAATAGTGTCCAAATTCCTAGGTCAGCAACTCGATTACCTTTGAAGAAAACTGACATCTACACCACTTCCTCTCTAGCAAGAATGGGGATAGTACTCAATGCGACTGGGGAGTGAATTTTCAAAGGAGAACAAGCTGGAGCTGGTGCATCTGGGGCTGGGGCTGAAGCTGAACCCTCATATATGAAAATTGGCGAGGGTGGTAACGAGCAAAGACAAACTACTGAACCCCCATCCAATGCATCTAGAGGAAGTTTCTCTCACCTTGAGGAAAGGGTCAACACTTTGGAGGCCAGTATAGCTAGCATTGGCACAGCATTTGACTCCTTTCAGAACGTGATTCTCGATCGCTTTGATCAGATGGAAGCTCGGATGGACGCTCGGATGGACGCGATGGCAGATGAACTCCATGAAGAATTCAATGAGGTTCACGGGCATCTTTATTATCTTCAAGATTATTGAAATGACAGAATATACCCTTCAGTCGATCCTCCAGTCGATCCTCCAGTCGATCCTCCAGCTCCAGTTGATCCTTTTGAGGATCCATGTTACTCTCCATCTCAGTGACATTTTGTCTTTGTTTGTGTTTGTCTTGGTTTGTGTGCTTTTTATAGTTTATGAAAATTATAGTGACTAGTGAGTATGTAAATTGTAATTATTGAAATTTGAATGATTGAAAAATGAAAACTGAGTTACTTATTTTTGTACTTATCTATATTTGTTTAACTGTTTTGGAGTCAATTTTGCAATGTTTAAAATGAAATGTTAAGGACTACAATTGTTTTTTTTATAATGTCAAAAGGAGTGTCGACCAAAACTCACTGGGGTCGACCATAAAATGTGACAAATGAAAATAGAAATTACAGAAGCAATTCAAGTGTCGACCATAACTCACTGGGGTCGACCATTAAATGTGACAAATGAAAATAGAAATTACAGAAGCAATTCAAGTGTCGACCATAACTCACTAGGGTCGACCATAAAGTGTCACAAATGAAAACAAAAATTACAGAAGTCAGAAACAATTCAAGTGTCGACCAGAACTCACTGGGGTCGACCAGTTTTAATTGGTAAAAACTAAAAACTAAAACAGGGTCGACCAGTTTTAATTGGTAAAAACTAAAAACTAAAACTGAGCCAATTTCAACGGTAACATTAACAATGCAATGGTAACAAGAACGCTGAGTCGCTGAGATCCTGTGGCCGTTGCTCTCCCTCTTCACTTCACTAGTTCACTCCATTTTTTCTATAAAATTCTAATCCTCCCTTCATTTATTTTCACCTCAATCTCTCAATCTCTCTCACTTCACTAGTTCACTTCAATTCAATTACTTATTTTACTACTCCTGTACTCTGCTATCTGGCTCTCTGTGATTCAAACCTTCAATAAGGTAAAATTTAGTTTATTCTTTTTATATTTACAAAATTTTTAATTATATTTAATAGTTATACAATTTTACTAACATACATTAATTTATTTTCGTAGGTTTCGTATACTGTATAAGTGATCAATTCACACCATCCCATACAAGACATAAAATATCTTGGTAGAATTTGGTTCTAGTATCATTTATTTGAAATTATTTTTAATTATAGATCCACGTGATTATAACATTGATTTTGACGATGATATTGAAGAAACTAGGGAAAATGCATTTTCAATAGGACAATCATCTGCACAAGCATCCACTTCCACTTCATCACCTCAAAAAAAAAAAAAGAAACAAAACTTCTGAGGTATGGAAACATTTTGTAATGAAAGATATTAAAATAAGTGGAAAAATAGAATCCAGAGCTCAATGTAAATATTGTATTAAAAATTATGCATATGTTTCTAGTAGTTCAACCACCTCACTAAATAGGCATTATCAAAAGTGTCATTTAAACGATCAAGTTAGAGATCCTACGCAGAGATTATTAAATGCTAGTGGTAGTGGCACTTTTATGTATTCACAGAATAAAATGAGAGAAGAAATAGCAAAACTTGTAACACAATGTGAATTGCCCCTAGCGTTTACTGATAGTGTTGAATTTGAAAATTTTATTAAAGAATATGTTACTCTTAACTTTAAACGTGTTGCTAGAAGTACTACTAGAAATGATATCATTAAAATGTTTAATGATATGAAAAATGAACTAATTGTATTTTTTTCAAATACTCCTTCAATGTCTATTTGTATCACGTCTGATTTATGGAGTGCACGTAATTCTATAGGATAAGTAGTTGGAACTTCTCATTTTATAGATGAATCTTGGCAATTAAATAAAAGAATTTTAGGATTTCGTAAATGTCGGGCGGTACTCCTTTATTGTATTCTCACTGGTCGCTCCATAAATGTCGGACGAATTATCCATGGTAATATCAGTGCATATGGTAAGGGTTCGACCACTGCAGCTCATATCCACCCCATCCTTATCACGCACTTATGCGCTGCAGAAAATGTCCCTATGAGCTCTGACGATGTTTGGATACAGCCAAAACTTTACGTCTCATCAAATATTTCAAGAATAGCCAACTGGCCGTACGGCAAAGCTAGAGTAAATGGACTGGGATTCATTGAGGATGATATTCATGCTGAAGTTCCTCCTCCACTAATGCCATTGCCTCGTATCTGGTGCAAAGATAGTACTATGAGTTATGCAGAAGGTAGCATAGCAGAGGCAAAAAGAGTGCGCGCCGAGACACGTCGAAAACAACGATATGAAAATCAATCAAATATGCCTCTCGATCAAGGCGCCTCTTCATCATCAGTCGTGTCATCCCGCTCTTTATCAACTATCGATGTGGGGCAAATGTTAGAAAATCTTACCATCCAACAACGCCAAATGTTTGCCGATATGACTGCTCAACAGACCAGCTTTCAGCAAGATATAAGACAAATGTTAGAAAATATTTCCAATCAACATACCAGCTTTGAACAGGATGCAAGACAAAGGCTGGAAAATATTTCCGATCAGCAAAGACGCATCGAACATTGGTTGACGCATATGCAAAATCATTCGGTAGAGCTGACAAACTTCTGTGCACGATATGTGAGATCATTAGATGCTCATTATAACCATTTGAATCTAATGAACCCAAGTTTACCTATCTTTCCGGAGCACCTATTGAGACCATATCGCCTTCCACAAGAGGGTGGGGACAACGATGAGCCCGACGGCGACCAGTCATGAGCTAGAGTTATGTTATTTTTCAGCTACATTTTTAGTTTATTTTATGCATTGAATTTGTGGACATATTTATTTTAAATTTAGGTAATTATAGTATATTTTATGATATATTTTAGACTTTAGTTATACAATCAAAAATTTTTATTTATATAATTGTAAACTCGGCTCGTTACGCTCGTTGGACCGGTTCGGCTCGTTAGGCTCGTGGCTCGTGAGCCGGCTCGGGTTGGAAATTCTTTTGATCGGCTCGTTAGGCTCGACTCGTTTGGCTCGGTGAGCCGGGACTTTCCCGGCTCGGCTCGGCTCGACTCGCTCGTTTAACATCTCTAGATTTAATAATATTTCAATTAATTTCAAATATTTATCTACTCTTAATTAATTAGATCTTAGATCATTTGATTTAGTTAAGATTTTCTGATATTTTAAGAAATTTAAATTTTGACTAACTTAAAAATTGAGTTTTTATTTCAATTTAAATTTTAAATTTTAAATTTATTTATTTTTAAATTTGAAGATGTTATAGTGGGAGTGCTAGCAGTCGTCTACAATGAACTTGTGATCTCTCACACTTGAAATTAGTGTACAACACACTGGGAAACAAACAACTTTGTCTCAATACGGTCGCCCACACTTGAAATAAGTTCATCAGTTCATAATCATAAGTAAAAAATTTCAAAGTACGATGTGCATAACCTCGGATAGCCCAATCGCATTTGGTTAATCATAATCCAACATGATTTCATCAAATCAATTGTTGTTGCCCAGGTTTGAGAAATAGTTTCCCCCAAACAACAAATCCATGGAGGATTTTTCACTCCTTGCCACCACTATCTGGACGACATTCTCAAATATAATAATATCAGATAGAATAAGACTGCAAATTATCCAACTGATTAAGATCATAAACATATATCAACAATGAACAAGAACTTCGAATTCTCAAAATCGTAAATATCTCGTCTAAGCACGTCAATCTGTAATGTCAAAGCAAAGCTTAGCCTCATCCCATGGCCCATTTATCTCAAACTTATATTCCTGAATCCTTATAAGCCAATAAGGACAAACTAAAGTGACAAACACCAACAAACCCAATAACATAGCAAAAAGCAGGTTGTGCAAGGCATAAACAAGGGTCAAGCTCAAAGCCATCAACCCTGAAGAAAACAGAAGGTGCAAGAAAAACGAATACTTTTTAATACAGTAGGTAATCAGAGGAGAAAACAGAAAGACTTGTAATGAAAAGAGCATTACAGCAAAGACATGAAGTCTGGAGGGAAGCCGGGAGGCTATGAAAACGGAAGCAACAACAGACGCATTTAAAGAGATGCAATTAGTCAAATTTGGATTCTTTCTAGCATCGGAAGTTCTTAGGGTGGATCCTGAATAGTCGTGTAGGTAGAGATGGAGGATAACAAGGGAAACACTTACTGCCCAAATGGAGTCTGAGCTCATAGATCTTGTAAGAGTTTGGTAGATGGGAGCCAACACAAATAATCCCGTTGTGAAAAATGATATATTGAGGAAGTAATTGAAAAGATGACTAATAGAAAACATTTCTTCCGTGAAAACAAGAATAAGAAAACCCAATCCAAGAAGTGCAACATCAATGAGTAGAAGGGAATTCTCATCAAGTATTGACAGCAGAGAGTAGTACCACACCAAACAAACGAGACATACGATGCACAAGTATTCAGTAATAGCTACTGAATCTAGCATAACCTTAAGCATACCCCTTTGAACCACGTTGGCATTCATGACCATATCTTCCAAGAAAGACTCATCAGTGTGATTGTCATCGAACCCTATTTGCATTCCTCCATATGCAATTTTTCTCCATTTTGAAGGAGTAACATTGATTTCTTTAGCGCTGACATCCATTGAAAATAATACCCAGACGCAGGAGTAACTGATCGCGTAAATTTAGAAAATTGCAATGATCATCTACAAAAAAAAGGAAAGAAAACTAGTATGGATGTTGATAACATTATATGAATCTCATAATTCACATTTGGGTCGAGCCCATGGTTCTCTAACCATAAAACAACATAGAAACTTCCAATTTTAAAAAAGGAACAAAATAAAATAAAATAATCTCCTTGATGAATTGAGCTTAACTGAGAAGTAACTAGCGCAAAAATAACAACAACGATGATAACTGAGGACAAAAAGAAAGTACCTCTGACGGGGTAAATTTACAGGCTTTCGTACAAAACTTTCCCCAAAACAGTCATCCCACTTCCCCAGGCAGAATCCCATCCACAACAATCACAATGATAAATAATTACATAAAAAAAAATTTTAGTCTGCAAGACATTTTGCAAGAAAAATATTCACAATGTCTCTCCATTTCCAATGATTGCTCTTAATAGGATTGAGAATGATATATCACCTCGTTTACTTTCTATCCCTGGACTTATTTTCTGCTAAATTGTTACAGAGCATAGTTACTTAGCCGCCTATGTTCGTGGCAATAAAGTTTAGTAGAGCAGATAACAATTTACATTTCAATTCTTCAACCAACAAAAAATTAAAGAAATTACACTCTCCAGGTAACACTAAGGTTCTATAAATAAATCACTTCATTGATTACAAATAAAGGAGACGAAAAATATCTCCACTTCAAATTTCTCAAATACATCACCAATGAGAGGAAATAGAGAAAAATAATATAGCCTAATTCACAACGGTGACCCTTATACATAATATCAAAGATAATACTTTATGATCAGATGAAATGATGCAATACCTTCATTCTCCAGTTAATGTACTCAGAGAACATCACTTGACACCCGTCTTAATCTCATTCAATCAGATTTGAAAACCACCTGAGAAAGGAGAAAAAAAGAAACACTATTGGTCATAGAGTTGGAGATTCATTTCCAAATTTTAATTATTACCTCCACATCTAAAAAGTTATAGCTAAATTTTAAATACTCTTTTCACTTGTTCAACAACCCCACAAAATCCTTTATCTTCTCATGATATCCAACTTATATACCAGGATTGACTAGTTGCATTTGAAGTGTAACGCATTGAACTTTTAGAATATAATTAAAATAAAATATTTCCTATATTTTACCTCTGATAATTAACTTCCATCAAACCATAATTAAACATAATCAATTCTCAAATTCCCAATAAGGTGAAAATAAACCCAATGGAGAACTTATTTTGAAAATTTTCAATTTAAGCAGAATCATCTGCGTTTAGCAATAACCAATTCGCCAAGCAATCGTTTTTCATTGTATTCATTCTGTCAAACGTAAATTAGGTACTAAATTAAATCCTTCTTATTTAAACCAAAATAGATTTCGGAATGGAGCCACGATTTTGGAGAGAATTAGTAACAGCAAAGGAAATTAATTCTCCTTTATTTAATCACCAACTGCTTCAAAAGGAAAGAAGCAGAATTCCCTTTCAATCTCCCCCACCTACTAACCAAGTTTTCCTACACTAAGGCAATACGAGTCCATCTTTTTCTCCCTGGTCTTCATGAAGAATAGAATATTAGGAGGAGGAAAGCATTGATTCTATTACCTTCCTGTTATGGTTTTCTATAACCCATAACAAATATCCACACCACAACAAAATACTCAGCATAAATCCTCAGAAAAATACAATAGAGGGAGTACATCTACCAGCGAAATAGAAAAAAAAAAAAATGAAAGAGAACAAAGAAGTAGAGTTGAGGGAAGGAAAGAAGCAGATAGAGAGAGAATACAGAAAATCGTTACAGTAGAGAGGTAAAAAGAGAGACGACAACAGTAGCAGTGAAGAAGAAGAAGATTAAATAAGAAGAAAGAAGAAGATTAAAGGAAGGAGATTACCGATGAGCAGAAGAAGCTCCAGCGAGGGAGAAGAGCGAAAAACATAATGATAGGACGAAACAGCATCTCTTCACGCCATAATTGCCCTTCCGTCAGTACTCCCACCTAAATAGCCATCACTATTCCAAACACAACCCAAAACAACAGCTCACGGCCCAGCCCATGACACCAACCCTGGAAATATTAACCTTCAAATTTCAGAACCCTAGAATTCTTGAACAAACCAGATTTGAAGGTGATTTCAAACCACAATCCAAGAGCACAAGGATTAAATCTCGAACACTGCACCAAAAAATTTTATTTTTATTTTTATTTTTTATCGTGTCAAATATTAAATAGTACGATTAATAATTTATTTTAAATATTATAATAATTTATTTTACATATTTATAATTTATAATTTATTTTAAATATTTATAATTTATAATTTATTTTAAATATTTATAATTTATTATAGGGTAATTATCAATTTGAACCATGTACTATATACGTTTTTTCAATTCACCTCATGTACTTAAAAAACCTTCAAATCGAACCTTGTACTTTGATTTTGTTATCAGTTTAGACCTTATATCAACAATTTTATTAAACCCTCATTTAAAAAATTATCAAACGATCTTAAATTCAGTTGAAATTTTTACCACATGTTCACTACTTAATGAGAAGATAATTTGAAAATTTTCCTGATTTTTTAACACATGTATGATTTATTGTAATTTTATTTTTGTATTTTATAAAAATATTATAATAAATCATACAACTTTTAAACAATTACGACAATTTTTCTATTATCTATCCATAACGTGGTGAACATGTGGAAAAAGTTTTAAATAAATTAAATATCTTTTGGTATTTTTTTAAATTAATCTTAATTTCTTCTTTACTTTATAAATTAATTTTTAAAAAAAATCAAACGATATTTGATTTATTTGAAACATTTTTCACGTGTTCAACATATCATGGATAGATAATAGAAAACGTTTCGTGATTTTCTAAAATTTGTATGATTTATTATAATATTTTTATAAAATACTAAAATAAAATTACAATAAATCGTACATGTGTTAAAAAATTACAAAACTTTTCCGATTATCTTTTCATTAAGTAATAAATATGTGGTAAAAATTTCAACTGAATCAAAGATTATTTGGTAATTTTTTAAATGAGTGTTTAATGAAATTGTTGATAGAAGGTCTAAACTGATAACAAAATTAAAGTACAAGGTTCGATTTGACAGTTTTTTAGTACAGGGAGCGAATTGAAAAAACGTGTATAGTACAGGTCATAAATCAATAATCACCGTTTATTATATTAATGGTTAGGTCGGATTACTTACTACTGTCAGTGGGCCCTACAATTTGAATCTCCGGAGGCTTCCGCCTTTTTCCTCTCAACTATCATCTCTCTCAAAACCTCTTCCTATCCTTCCATTTGCGCATCCTCACTCTCAACCATTAAAACCTAGCAAAACCCTAACCCTCGAAATCCAATCCTCATCTCAGCCTCAGAAAAATGGCGAAGAAGAAACTGTCTCACCTACCCAAGCAGACTAACGGAGAAGAAGCTCATACACACCGAGAGCAAGAGGTTGACCATCGGTCCAGCGCCGTTGCGATGGATGTTTCGGCTGAGAATGAGAAGCTTCAGAATCTGAAATTTCTGAATAATGTTCTGGTGAAGGAGACGTCTGATTGCAGGAAGAAGGTTGAGGCTCTGGTGATGGACAAAATGGCTTTAGAAACGGAGTTGAATAGGAATGGACTGGAAAAGGAGGCAATGAAGATAGAGTTGACGGATGCGAGTGACCATATTTTTGCGTTAGAGTTGGAGAAATGCATTATTTTTGCTTTTATGGAAACTCGTATCGGTGAGTTGAGTGCTGGATTAGGAGAGTTGCTGAGAGAGAAAACTGAGATTGAGGAGATGAAGAGAGAGAAAGACGTGGATGTTGGTATATTGAGTAAGAAAGTCGATGACCTTCGTGATACGATTGAGAATGAGAGAGCTGAGATGAGGAAGGTGGCTGGTGAAAGAGATGCTGCAAAGTGTGAATTGTATGATGTTTCAGAGAGAAGCATAGAGTTGAGAAAGAAATTAAATGGGATGGAGAATACAGAGAGAATGGCGATGGAAGAAATTGAAAATTTAAGACTTCACTGCAAAAGTGTTGAGGCCAAAGATGAAGAGCATCTAACTACAATTGATGAAATGAGGAGAGAATTGGATCTGGTTAAGAGGAAATTGACGGAGTCAGAGGGGATGATAGCGAATTTAGAGAGTAAGACTCAAGAAATTGTAAAGGAGAAAGAAGAGATAGAACTTGAAAAAGGTGGGCTCGAGTTGATGATTGAAGAGTTGAAAAGAAATCTAAAGCAATTGAACTCGACTGTGATGAGTCTAACTGGAGAAAAGAAAGTATTGGCCTCAAAGATTTTGGAGTTGGAGAAGAATTTACACGAGGCATTGAAGAATAACCCTGACATGGTTATGGAGATTAAGAAGTTGGCTGGGGAGCTGAAGGAGGAGAAAGAGACCATTCAGATGTTGATAGATAAACATGATTCACTTGAACAAGATTTGAACTTGACTAGAGAGCAATCAAAGGGTGCGGCATATAAGATCGAGAACCTGATTCGAGAAAAGAAGGAGATGGAGGAGGAAAAAGTGAAGGGAGAGAGTACGATTCTGGACTTGCAAAGAGAATTAGGCGAACTGAATGTAGACCTAGTTAGATTGGAAGATAAATGCATGGTTGAGGAAGAAAAGAGCAAGCAATTAATTACCAAGGTCAACCAATGCAGCTCTGCTTTAGACAGAATGACGCTCGAAAAAGAAAACGCTGAGAAAGGTCTCGATGCTGAGAGAATGGAAGCAGAAAAGTTAAGATTGGAACTTTCTTGCATGGAGAAAAGGGTTGGAAAATCTGAGAGAGAGTTGAAGCAGATGAGGAGAGAACAGGAAGACCAACTTAAGACACGAAAAAAGATGGAATGCCAGGTTGAAGTTCTGGAGAAGGATAAAGGGTTGGCGGAGAAGAAACTTTCAGAAGCTCACATCATCATTGATGATATGAAAGAGAAAATCAAATCAGCTGGGACAAATTCAGAGAAAGCATTAGCTATGGTAAAGAAAACTGTAAAATTGGTGTGTAATTCAAAGGAAAACGAGGAAGAGGTGGAAATCAATGGTCAAAAGCCAGAGAAAGAAATCATTCAGTTTGTTGCCGAGTTAAATGCCATAAAGAATGCTTTCAAAAACAAGGAGAAAATGGCGGAGGAAATGAAAATACAACTTGAGACAGTGCAAGCAAAACACCAGAAGAGGAAGAGCTTCTTCACTTTGTTGACAACTGCAACAACAATTTTTGCTTTACTCTCTGCAGTTTATGTTACCAAAGGACGTTGATTAGTTTGGTTTCACTTCCGTTGCTATAATCAACTCTTCGAGGTCTAGCTAGTCACCCAAGTATAATAATTTTGTGCTTTATGAGCTTCCGATCAAACTTTAATGACAATGGATGTTAATTTCCTAGGATTAGTGCATTTTGGCTGTATCTTTACCTTTTTCGACAGGACAGGCCTCGAAAAGATTGGTTGCCAGTGAAGTTTCTATGAAGAACCATTAGTAAGTAATAAATGTTTTCCAGTTCCAATCTCTTCGTTAAATCATTGTCTGAATCATCCTTTGAAATGGCTTTGCAGGTCTAGCAGCCAGTCTACACGCTCAGTCTAACTTCCATCAACATTTTGCTGAGAAGCGTTGCTTTGGCAAGATGAATCAGACTACTTTTCATAGTATTAAGCTTCTTCTTCATATGACTCTTCAGTAGTTAATCTAAAGGTAGCTTTTTTAAGTAATTTGCATCCATGAATTCTCTATTTGAAGGCTAAAGTTGCATCAACATTTTTGTATTTCAATGATGTGTCTTATTCTTAAAATCTGTAGAACTGATTAAACAGATGTTCAAGAACTGCCATGAAAGTTACCAATTTCAATTTGGGTATGAGTATGCTTTATCCAAATTTATGGATTTGAAGATGAGACGCACTTGATCTGAGAACAATGTGGTTTTCTTAAATCCAAATTTATGGATATTAATATTTTTTCTTATTTTAGTCTTATGTATACAATTATCATAAAATCATATAGTTTATGTATATATTTGTAAATATTAATCTAATTAAAATCAAAATAATTTTGAAATTTTTGCAAATTCTTAACAAATTTTGAGATTCTGCGATTTTGAATTTAAGATTTAAAAGAGTAATTTTGATAAATAGATGTAATATATTAGTTAGTTGTTTTAATTGCGATTCAAAAATGAACGCAATACTTAATATAATGTTCTGCTTATTACTTATTAAGAAGGTGGAACAAGCACGAAGATGATTAAATTTACAATAATAATTCCTTAATCAAGTAGGAAATCTTTTAACATTCAATTTATTTATTTATTTTGAAGATAAATGTGTTAATGACTCGTATAAAATTTGGAAATATACTCGTTTTATTTCAACTTACAATTAAATTGCTTGCTGAAAGTTTTGTTATTGCAGATAAATTTTTTTATGTAAAATTTGATTGACAAACAAATGAATGAAAATTTTAAAAATAAAAAAAACAATGTCTCCTAATATGGTTTAATCATAGAGCATTTTAGTGATTATTATTGGATATGATCGAGTAGGATCCGAGTTTACCTTTAGTTGTAAATCCCTTAACTCAAATGGTGTGGCAGTCCAGCCCCTTTCGACTAACCTTGCACAACCCGGCCCACCACATTAGGTGGAATCCGCAAGCTGCAAGCCTGGCCTACCACACTAGGTGGAATTCGCGAGCTGCACTCATAAAACTTTTGCCTCATGAAGCAGAGAATTTCATGTCTTCCCTACCACTCGAATCCAGGACCTTCAGGATATAATCTATGGGGTACAAGTGGTGGTATTACTAAAGCGCCTTTTTTTTTTGTGGCAGTCTAGCCCCTTTCTACTTGCCTTGCACGACCCGGCCCACCACACTAGGTGGAATTCGTGAGCTACACTCACCGAACTTTTCCCTCATGAAGTAGAAAATTTTATGTCTTCTCCACCAATCGAATCCATGACCTCCAAAATCTAATCCATGAATTACAAGTGGTGGTACCACTAAGGGAGACCAAAAAATTTGTGATTGTTATTGATATCGATTTTTTTATTTAATTTTTGGTAATGTCTGCTCAATAAGAGTTAATGATAGACATTCACACTATAATAATTGTATCAATAAGTGAATAATATGTAAGTGTTACGTTAGAATGTGATCTTAAAGTATAAAATTAGAACGTGAATGCAATATTACCCTAAAGTTTTATTTTATTTAGAAAAACTATATGAGGAACAGTTCCTAAGATATTACAAATTTTAAATAAATTTTATTGCATATTTATTTATATTTAAATCCAATTAAATGAAGATTAATTCTGATGATGCCTTTGCTCCATTAAACGACGGCGTTTTTATCTGTACCGCGAAAATTGGAAATTAGGAAACGTTTTCCCTCGGATTCAAAAAAAGATGCCACGTTGGCAATCTTTGTGGAAACACGATTAGCCAATCATATTTCAGAAGCTCAGTCTATATAAATAAACTGCCATCTTTACCAATTTCAATTGTAGAGCTCAGTGAAGTTGGGGTGAGCGCTCGGTGAAATTTCCTGTGATTAAATTCAGTTTGCGGTTGCTAGCTTTCGATTAACGATGACTTCTGCTGGCGGATCGACGAAAGGTGGACGGGGGAAGCCGAAGGAGGCGAAGTCTGTGTCGAGGTCGCACAAAGCTGGGCTTCAGTTTCCTGTGGGGAGGATTGCGAGGTATCTTAAAGCTGGGAAGTACGCTGAACGTGTCGGTGCCGGAGCTCCGGTTTATCTTTCTGCTGTGCTCGAGTATCTTGCTGCTGAGGTGAGATCTTCATTTTCTTTGATTTTGTTGGGGTTTATTTTCTTTATCTATTTGGTGATTTTTGCTGCGTTTTTGTGACTTTATGCTTGGACAATTTTATGGTTTACTTTCATGCTTGGTTTGATTTCTTGTTTACTTTGTTCAATACAAATTAATTGTGATGTTTGACATCTGAATTTGGATCTTTCGCTGTTGAATTTGATTTAATTTTATTGGTTCAAAGTCTTATTGCCGATTGGAACTTTGTTTTTTGTTTTTGTCTTAAGTGGGAGTTTACTAATTTTTTTTGGGAGCATTTAGGGGTATTCCATGCTCCTTCTCCGTTTCCTGTATTATTATGGTTAAATTGTAATGGTGAACCTTTGAATTTGAATTTTTCAGTGGTTGTTCTCGATGAGAACAGAATCAAATGGGTACTATGTTTACGCAAATCTATAATTTTATAGGTCCGAATTAAATTATCAATTAAGTAGCTTCTAATTGCCTCCTATAGGTTCTGGAGCTGGCTGGAAATGCTGCTAGAGATAACAAAAAGAATCGTATTGTACCGAGACATATTCAGCTTGCTGTAAGAAACGATGAAGAGCTAAGCAAGCTTTTAGGGGCTGTTACCATCGCCAATGGAGGAGTTTTACCAAACATTCATCAAACTCTCTTGCCTAAGAAGGTGGGAAAAGACAAGGGTGAAATTGGATCTGTGTCTCAGGAGTTCTAGGTCAATACCCTAGTTGTAATATCTTCCATATCAGTCATCTTCTTAAAATTTTCGTGGCATAAATTAAGGAGATGACTCTGTTCTGATGGTTAGTCTAAGGTGCAAATATTGTGAAGCTTGTGTTTATTGTAGTTCATTTTGCTGTATTACTCTATTATAGAAATTGGGTAAACTGCTGATATCGATCCCAATGAAGTATTCTCTTAGCAATATAGGTTTTGAAACGAATTATGATGTTGGTGAAGCTGGGGAAAATCGAGCATCGAAAATTATATGTAAAAAAAAAAAAGCAAACACTATTTGCTAATTAATTTTCTTCTTTTCATCAATCTTCAATGGTGTTATTTTTAATTTTAGACTCGAATTTTATTGAGTAATTGATGATTTGATGAAGGTCATAGTAATGATATGCATTTGATCTTACTTAAAAAATAAGGATTTATGTAATTTTTGTCTGTTTTTATTTAATTATTTTGGAATTCTTTTAATCTATTTTCCTTTGTTCTTTTGTTAACATTTTTTACAAAAATAATTGTTGTAATTAATTTAATAAATGAAAATTACCAATTAAAATTGTAAAGTATATGTTTTTTTATTTATTTATTCTTAAATTATAAAAAACTTAACAAATTCAACGATGACGAATTTTTTTTATTGTTTATTTTTGAATTTTTGTCGTAGAACAGACGAATTCTTAAAAATAGAGTTTGTCTATTACTAAGAACGGATGAATTGTTTTAAAATACAGTTTGTCCGTTTATATTTTTTGCGCAATACAGTGCGCACTCTTGATATAATCGTTAAGTGTATTAACCATTGTTTGTTTGGTAGAGTAAATGTAATATTATTTAAAGCTTATTATGATTTTCAATTAAATCTTTCTACAATTAAAAGTATATGATTACTTATTTTCATAATTAAAATTATTAATTTACAAAATGTTATCGATAAATTCCTTTTCCTGGTTCATTTAATCGCGCCGGCGCCCTAGTTTAGCATCTCTGAATGCCCCACAGAGATGCCGTTGGTATGAGCTCAGAATATTGACTCCTCATATATCTCTCCATTTTGGAGTTTCTCCGCCTGAACCTCCGATATTCAGGTCTTCTCTCTCTCTCTCTCCCAACTGTTTCTTTGATTAGAATGCCCTTTTTGTACATTTTCTTCAACAGTATGCTTTTTAACCAATACAAAAAATAAAAAAAAATAACCACCATTACACCGGCAGTGAACTGTATTTATTCATTTTAAGGCGTGAGGAAAAAATATCAATTTCTTGTTTTTTTTTTCATGGCTTGTAATTCGAACTTAATGTGTTTATATAAGTTTCTGGCCAATGATAGTCGAAATATTAGGCATAATCTAGTGGGAGCGCTGATTTTTCTTGGTTTGTATTGTTTGATTTGGAAATTATGAAAAATCTTCATTGTAAGCTTTTGTTGATAGTTAGTAGTTACCCTGATTATAAACCACTATTAGCTTTGAATGATTTCTATTGAACTTGATGAATTCCTCCTCGTGTGTTTACTATGGGAGATCATAATTTGTTAATCATTTCTTTCCAGTATTCTCATTCTTTTTTTTTTTTTTTCTGAAACGATTCAAACATACTACCACAGATGGAAGACAACGAGAAACAATTGAAGCCAAAACGAATTGTGTTTGTGACAGTGGGCACAACATGCTTTGATGCTCTAGTTAGAATGGTAGACTCCAAGGACATTAAAGAAGAGTTATCTGCTAGAGGATATACCCACCTTGTCATTCAAATGGGACGTGGGACATATATCCCGACCAAGGTAGTTATATTTCTGCATTTGGCAGCTTTGATTATGAGGTAGAATTACTAGAGTTTGGCATGCTTGGTTATATTTCTTCGCGTGCAGATTAATGTATTTATATATACTTTTAGAATTAGAGGTTTGATGTTCCTTATTTTCATTCCAGTGATTTGTTGATTTTATAGTGCAGTCTGGCGGAGAAGAGGGTCCTCTTGTTGTGGACTACTTCACTTTTTCATCAAGCATTGCAGATCATCTAAGATCAGCATCTCTTGTAATTAGTCATGCTGGTAATTTTTCTTGACTGTTTTTACCTTTCCTGTCCTTTAAACTTCTGATGATGCCTACAACTACAATGAATACAACTGTAATAAATCTCGGCCTTGCGACTCTAGTCATCAAACTTCCTTGATTCTGATAGATCTAAAACTCCACCCTTCCAGATCCATTCCCGAAAAACAATTGATAACTCCAATCTTCTTGGTAGATGATCGTGGGAGAACTCGTCGCCAAAAATCCCCAGCTGCTTTGCGACGTAGGACAACCACCTTCGTACAAATTTCCAGCTCCTAACATTTCGCCTGTCAGCGACCTTTCTCCGTTATGTTTCTCTGCCCTTCCATAAGAATACGACCTATCAGATAACTCGACACTGCCCATTTATTATTCATCTAGATTGCAGAGTAGATTATATTGAGCTGAATCTTAAGATGGTGTTTCGTTTTCGATGTTTTATAGGATCAGGGAGTATCTTTGAGACTCTGCGGCTCGGAAAACCTCTTATAGTGGTGGTAAATGAAGATTTAATGGACAATCATCAAACTGAGCTTGCAGAAGAACTGGCAGAGAGGAAGCATTTGTACTGTTCTCGACCTCAGACTCTTCACCAGACTCTATCATGCATGAATTTACCGTCTCTTCTTCCATCAAACCGGCTTATGCGTCTCTACCACATTTCCTTACCGGGTGATTTTGATCTCCATCGTAATCCTTCACACAACATAACCACGCCGCCATTGTCTACATATTCAACTCCCTTTTGGTTAAGATATACTTCAGACTTTTTGTGATCTGAATATTCTCGCACTGCTGAACCATAGTGGTATGCCTCCATTCAAAGCAAAGACCACTGCTGCTAACCTCCGGTAGGGGTTGGATAATTTTCTCAGATGACTTCACTACCTTGAAGCATAAGCTATCACCTTGTCATTCTGCATCAGTACAACAACCCAATAATCCGAGAGGCATCACAATAATATAATTTCTTCCTCCTCGCTACCGGCAATGTAATCTGGAGCTTTATCACTTCTGCTTCATCATCGAAACTAGCTTGCACTCCTCGGGACCAATCGTACTTCACAATCTTTTCTTGTCAGCCGAGTAGAGAGTGGTGCTATTTTATAAAAAAATCTTCCAGCTGAATTTTTCCTGTAATCGCCACTAATTCCCGGAACACTTTCGAATCTCACTGACATTTCGCGTCTGAGTTCCATTTCTTGAATCGACTAGCATTTGGCTGGATCTACAGAGTTCCTCCACGAGATATAACTTTCACGAAGGTGCACCTTATCACCAAAACTCACATTTTGAAAACTGTTGCATACAACTGATGCGCTTTAAAGTCTCCAGAACAATCCTTAAATTGCTTCTTATGCACATCTGTCTCCGTCGGGAATATACTAGAATGCTCGAAACACAATCACAAATTTATCGACTACTCCCGAAACACCCGATTCAATAAGGTCCACCCTTACGCGCTGAGCACATTCGTCAATCCAC